>JAREIK010003291.1:0-120633 GCA_029783825.1 Sapria himalayana
TGCTATATTTAATAATTTTTGACTAAATATGAATAGAAATATCCCTAGCAAATTAGTGAGGGAAAATTCCATAGCTATTTCTATTCTAAATCAATTTTCACAATTTTATTTTTTTACAAAAATTTAATTAAATTTTTTTAATATTTATATTAAAAAAAATAAAAACATATACGATAAACCATTTTTTATAATTAACAAAAAATAATAATAATTTAGAAATATTAAAAATACAAAAGTTACATGGTTAAAACACTAATATAACATAGGTATATAATCTTTTAAAACTAATTCATCATCTTCATCATCATCTTGTGCATTTGTGCATGGCTCTCCTACATTGATACTCTACTGGTACTCGATGTGTTATCTTGTTAAGGTCACTAACTATGACTCCATATAGGTCATCTACTTTTGCATTGCATTCTTCATTTTTTTCATCTCATCATTTACTTATTTCATTTCTTGCATTTATATCAATTCAAATTTAAATGATATGAAGGATGGAAACTTATTAATTTAGCAAAAATTATAGATCTGACCATCACTTATATAATATTTACAAATATGCACGATGAATTGTGACTGAGCTAATTATGGAGTTTTGTGGCACATATATAGCATTTACCAATCATTGTGCATAATTTCATCCATAAAACAAATATTGATGCAGGCAATAATATTGATGCAATCTGATATGTCTTTTCTTCCTACAATATCAACATTATATAAATAATATTTTGTAGATATATATTCATTACATACCATAACTCTCCTAATTGACACCAAGAGTTGACTAGTGTCACTCACAAATACACACCAAATGTTCCGTCAACTTTTTTACCTTCTCATCCTTTCGCACTATTGTGCATGCCAAGTGTGCAAAGTATGAGTTATGATTTGGTACAAGCAAGGGGCAAAAATTTTCTAATTTATGCAGCCCTCAATTGAAATGAAACAACTAGTGATACCAAGGGCATAATGGGCACCTTCATTTTTCCCAAAATAAAAACATTTACAGTGCAGCTAGCACCGAGGGTAGTGCACACATGCACTATGTTGTTATAGTGCACATGTAAACTATGTTTTTTTAGTGCACATGTTCTATCACTAAAAACATTCTATAAGACAAAAAAATAAAGAAATTTGTAGATTATTTAATGGATCAATAGCAGAAAAAAAGCATAACTAACCTTTAGATTTGTTGTAATTGAAAAAAATATGTAAATGTATATGAAGTCATTTTCTAGTTGTCATGTGATGCAAATGGATGATTGACCCACTTTTGATTAAAAAAAAATTAGCATGCAATTTAAAATGACATAATAATATTATTTTTCTCGGTAAGTGATAAGAAAAAGGAAGGACTCACATGCACATTTAAATTCATTGCTAAGGAAGCTTACTTCAATCGAGGAGCACTAACTTGATCAGAGAAGAGCCGTAGCTCTGATTCAGTTTTTAGGTTGAAACTAGAGGATGATGCAATTGCACAATCAAATAACATACCCTATTTCATAGTAGCAAGATGCACATCAATCACTCTCGAAAGTTCTCTCCTGCAAAAAAAAAGGTAACACTAAAGCTTAAGATTGAATCAATGAAGATTTCAAAGCTTTCTAAAGAGAAACAAATCAAGAAGAATATGAACTAGAACAAATTTCTTTCCTTTGTGACATCAGCTCCTGCCATAGTTTTAGCTCCATCCCTTCCTGGGAGAAATAATCGCAATAAATTAAAGAGTGACAGAGTTTTTTATTCAAAATCTAATTAAGAATAGCACACAAAACACCCTTCTTTACATTTATATTCCACTCCTCCATCTTGTAGTATTTTGTGAATCATATAGACTCATTCATAACTCATCTAAAAACCAAACTAATAAAGATAACATTCTGATGAAATCATACTTAATCAATCTTCAATTGTGTAACAATGTATCCGTACTCATTGCTCAAAGCTCCTGCCTAACACAAAATTTGAGAGATATTCATATATATATATATATATATATTCATCTTCTTTAGAAAAAGTAGATTGTATTTTAAATAAATAATACTACCTGAGAGTAAATTCTCCAGGCTGCTTCCACCTAAGGCATTTCCTCAATAAACACATTAACAGTTTACAAAACTTCAGGTGCATGACAAACTACATGAACCTTCAAAAGAATAAATGAGAATCGACTTTGGTTAGAAAAACAATTGGTGGGCATTGTTTGTAACCATTTGAGAGTCTCTTTGGTAAAAAAAGTTTTAGGATCTTGGCATTGTTAGTGATTCTATGACTTTTAGCTGACTCAAAAATGACTTTAAAGAGACCAGTACCAAGCTTCTATGTCTTTCCATTGCTCGTGATGAACAAATAACACCTACAATAAAAAAAATAAATGAACATATACATACATATATAGGTAGAAAGAGAGAGAGAGAGAGATATATATATATATATATATATAAAGGGAGAGAGAGAGATATATATATATATATATATATAGATTATATATGCACATGAAGAAGATATTACATCATTATAGATAAAAAATCTAACCTTGATGATTTAGGAAATAGTTGGAGCACAATATAGTCTATGGGCATTTTTGCATTCATATTCTCCAATTGTATGTAATTCCTCTTAATTCAGTACATTTCTTTATATTCATCTATACTTATAGCAAATAAGAATATTAAGCTTGCGGTGGAGATCTTGGAAAATGCAAAAATAAAAAAAAATTGAAAAAAATGATCAAATCAAAATTTGAATATTACGATGCAAGTCTAAAACAATATACACAGAATTGCGGGTCCAACTAAGATTAAGATAAAAGACTAGCTGAATTTGTAGAATTCAAATTCCAAATTGGAAATAAAAGTCAATGAAAAATATCGTAGTGATCAACTGAGAAGAAAAGGAAAATACATACATGATACCATCAATACTAAATCCAATTCTAAAATCCAAATCAAAGAAGATAAGTTTCTAAGAAATGCTCATATTTTTCTAACATAAACTCAAATGTCAAGATAGATGAACCACATGATAATCATTAAGAAAAAATAAACTATGATTTGTTGGGAATCAAAAACTTGATTTTTAGTTAATGATAGATTGTACACTAGCAACATGCATCATAGTGAAATACAAGTGAAACAGATATATCACATGAGAATCAGTTGATGAACTTGAGTTGCTTTGTTTTGAAACTACAAGATCTAGCACGTAATGGCATCTGTGGTTCATATTATTAGTTGCTCGTGCTCTCGTAGTTTTGTTTTGCTTCTCCTTTCTTCCTATTCACAAAGTTAGATAAAATGGTTTAAGTGCTTGAATGCCTTAGCATTTTTATATTTCATGGAAACTATAAATAAAAAAATGAATGTAAATATTATAGAAAAAAATGAGACAGAGTGGGCTCTTTGAGCTTTAACATTTTTATATTTCATGGAAACTATCTTCACAAGATAGATAAAGCTACAACTCATACTTCATTAACAAGATCAACAAAATGATCATAATCTGGAAGTAAAGTGGGCTCACCATAGCTCATATTGATGAGATCACATTTATGGTGCATAAATTAGGTGGGAGTGTGGCATGTGCCATGTGACAGTGTGCATAGTGGATGTGTATGTGGAAAGGTAATGGGCAGTTATATAGATGTAGTGTGGCATGCTTTGTGAGGCAATGTGGGTAGTGAATGGTTGTTATGTGTTATTGTAGTGTGCAAAATAAATATAGTGTTGAAAAATAAAAAAAAATAAAAATGATATAGTGTGTTGGTTATATTTTGGCTGATTGATATTTTACTTGCACCAATTTGTGTAAGCTTACACTAAAGGAAGTAATGTGGCTTTATTCTGGTCACATATGGCTCTCCTCTTCTTAGTGTAGGCTCAAATTGCATCAATTTTAAGGCTCAAACAGCATCAACACAAACACAAAAACTCTAATTTCGTAGCAAAAACATTTCTAAAAACAAAAAAAATCAAAATCAAAAACCAAAACCTGGATGAACATTTAACAGTCAACTTCCAAAATCGATGCCATGTTTGCATAGCAGATGTCCTGAAAAGAATAATGGTTAGGTTAGTCAGCCATGCAAAGTACAAAATCAGAATCAAGAAATATATAAAATACATAAAGACTCAATTTTTTTTTATTATCAAAATATTTTCAACAAGTTCATGTGTGTGTAGTTATACATATAGTTAAAGATAATGTTGTATGTTGTAATAGATGTAATTATATATATAGTTATATGTGGTTATACATATAGTTACACATATAGGTATACTTATATTTATACATGTAGGTATATATATTTTTTCATATAAAAATTATATATTTATACATATAGTTATGTATAGGTATAGATAAAGTTAAATAAATTTATATATACAAATATATACAAATATATACAAATATATACAAATATATTTAAATATATGTTGTTAATTATATATTTAAATATAGTTATGTATAATGTTTTTATTGTTATACATATAGTATGATACAATTATTTATAGTTATATCTTCTTATTCCTATATTATATTTAGTTATAAATAAAGTTATATATAATTATATTTAATTATACATATAGTTATAAATATGTATCTAGTTAAAGATATAGTTATATATAACATTTTTATAATTATACATATAGTAAAATACAATTATATATAGTTATATAATATTAAACATATAGTATATTTTGTTAAAAATATATTTAAATAGAATTATACATATAGTTTTACTTATATCTATACATGTAGGTATATATATATTTGTCATATAATTTTATATATTTATATATATAGTTATGTATTGGTATAGATATAGTTAAATACATTTTTATATACTAATATATAAATATGTATATTAAATATATTTTGTTAATTATATATTTAAATATAGTTATGTATAATGTTTTAATAGTTATACATATAGTAACATACAATTATATATAGTTTTATGTTATAATAAATTTAGTATATATAGTTATAAATAGTTATATAAAGTCAAACATATAGTTATATATATATATATATATATTCATACAAGTAGTTATGTGTAGTTATACATAAATGTATATAAAGTTATAAACAAATATATATATATTTACATATGTGTGTGTGTGTGTGTGTATACATACTTACAAATATAGTTATATTTAGTTATATAAAATTTTATATAGTTATACAAATATTTATAAATAGTTATACACATATAGTTAAACATAATGTTGTATGTTGGTATACATGTAATTATAAATATTTTTACATGTGGTTATACATATAGTTACACATATAGTTATACTTATATTTATACATGTAGGTATATATATATATTTCAAATAATTTTATAGTTATACATATAGTAAAATATAATTATATATAGTTATATATTATTAAACATATAGCATATTTTGTTAGAAATATAGTTATATAGAATTATACATATTGTTATAAATTATTATATAGTTAAAAAAATAGTTATATATAGTTATAAAGATAGTTTACTTAGTTACAAATATAGTTATAAAAGAGTTTTATATAGTTATACAAATATCTCTACATAGATATACATATATAGTTAAACATACAGTTATATATATGTTGTTATAAGTTTTTATATTAATTATAGTTGTATGTTCGATTGCACACATAGTTATACATATAGTTATAAATTTAGTTATACATGTTGTAGATGTAGTTATATATAGTTTTTCATGTAATTATTTATATTTAGACAATATGTTGATATACATATTGTTAAATACATTTATATATAGTTATATACATACATACATATATATAAATATATATATATATATATATATATATGTATATTAAATATATGTTATTATATTTATATATAGTTATATATATATATATATATATATATATATATATATATATATATATATATGTATGTATGTATATGTATATTAAATATATGATGTTATATTTATATATAGTTATGTATATTGTTATTATAGTTATACATATAGTAAAATACTCTTATATATATTTATGTGTTATTAATCTTGGGATCATCATATTTACATAATCTATTATGTAAATATTAAATATGTTTTTATATACACACTGCTCACCACAAACACCAACACCCTTTTTGTGATTAACATCCAAAACCACAAGACTATCTGAGTGGCAAAAAACATGGATATCAAGCATGCATACCTACTGTGCAACATCAACATTCAGATAATGAGAACACATTATATGATACATGCATGAAGCATGTATACGAATCAATGTATATAAGCAATCCAAGCATACTATGGTGATTAATGATTTTGGTACTTGTAATGATTTACCACAAACATCCAAATTAATACTGTGTGTATGAGGAGGATCTTCGGCATTTATATAATAATTGTAAAAACATGACTTTACATGATTTCATATAGACCCAAATATCTACTATATTATTTCAATAGAAAATGTAATATATGGTAATAGTTAGGGTAGAAAAAGAATTCAGAAAAAACAAATAGCAGAATCCAAACACACTCCTACATTAAGATAATCGATAAAGAGTGTGGTAGAAAGTGTACCTCAAATTAATAAGAAACTCATGGCTGAAAGAATTCTCATTTACTCTACTATTAGGTTATGATGTATCCGTGTCGGAAGAAAGAGGCAGACTACAAAAGAGTTTGGTGCATGTTACAGTTGTCTCTGGAGTCTCGACAACAAGTGAACTAAGAATGATAGTCTTTTGAAGTTTTAAATTTCCCAAAATATTTTAATTTTTCATTTTCAAAACTTTAAATAAACAATAAATATATAAAATACAAAAAGACTCATTTTTTTTATCAAAATATATTCAACAAGTTTATGTGTATGTATCAAAGTACATATGAAAAATAAATACCTTAAAATTTTTAATTATCAAATTATTTAAACAATAAATATATAAACAACTTCAAAAAATAGATATTTAGCCTTATAACTACAAAAAAAAAATTAAATGGCTACAAAATTTGCAAACTTCATATTGCAACGCACACATGAAAAGATGATTGATCTTCATGCCACTCTCCTAAGAGTTATAAAAAACTCATTATGTTAAAAAATATATAAATATTTATATTTTATGTTTATACATTTTTAAGAATTCATATTAATTTTTATGAAGATAATATGAAATAATTTTAAGGGCATAAAATTTCAAATTTTTTGATATAATTTAAAATAATAAAATTTTAAAAATTACTTAAAGTGAGAAGATTTTAAAAAAATGTTATATTTATTATTTTAATAAAGACAAAATAGTAAAATCTAATAGTAAAAATATTAATTAATTATTTAATTCTAATATATTTCATTTGGGGCAAGCATCTATTTATTTATTTTTAAATTTCAATTTTTTATTCTTTTAAATTTTATAAAAAATTTAAAATTTTTTTATGATTCAAAATTTTCAAATTTTTTAGTAATTATATTTTTAAAAGTTTCCTCTAATCAAAAAGATATTTTTTAACTTAAATTAATATTAATATTTACTAGTTTATTAGTTAATTTATATATTTTTGTAAATATTTTTTATTAATTCATAATTGAATTATTTTAGCTTTTTATTAGTAAAAATTTTAATGTATGTTCATTTATTTTTTAAAATATCTTTTAAAATTATTATAACTATAGAATTAATTATTTAATGTTTGTTTAAACAATAATTAAAATTTCATAATTAAAAATTATAGAATATTTTTTTGTATAATTATTTAAAAAGTTTATAATCATAAAATAACTTATTTTAGTCTTTATTAATATAATTTTTTTTCATATTTATATTTTTTCAGATTATTTATATATAATATCTTATTTTTATAATAATATAAGGAGAATATATTTTACAAAGATCGCTCATCTATAAACCATGACACACCTTTAATATACAAAATTACATAAAATAATAAAACAAATTATATATTAAAAAATTTAAATCATTAAAGATTAGAGATAGAAATTAATTCCAGTAGAAATATCTAGGGAAAATCCCTAGCAAAATGCATATATTTTGTAAAAATTATTATTTAAAGAAGTATAGCTTGCAATTAAATATAAAATTATAAAAAAAATTAAGATAATTATTTAGCGTGGGATTTTGTCTCAATCAAATTAGCTAGGGAAAATCAATCGCAAAAGCCATTCGAAAAATTATCCACCATTCCTTGCACGAAAATCTATCACAATATTAGCTAGGGATAATTTTCAATCATAAATTTTAATTACTAATACATCACAAATCCAACGCAAATTTGTAATTCAATGTAAAATCAAAAATCTCTTACTATTCCCTAACTATTCCATTGCTAATTAACTAAGAATTTTTACCTAGATAAATTTAATGAAGCAAAACTGATATTTTCATGTAGGGAGAAGAATAAAAAGAGTAAAAAAATATGAAAAGAATAAAAAGATTAAGAAGAATTATATGAATATGAAGAATAAGTAGAATAAAATGAATAAGAAGAATAAAAAGAATTAGAAGAATAAGTAGAATAAGAAGAAAAAGAATAATAAGAAGAATAAAAAGAAAAGAAAGAATAAGAAGAATAACTAGAATTAAAAAAAGAGGAATAAGAAGAATTAAGAAGAAGAAGAAAATTATGAAGAATAATAAGAAGAATAATAAGAATAAAAAGAATAAGAAGAATAAGAAGAATAAGAAGAATAAGAAGAATAAGAAAAATAGAAAGAATAAGAAAAATAAGAAGAATAAGAAAAATAAGAAGAATAATGAATAATAAAAAGAAAAATAAGAATAAGAATAATAAGAAAAATAATAAGAAAAATAAGAATAATAAGAATAATAAGAAGAATTAGAAGAATAAGAAGAATAAGAAGAATAAGAACAATAAGAAGAATAATAATAATAATAATAATAAGAATAATAAGAATAATAAGCAGAATAAAAAAAAATAATAATAATAAGAATAAGAAGAATAAAAAGAATAAAAAGAATAAGAAAAATAAGAAGAATAAAGAGAATAAATAGAATAAGAAGTTTTATAAGAATATTATAAATTAAAAGAATTAGAAAAATTAGAAAAATTAGAAGAATTACAAGAATAAAAAAAATTAGAAGAATTATAAGAATTAGAAGAATAAAAAGAATAATAAAAATAAGTTGAATAAGAAGAATAAGAAGAATAAGAAAAATAATAAGAATAAAAAGAATAAGAAGAATAAGAATAATAATAAGATTAAAAAGAATAAGAATAATAATAATAATACATAGAAAAATAGAATAAGAAGAATAAGAAGAATAAGAAGTCTGAATAAGAAGAATTACAAGAATAAGAAGAATAAGTAGAATATGAAGAAAAAGAAGAGTATAAAGAAAAATAAAAAAAATAAAAGAAAAAGAGATTAACAAGAATAATAAGAATAAGAATAATAATAATAATAATAATAACAATAATAATAATAATAAGTATAAGAAGAAGAAGAATGATAATAATAATAATAAGAAGAAGAAAAAGAAGAATATGAAGTTAGGAAGAATAAGAATAATAAGAAGAATAAGAAGAATTAGAAGAATAAGAAGAAAAAATAGAAAAAGAAAAATAAGAAGAATTAGAAGAATTAGAATAATAAGAAGAATTAGAAGAATTAGAAGAATAAGAAGAATAAAAAATATAAGAAGAATAAGAATAATTAGAAGAATAAAAAAAATTAGAAGAATAAAAAAAATTAGAAGAATAAGAGAAATAAGAAGAATAATAAGAATAAGAAGAATAAGAAAAATAAGAAATATAAGAAGAATAAGAAGAATAACAAAAAATTCTGAAAAAATGCTCTCAACTTCTAGAGAGAGAAAATATGACTTTCTAGAGAGAGAAATTCGCCATTGTTGCTCAAATCAAGCTCCTCTCAAGCTCAAAATGGAGCAAAGAGACTTATTTCTAAACAATAAGTCTTTTGCATCGATATTAAGAGAGCCTGCGCCTCCCTCATGTAGCTTCGAAAACAACCATGGGAGTCCCGTGATTTTTTTTTTCAACAGAAGAGATACACAAGTTCATGGAGCCCTTTGAGTATATGCTTATTGGTATGTTTTCTCAAGGAAGGCCTCGCCCGAAGGAAATACAACAGTTTGTCTCCTCGTTAAAGGTATGGGAAGGGTGAAGCTAGCCGACTATGATGCGAAGCACGTCTTCCTGCATTGTTTTATGATTGAGGACTTCTACCGCTTATGGCATAGAGGTCTATGGCAAGTGAACGGCTTCCCCATGCACGTCTTGAGGTGGACGAAGGAGTTCAGCCCACAGGAGGAGGCGCCTCTAGCCCCTGTATGGTTTTCCTTACCGAATCTCCCATTATATTTGTTTAACTCTCAATCTCTCTACACAATTTCATCTTGTTTGGGTAAACCTGTTATTCGTGATGAAGCTACTATTTCTATGGCAAGGCCAAGCAAGGCTTGCGTGTGTATAGAGTGTAAACCTGTTATTCGTGATGAAGCTACTGTTTCTATGGCAAGGCCAAGCAAGGCTCGCGTGTGTGTAGAGTGCAACCTACTCACTCAGCCACCTAGTATGATTTGGATCGGTAATGGAGAAGATGGGCAGAATAATGGGTTTTGGCAACCTGTTATTCCCGAAAATCTACCTACTTATTGCATAAAATGTAAGAGACTTGGGAATCAATCGGGGGTTTGTAAGATGGGTACAGAACAATCAAAAAATGTGCAAGGGTTAGAAGGTAGAAAAAGAATGGTAGAAAGATGGATTAGGAAGGAGGGAGAGGCTGGAGAGAAACCTGTAATTGAGGCAGGTTTAATGGAGGAAGAAGAGGGGTATATGAGAGAGAATGTGAGTCATTTATTAGGAGAGGGAGAGTCTAGTAATAGAATAACTCATGACGGAAGCTTGGAGGAAGGAAATAAGCTAGAGGTGGAAGAAAAATGGGAAGAGGTAAAGGGTAGAAAGAAGATGAACAATAAAATTAAAACTAGAATAATTTTAAAAGAAAAGCTGGAGGACTATAACTGGATAGAGGATGACATCTTGGATTTCCCAGAGGAAGGTGCAGAGGTGTTTAGCTGTCCTTCAATAGGTAGAGAAGAAGAAGATCATGCATTTTATATAGAAAAGGGGAAGGATGATTTGGATATTTATGAGGAAGATTGGACAAAGCTCAGTAGAACTCAAGCCAAGGAAGCCATAAAAATAATGGCAATGCAGCTTGGGTGGCAGGATAAATATTATGAAAAAATACAAGTAAATTCAAATGCAGTTAAGACCCCAAGGAATAGGAAAAAATATTTAAACAAAAAATATGAGACTAAGTGTACAACTAGATCCCAAACTAAGCTAGGAATTAATGGATAGATGCCTTTATTGGAACATCAGAGGGGTTGTTAATAATCCCTCGATAAATAGGTTAAAAAAATTAATTAAAATACATAGAATTCCTCTAGTAGTCATTGTGGAGCCTATGATCCAGAAGGATCAATTAATCAACTACATCCAAAAATTAGTGTTTAACAATGCATATGCTAATATAAATAGTAAACTCTGGATAATGTGGCATAATTATTTAGATATTGAAATCTTAAAAGATACAGAACAGGTAGTGCATTTTAAAATAAATAAAGAAACAGATGAAATAATATCGGTTGTATATGCTAAAAATGATAAAAAATCAAGGTTAGCACTGTGGGAGGAAATGGAGAATATTGCAACCAGGAATGCACCCTGGATTATAGGAGGTGATTTCAATATAATCAGGAGCATTCAAGAAAAGAAAGGAGGTAAAACCCCAGATCCAATAGCAATGACACAATTTAATGAGGCGATTTCAAGCTTGAAATTAATGGAAATAGATTTCACAGGTTCAAGTTACACTGGGTGTAATAACTGGAGTAAAAGAGGCACAATTTGGGCCAGACTGGATAGAGTATTGTGTAATGCTAAGTGGGTAGCTTTGCATGGGGTTACAGGGCTTAGACATCTAAATAGAACATGTTCGGATCATTTCCCATTGCTCATTACAATCTATAAGAATAACCGAGTCTTAGGTAACTTTAAATTTCAGAATATGTGGGAAAAGCACGCTGGCTTTGAAAAATTGGTAACTGAATCCTGGATGGAGCCAGCAATGGGGAAACCGATGCAAGTATTAATGGTTAAGCTTCATAGATTAAAAAAATGTTTTAAAATATGGAATAAAGAAGTCTTTGGAACCCTAAATCAAATAATAAAGTAAGTAGAGGAAAAATTAGAAAAACTGGAATTAGAATACGATAATAATAACAAAGAGGTAATGAGACAGGAACTAAATAAGGCTAAAGGGGATTTGAGGCTTAAGTTGCATATGGAGGAAGTATACTGGAAACAGTGTTCAAAAATTAAATGGTTGAAAGATGGAGATAGAAACACTAAATTTTTTCATAACATGTGCAAAATAAAGGCTCAAAAAAATAAAATCAAGGGCCTTAAAACTAATGAGGGAACATGGGTTGAAGATGACAAGCAGCTAGGAATCCTCTTTAAGGAATTTTTTAAAAGCCATCTATGCAGACAGGCTCCTCAGGTAGGAAACTCATTAATGGATGGGATCAACACAGCCATCTCACTAGAACAAAATCAAATGATGGAGAAGATCTCGGAGGAAGAAGAGATTAAAAATGCAGTGTTTAATCTAGACAAGGTTAGTGCAGCAGGGCCAGATGGCTGGAATAATTATTTTTTTCAGTTAAACTGGCCCATTATCAAAAATGAGCTTGTTCCTGCAATTGACAGTTTTTTTGTAGGGGCGGACATTCCTAAGGCATGGACAAACTCTTTCATAGTGCGAATCCCTAAAAAAGAATCACCACAAAAATGTGAGGATTTTAGGCCTATAAGTTTATGTAATGCAATTTATAAAATACTTGCTAAAATAATTCAAAAGAGACTAAGTAATATTTTACCATTTATAATATCACTGGAGCAAACAGGGTTTGTTAAGAATAGATTAATGATTGAATTAATCGGATTAGCATCAGAAATGATGAAAAAGATAACATTTAAAATGAGGGGACGTAACTTAGTAGTTAAGCTAGATTTATCTAAGGCATTTGATATAGTAGAATGGCATACACTCTGTTTCGTTATGAGGAAATTTGGCTTCTCTGAAACATGCATTGATTTAATATATAGATGTGTTTCAAGCGTTTGGGTTAGAATCATTGTAAATGGAATGAAAGGTGAAGAATTCAAACCAAGACGTAGCTTGAGACAGGGGCACCCATTATCGCCCTTATTATTTGATATGTACTTAGAATTGTTAATTCTTAATTTAAATAAAAGAATGTCAGAGGGCAAAATAATCCCCTTTAGACAGCCAAAAAATACTCTGAGAATAAGTTGTTTAGCTTATGCAGATGATATTATTATTTACACAAATGCGAATAAAAGTTCAATGAAGAACCTTATGGACCTTCTACAATTATTTGAGAAGGAAATAGTTCAAGCCCTTAATAAAAATAAAAGTCAATTTATGTTAGCAAAAAAATCTTCGGAAAAAGTGGGAAAAAAAAATAAAAACATAACGGGTTTTAAACATAATAAAGATGCTTTAGTATATTTAGGTTGCCCGATATACGAAGGAAGGATGAGAAAAAATTATCTAACACCTTTACAAGATAAAATGAGAAGGAAGATAGCAGGTTGGAAAATAGATCTATTAGGGTTTGGGGGGAGGATTACATTAATATCCCATGTTCTTCAAATTACACTGGTACATATTATATCAGTCATACACCCAACTAAGAAATTCACAAATAAACTAGAAATGGAAATGACAAATTTTTTATGGGGTAAAAAAATGGAAAGCAGAAAATTCACTAGAAAAATAGGGAAGATATCTGTTATCCAAAAGCTGAAGCAGAGTTAGGCATCATTAATTTACAGGACATGGCGACTGCCTGGGACTGTAAAGGTTGGTGGAGGATAAAAAAAATGATTCCCTCTGGGCAAAATATATGCGAGCAAAATATATGCGAGCAAAATATCTAGAACAAAAACACAATCACCTTAAGCAGAAATCAAATAACTGGAAAGCATTGGAAAAACAAAAAGAAATAGTAGATGCTCACTCATTACTGAAAAAATCGGGATGGAAATGGACCCTTAATCCACAAAGTAATTTTATGTTAAAGTCAGTAAAAGAATTGATTAGAAATAAAAAACTCATGCAATCTTTATTTAAATGGGCCTAGAAAGCAAGTATTCCACAGAAAATGTGCTCGTTGGCATGGAAAGTTCTGGTAAATGCATTGCCTGTGGATACTAATGTTAAAAGAAAAGGTATTAAAATGGCTTCCAGATGTGAATGTTGCTTTGCATAAGAAGAATCAATGAATCATCTACTTTCAAGTGGAAGAATCGCTGCAGCAGTCTGGAGGGAATTAGGAGACCTGAAACAAATAAGTAAAAAAGAGGATAAAATAATTGATAGAATTAAGAATTGGGAGAATGAAAACTCTAGTAGTCATATCAAAAATTGGCTTACTCAGAATCTACCTCATATAGTAATATGGTGCCTATGGAAAGCTCGTAATAAGAGTAAATTTGAGGGCATAAGAATGAATTCAAATGAAATTATAAAAGATATAATTAAAGAAATTAGGAATATATCTAGTATAAACCCTATAAAAGTTGATGGTTTATGTTTAAATAAGGCAGCTGGAATGATCTGGGGCCTCACTATTACAAATACTAAACAGGGATGACTAACGAGTATAAGTTGGAATAGGCCCCAGGAAGGTAAAATATCACTAAACACGGATGGTAGCTTCAATAGGGACACTGGTATAGCAGGTGGAGGGGGGGTAATAATGGACTCAAACGGGATTGTTATAAAAGCATTTACATCTAAAAGGAATAGCGAGATTAGATAGGAAGGCCTTTCCTTATTTAAGATTTAGGAAGGGTAGTATTAACAAAAAGAATAAAATATGAGAATTATAAGAATATAAGCTGTTAATTGTTATGGTACTGTGGTAGCCTCTTTGCAGGGGAATTTCTGTCTCTGCAGGTAAACAGGTATGAACATTATGGAGGCGAAGGTAATAGGGTAAAATAAGATATTGGTTGTTAGCATATTTTTACTGTTATTTCTCTTTTCTTAGCAGCGAAGTACCTTGTAAAAATAACCAGAAAATCCAGCAGCTGCTGGAATTTTGGAATATTAGAGCATGTGCTAAGTTAAGTGGCTATGTGTGAATGTTGTGAAAAGTCGTGTTAATTTATGGTAGTTTATAGTTTATTTGGACTTGTAAGTGTCTAGAATAGGAGACTGGTCTGGCAGCTATCTAAAGCTGGAAGAATCAGCTTATGAGTGTTTAAAGGGGCACCGATGTAAGCAAAAATGGAGACAAGATAAAGTGAAGAAGTAATCACTTGGAGTAATTTGATAGCTTTATTAAGTAGTAACAAAAGAGGTTAAAGAGCAAAGGATAACATCAAAGGCAGGAAGCAAGAGTAGCCATAAGGTAAACTAGATGAATGAATGAGTATGTAGGCAAGTTGCTTTCTTTTGCAGGAAATCAGTAAAGTCAATTTAAAATAAGCATAAACCGGGAGTCTAAGAGGGCAGAAACTTATGGAAACCCCACGAAGAAGTAGGAGCTCAATCGGATGCCAAAGATTATATCAAGGAATGTTAAAGCTATACGCAAGAAATTTAAAGCTAACCTCAAATAAGTGCATTCATTGCAAATTATTCTCTAGGATAGATGAGTAGCAATTTTAATTTTAATTTTAATTTTAAGTTTGATGTTAAAGGTTAAGGTTGCTAGTGGGAAATGGGTAGATTTTAGTTTGTAAAAATGGTATTCCTCCGCCAAAAGAGAGGGTTAATATTAATAAACTCATTTTTTAAAAAAAAAAGAAGAATAAGAAGAATAAGAAGAATTAGTAGAATAAGAAGAATAAGAAAAATAAGAAGAATAAGAAGAATAAGAAGAATAAGAAATATAAGAAGAATAATAAAAATAACAAAAAAAAGAAGAAAAAAATGATTAAGAAAAATAAAAATAATAAAAATAATAATAATAACTAGTATAAGAAGAATATAAAGAATAAGAAGGATAAGAAGAATAAGAAGAATAAGAAGTATAAGAATAATAGAAGAATAGAAGAATAAGAAGAATATGAATATAAGAATAAGTAGAATAAGAAGAATATAATGAATAAGAAGAATAATTAAAATAAAAGAAATAAGAAGAAGAATAAGTATAAGATGAAGAAAAAAGAATAAAAATATATAAAGAATAATAGGAATAAAAAGTTTAAGACGAATAAGAAGAATATTAATAATAAATAGAAAAATAGGAATAAGAAAATTATAACAATAATAAGAATAAGAAGAATAAGAAGAATATCTAAAATAAAAATAATATGAAGAATAAAAAGAATTAGAAGAATAGGAAGAATAACTAGAATAAAAAGAATAAAAAGAATAAAAAGAAT
The DNA here is from genome assembly GCA_029783825.1 of Sapria himalayana. NCBI lineage: Eukaryota > Viridiplantae > Streptophyta > Magnoliopsida > Malpighiales > Rafflesiaceae > Sapria > Sapria himalayana. The sequence goes on from JAREIK010003291.1 coordinate 16,494, forward strand.
AAAAAGAATAAGAAGAATAAGAAGAATATGAAAAATAAAAATAATAAGAAGAATAAAAAGAATAAGAAAAATAAGAAGAATAAGAAGAATAAGAAAAATAAGAAGAATAAGAAAAATAAGAAGAATAAGAAGAATAAGAAAAATAAGAAGAATAATAAAAATAAGAAGAATATGAAGAATAACAAGAATAAGAATTATAAAAAGAATTATTATAATAAGAAGAATAAGAAAAATAAGAAGAATAAGAAGAATAACAAGAATAAAAAAACAATGAGGAATAAGAAGACTAAAAAGATAAAGAAGAATAACAAGAAAAAAAAAGAATAAGAAGCATAAGAAGAATAAGAAAAATAAGAAGAAAAAGAAGAATAACTAGAATAATAAAAAAAGAGGAATAAGAGAAATAAAAAAAATAAGAAGAATAAGTAGAAAAATAAGATTACGAAAATTAACAAGAAAAAAAGAATAAAAAGTATAAGAAGAATAAGAAGAATAGGAAGAATAAGAAAAATAAAAAGTATAAGTAGAATAATAGGAATAAAAAAATTAAGAAGAATAAGAAAAATAAGAAAAATAAGAAAAATAAGAAAAATAAGAAAAATAAGAAAAATAAGAAAAATAAAAGAATATAAAGAATAAAAATAATAAGAAGATAAATAAGAATAAAACAAGAATAAAAAAAATAAAAAGCATAAGAAAAATAAAAGAATTAGTAGAATATGAAAAAATTCAAGAGTATATGTAATAAGAAAAATAATTAAAATATGAATAATAAGAAGAATAAGAAGAATAAAAACAATTACAAAAATATGAATAATAAGAAAAAAAATAAACATAAGAAGAATAAGAAGATTAACAAGAATTAAAAAAATAAAATAAGAATAATAAGAATATATAGAATAAAAAAATATGAAAAAATTCAGAATAATAAGAATAAGTAGACAAAGAAGAATAATAAAGACAAAAATAATAACTAGAATAAGAAGAATAAGAACAATATGAAGAATAAGAAGAATAAGAAGAATACGAAGAATAATAAGAATAAGAAAAATAAAAAGAATAAGAAGAATAAGAAAAATAATAAGTTAAAAAAACAAGAATAAAAAGGAAAAGATGTAATTTAATTATACGAAGAAAATGAAGAATAGGACGAATAAGAAGATTAAGAAGAATAAGAAGAATAACAAAAATAATAAGAATAAGAAAAATAAGAAGAATAAGAAGAATACGAAGGATTAGAAGAATAAAAAAATAAAATGAATTAGTAGAATAAGAAGAATAACAAGAATAAGAAGAATAAGAAAAATAAAAAGAATAAGAAGGATTAGAAGGATAAAAAGAATAAGATGATTTAGTAGAATAAGATGAATAAGAAGAATAAGAAAACTTAGAAGGATAAAAATAATAAAAATAATAAAAATAATAATAAGAATAAGAAGTATATGAAGAATAAGAAAATAAGAAGAATAGGAAGAATAAGAATAATAAGAAGAATAATAAGAATAAGAAATATAAGAATAATAACGTGAGTAATAAGAATAAGAAGAATAAGAACAATAAGAAGAATAATAAAAATATTAAGAATAAAAAGATAAGAAGAATAATAAGAATAAGAAGTATAAAAATAATAACGTGATTAATAAGAATAAGAAGAATAAGAATAATAAGAAGAATAATAAAAATATAAAGAATAAAAAGATAAGAAGAATAATAAGAATAAGAAGTATAAGAAGAATAAGAAGTATAAGAAGAATAAGAAGAGTTAGACAGAATATATGTTGAGTCTAAAGCAGCCATTATCCCCTTTTACACCCTTGAAAATGAAATAAATGAAGCATGCATTTGACATCCATAACTGATCTTCTTGTTGTAGCTTTATTTATCATCCTCTATTTAGTAAGATTTGATAGCCTATTTTCCGTTCTATTCATGTTCACCTATCCTCCTTTTCATCATGTATGCATTTGACTGTATCCCCTGTACCACAAGCCCACAAAGCCAAAAACATAGAAATTAGATATTTATATTTAAATTGCTTCCTGACCAATAACATTACTGTATTTTGGAAGCCTCACTCTCTACCTTGTGTTCCAATGTAGTCCCAACACTTTAAGCATACAAACTAGTAAAATATTTATTGTCTTTTGACTAACATCATAGTTTCTTACACTGTTTAATATAGAAAGTTGACTGCACAATAAGAATTTCACTTAGAATTATCTTAATAACCAAATATCTACTTAGGCTGTGACATTAAGTCACTACCCTTTTTTACCTTCCTGCCATAGTCCATTTTCATATCGTTGCATCTCAACATATGCCCGTAATCCTCAAAACCAAAACATAGTAATGTATAATTTTATAATTTCCCCACAAGATCGAGGAGATTAAAGAATTCTTTTCCAGTTATTGCTTTTGAATTCTAATATACAGGTATTCAAATTTCTCTAATATGAACATACCTTTATATTTTTCCGTTATATCAGCCCCCTCAAACTCTTGAAGCCCCTTCTTCAAACCTTCTTTAGATAAGTTGTCTGCTAAAGCATTATCTTCCCAATATATATTCATAACTTCTCCTTTTATATCGGTTAAAAGAATCTTGATTGACTATATTTGTTCATCATACTGGCACATTTTATCTTATTTGTTACCAAGTTCACTAGTATACTAGAATCCACCTGTACTCATATGTTAAAATAAAAGTTTTCTTTGCATATTTTAAGGCCTTTGTGCAAGGCTAAAATTTCTACATGCAAGACTGATGATCCTTTTTCTTTCATAGTAAATACTTTCATAATGCTACCTTGCTCATTTCTTATCACACCTCCTTTTTCTGCCTCCCCCATATCCCTATTAAAACTACCATCTGTGTTTAAAGTAAGCCATCCTTGTGAAGGTTTTTTCCAACACACCATTCTAACATCAGGGATTTTTTCCTTAATTGCATGTAATCCTCATAACCTTCTTTTTTCATCCTCCATTTTCATGTTTCTAAGTTTTAATGGGAATCCTGGTGATATCCATGAACATTCTTTTTTAATTTCTTCAATTGTATGATTAGCATTCATTTTAATATTCTCAAACCTACTTCTATTCCTGGCTTTCCACAGATTCTAGACTATGTTATGCGAGATGTAATCCATTAGTCAGCTACATACTTTATTCTTTATGTGACTTATCCTCCATCTCATTAATCTTTCCTTGATATCTTCTAACTTATTTCTTACTTGTGCATCTCTCCCAAGATAACCCCAGACTTCCACTGCACTTTTCCCTATTGAAAATAAATGATTTGCACTTTCTATGCTAGTATAATAGCATTCACATCTAGAAGCTAATTTATTCCCTTTCATCTGAATATTCGAATCCACTAAAATGGTATTTGATAAAAGCTTCCACATAAATACATTAATTTTTTGTGGTTTCACTTTCACCCAGGCTCCCTTAAAAACTTCTTGACTAATTTTTTCTTTTCTTACTAATATTTTTGGGCTTTAAGCATCAACCTCCCCTGTGGATTTAGAGTCCATCTCCATTCATTGTTGATTAGGTGTGGATTACTTTCAACTAATTCCTTTTGTTTAAACATAATGGTCCAACTAATATATGCTTTTTTGGCATTCTTACATGCTTTATTTCCTGATCCATATCTAGCTTTCATATATCTCACCCACAAGCTATCATTTTGCTTGAACCTCCACCAGTTCTTACATTGCCAAGCTCTGGCCATATCATTTAATTTATTCAAACCTAGATCTGCCTCCTCCTTTAAACAACATATATCATACCATTTTTTTTCCAATGTAGCTTATTTTTTCCTGATTTTTTATCCCATAAGAAGTTTTCCATATTTTTATCTAAGCTGTTCAAGACCTTCTTTGACTATTGCAAGGACATTAAGATATGTGCAATAGTTCCTTGAAAAAAAATGTTTGATTAATGTTATCCGTCCCACCATACTTAACATGTTTTCCTTCCAACTCACTATTTTACCTTTTAATTTATTTATTAGGAATGTTAGATATTCTTATTTTAGTTTGCCCTTGCATATAGGGCATCCCGAGTACATTAATGTCCCTTTACTCTACTCAAAGACTATAATTCTTTTGACTCTTTGCATTGTCCTTTCAAGTGTTTTCCTCGAAAGTACAAATTGACATTTATTTTTATTAAGTTTTTGCCTAGTTTCTTCCTCTATTATATCAATTAGTTTCATCATATTCTTTAGTTATGTTCTCCCCACATTTGTAAAAACAATTAAATCATCCATGTAAGCAAGGAAACTTACATTCGAAGTATGTCTAGGTTGTTTAAAGTTAATAATATTACCCTCCATTTTTTTATTTTAAATTCGTTATTAACAATTATATATATATATATATATATAAAATAATGGGGATAAAGGGTCCCCTTGTCTAAGTCCTATAACGGGCTTGAATTCTTTAGCTGCCTCCCCATTAATTAAAATTTTAACTCATGTGCTAGAGATGCATCTATACATTAAATCTATTCAAAATTCTGAGAATCTAATTTTCTTCATTGTGTGGCATAAAATATCCCATTCTACTCTGTCAAAAGCTTTAGAGAAATCTAACTTCATAATCACATTATGACCCCTAACTTTAGCCCCTAATTCTTTCATCAATTCTACAATTAATTTAATGTTTTCCATCATTAGACTATTTTTTAACAAAACCTGCTTGTTTTACTAAAATGATTGAGAGAATTAACATATTTAGACTATTCTACATAACTTTTGTCATAATTTTATACACCAAATAAATTGACTTATAGGTCTATAATCCTCACTTTTTTGTTGATTATCTTTCTTGGGTATTAATACAATATATGAGTTGGCCCATGATTTTGTGATTTTTGGTCCTACGATAACCCACGTAATTATGGTCGTCAGCTCTTTATTTATTATATTCCAGGTTTGTTGATAAAATCTAGTATTCCATCAATCTAGACCCACTATATTGTTATTATTTACACTAAAGACTATAGCTTTAATCTCTTCCTCACTATGGAAATCTTCTAATAGTTTGTTTTGTTCTTCAGTTAATCTTTTGTCTATTTTTCAAATTAAAGACTTTTCCCTTTATCTTGCCTTTTTTTAGCCATTTTACTTTGGCCATTTGTTTCCAAAATATTTCCTCCATATGCAGTGATAATTTTAATTTTGCATTTGTTTTATTTAAATTAACTTTAGAGGATTCATCCTGATTATTCTCATGCTCTATTTTTAATATGGTGACATTAGATTCAGCATTCTGAATATTCTTATTTATATCCCCAAATCTATCTCCATTCCACCTACTAAGTTCTAATTTCAACCTACATAGTTTTATAACTAGTACTTGCATGGGATTCACATTCGATGGCCCTTGCTATGAGTTATTACTATTTCATCAAACTCTTTATTAAAACCCAACATGTTTTGATATTTAAAACTTATATTCTTTCTCTCTCCAACTTTAAAACTTAGAAGAAGGGGACTGTGATCTGAGCTAGTTCTTTCTCTCTTCTTATTTTATTTATTCTTCTTATTGTTCTTATTCTTTTTATTTTTCTTATTCTCCTTATTCTTCTTTTTCTTCTTTTTCTTATTATTCTTCTTATACTTTTTATTCTTATTTTTTTTCATATTCATCTTATTCTTCATATTCTGTCTGGTTGTACACTCTGTCTTATAATTTAATCTGTCTGGTTCTGCATTCTGATTGATATTCTACATGCATCTTATCGTTAAGTGTTCTGTCTGCTTGATCTTTCTATTTGTTTTCCTACTCTTTAGTACTTTCATAGACCATAAACAAAATCCAAACAAACCATTCCTATTTAACATTCTTTCCTGACAGCTTTCTGCAATATTTCTACTTCAGCAGCCCGTCTGCATAGTTTTTGCTGCTACATCTCTTTACCATCCTCACTTTAAGTGTACCTATTTTTTCAGAAAAAGCCAGCAACAATATATATCCTTTTCCTCCTTTTTCTTGTGCATCATCTATCACTGTGACAATTGCAAGAGAAAAGCATGTAAAATATAAGTTTATAGTGAATTTTTATGCAATGATTCATCTAACAAAACATGCAATTTCTTTAAACTGATTCAACATCCATAAAGACTAGGATACTAAAATAAATATCCCTGCAAAAAGTTTCCTCATACAGAAAATGATAATCTGCATAATGGTTTTTCCTTGCATAAGGTCTTCAAACCTCCATATGTAATAATGAATAATCTTCATTATCACTACAGAGAGTCTAATCATCGAGGAAAACAATATGATTTATAACATCTTAAATCTATGTAAAAGTATATGAAGGCTTACATATTTTAAATTCAATAAAGCTACTCACAACTATTTTTAAGTGTTGCCTTTCCTAAATATCGGATATTCGGTTTCATCTAGTCTAAGTATGCCTCTATATTTTGTAGGCATGTTATGTGTCTCGAAGTCCTGATATCCTATTTTTCAAACTTCCTTAGCTATCTTATCAGCTACTTGATTCACTTCTTTAGATATATGCATTATACTATAGTTTAATTCATGTACTAGTTGAATGATTTCATCTTTATCATTTATATATTTCCAAGGCAATTTTTGACCTTTAATGATACCTATTAATATTGAAGAATCAGTTTGTATTTGGATGTTCATTATTTTTATATCTTTTCATATTTTTAAACCAAATAGAAGTGCCTGGATTTCAGATCGTATAGGGAGAATTAGCTTCAATTTTTTGGTAAATGCCCAAATCATCTTGCCATCGGAATCTTTTAAAATTCCTTGACCTTTTGCTGCACCTATGTCTCTTTTAAAACTACCATCCATATTAAGTGCCCTATAGCCCTCAGAATGTTTGTTCTAGCATAACCTAGTAAAGCTTATTGATTTGGGCTTTTGATACCTTAAGTGCCACTTATCTATATATTCTTTATTTTCTGAATAAGTTATATTTTTTAAAGGATAAGCTTCTGAAATGCATTTTAATTTTTTTTAAATATATCTTACAATATCTTCTGCATTCATTTCAACATTCTCAAATCTACTTTTGTTTCTGGCTTTCCAAATATACTATATTATCATCGGTGGGATGGTGTTCTTGAGCCATTTGTGTAATTAATAAAGATTTGGTCCCCTCATCCATTTAAGAATTCTATATTTGAGTATTTTATTTTTATGCTTTATACACATTTCTTTTTCAAATATTTTCCATATCTTTGAAGCTATACTCCCTTGCGAAAGGAGATAATCTAGAGTTCTATACCCGCATTGCAGTAGCTACATCTAGAGGCTTGGTTTATGCCTTTTTTTTGTAAGAAAATATCTATTGGAATGATATTAGATAAAGCTTTCCATAAAAATAATTGTATTTTATGTGGGTTATTATTATTTTAACACCATTCAAATAAATCTTGAGTAGGCTTTATATTTCTAACCAGATTCTTGGCCGATTTTAAAGAAAATAAGCCTTTCTTCATTTAATTTTTATTTCCAACCATATTTAGTAAGTATAGAGTGGTTATCTACCACTTCTTTTTGCTTTACAGTTTGTTTACAAGTTTGAGATTCATTATAAATCTTTTTTATCCTGTTAGTATCATTATTTGTTAGGTATTTTCTCTCATAAATGATGCCCAAAAATTATTATTCTCTTTTATTCTCCACCATCTTTTACAAACCCATGCTTCAGTTATCTTTTCTAGCCAAGTGAAACCTAGACCCACCTCTTCCTTTTGCAGAGGTCTTTCCATTTAATACAATGAAGATTTAGTTTTCCATTTTTTTCCCCAGAAGATATTAGCCAATTCCCCGTCTATTTTTTTAACAAAAATTTAGGCGGTTGCATAACCATTAGATTGTGAATTAGTATGCTTCGAAGAACGTGTGTTATGAGTGTAATTCTTCTACTCATTTTTAATTTTTTAGTTTTCCAACATGTAATTTTATGCCTAAGTTAAGTCAGTAAGAAATCCAAATTCTCTGATTTAAATCTATTTTCATATAATGGAAAACCCAAATAAATGAGAGGTCCTTTTATATGGGAGAAGCCTGTGGTCTCTTTTAACCTATGTACTAGCCTAGGAGGGTATTTCTTTGATATTTTAAATTGACATTTATTTTTATTTAATACTAGATCCATTTCATCTTCCATAATTTGAAAATTTTTCATTAAATTCTTTATTGATTTATTATTTCCATTGGTGAATAAGATTATATCATCAGTATATACTAGAAAACTAATTCGAAAAGTGTTTCTATATTGTATAAATGTATAAATGTCTCCTTTATATATTTTGGTTTTCAAGTTCAATATAAATAATTCCAAGTAAATGTTGAAGAGAGCAGGTGAAAGGGGATCTCCTTGTCTTAACCCTCAAGTGGGTTTAATCTCTTTCCCCTTTTCTCCATTTATAATAATCTTAAACCAAGTACTAGAGATACATCTAAATATTAGATTTATCAATGTTTCTGTAAAGCCCATTTTTCTCATGGCAAAACATAAAACCTATTAATTTACTCAATCAAAGGCTTTCGAAGGTCTAATTTGAAAATTACATTATGCCCTCTACATTTAGAGGATAGCTCTTTTATGAGCTATTTGGCCGGACATATATTTTCCAAGATCAATATGTTCTTCATAAATACTGATTGTTCAATAGAAATTATCTTAGGAAGAATAAGTCCTAGTCTATATTGCAACAATTTTGCTAAAATTTTATATATGGAATTGCATAGGGTGATGGGTCTGTAGTCCTCTCCTTTTTTGGGGTTTTCCTTTTTAGGAATAATGACTATGTGAGTTAGTGTTCACTTTTTATTAATTTCTGCACCACAGAAAAACCAATGTATGACATGAATAATAGCATGTTTGATAATATCCCAACAAGCTTGAAAAAACATGGAATTCCAGCTATTTGGTCCAGTCGTGCTTCCTTATCCATACTATGAATTATGTTTTTGATTTCTTCTTCGTCCATATATTGCATTAACTTATTTTTATCTACCTCGTTAATTTTGTTCTTTATGTTTTGTAGTAATATATCTCCTTTCAGCCTATATTATCACATAGAAGTGATTTGTATATACGTTCAAGTTTATCTTTGATTTCAGCCTTATTTTCTATCCATAGTCCTTTGTTATCTTTTATACCATTTATCTTGTGTTTTTGAATCTTTAATTTGGAAGCTAGTTGAAAAAATTTCATATTTTGATCTCCCTCTTTTAACGATTTTACTTTCGCTCTATGTTTCCAGAAGATTTCTTCCATGTGAAGTATTAGTTTTAGTTCTCCTTGTGCCTTATTAAGCATACTAAGATTACTTATACTATGATTTCTATCATATTCTTGTTCTAGATTATCAATTTTTTGTTCTGCTTCTATAATATTTTTATTAATATCTCCAAATTTAATTTTGTTCCAGTTTATTAAACATGTTTTTAACCTATTTAGTTTAGTAGAGAGGATCTGATTCAGATTGCATATTGTTGGTTGCATCCAAGAATCTCTCACTATATTTTGGAAATCTTTGTGTAAGCACCACATCTTCTGTAAGTTAAAAGTGGAATTTTTATAATCTGTCTTTTGAAGGGACATAAGAATAGGGGAATGGTCTGAATATGTTTTATTCAGATGCTTGACCCCTATATTCCCAAAGGAATCTAGCCATTTTGCATTGTAAAGGACTCTATCTAGTCTAGAGCAAATAACCCTTTTTTTTGCGATTATTAGTCCATGTTAAAGCTGAGCATAAAAAATTTGCTTCCAGTAAATTGCATCTAGCGATTACATCATTGAAGATGCCACTAGCTTGTAGGTTTATTGGTTTCTCTTCTTTTTTTTTGACACATTTTTAATAGTATTAAAATCCCCTCCTATTATACACAGTGTGTTTTTGAATGCTATATCCTCCATAATTTTCCAGAATTCTTTTCTTTTTTCATTAAAATTACTAGCTTAAACTACTAATATATGACTTGCTTATTATTATTTAGACTAAGGTTTATTTTTCATGATTTTCAATGTTAATGATATTCAAATAAACTTTCCACATCACCCATATTTTACTATTATTATTAGAAAAGGGATTCGTAAAACCTAATTTATTCTTATAATATTCAAATAACTTTTTATCTACCACTGGTTACTCTAGCATTAATAATGTGATTTTATATATTCTTTTCAATTTTCTTAGCCTGTTTAAGGATGAGGAATTGGCTATTCCCTGAATGTTCCATAATAAATATCTAAACATTAATTGAATATTTTAGTTGAGCTCTTGTTTTACACTTTATTTTGTGAGGTTTTATTTATATGTTTTTTTATTGTTTATTGTTTTTTTGTAAGATTAGAGCTCTGAGAAGATTCATTTGTTCTCACCTTGTCAAAAATGGGATATTATAAATTTATCTTTTTCAATTCCTCTAAGGCCCACTCTCTAATAAAAATTTATGTTGTTTTTTTTTCAATACCTATATCATCTTTTGATTGCATATAATTTTATTCTGAGGTTTTTAAAATATCATTGAAAGTTTTAACAGAATCTTCAAAACCTACTTCAGAGCCAAAAAACCATCCATCTGTGTCTTCTATATTTTTGTTTATTTTTGGTTTTATGGTTCTAATAACCAACTCTTTAATTTTATTCATTATAATCCTAATTCTTTCCGAATCTGTGTTGTTTCCCTCTTGGGTAGAATTATTCATATCCATTTCTATTAACGAGTTTCTAGTTTGTGTTAATAGAGAAGGAGAATCTGATGAAGGAGGAAGAGGTTCTGTTAAATTTTTTATAAGTTACATATGAGCTTGGACTCTGCTCTCCTCATTGGATTGCTTATTTATGAGGCTATAAGCCCATTTCTCCTATTTTTTATGAAGGAATTCACCTTCCTTCTCTTTAGAATTAATCATGCAAACCTCATTTGAGTAGCCTCTTTTTTCCATTGATTATAGTAGCTCAGAAGATTCTCAGAAATAATAGGCTGCCAATAACCCATCTCTTAATTCTGCCCAATCCATATACTTTGCGGGATAAAAGAGTTTAAGTTTACTTCGATGTATACCCTAACCACACTTGGCCTTGAAAGGATAGCGGTAGCCCCATTCATCGGTAAATGATTACCAAAAAGCTTAGAAATTGTGAAAAGGGCATTTGATTAAAGAGATGTATGGGAAGTTGGGGAAGGAGAAACCATACTGGAGTGAGAGGGCTTTCTTCCATAGTGTTAAAATCAACTGACCAATGAAGGTCCTCATAGGGTATCCATGGATGTTGTAGTTATCCATTAGCCATAGTCAAAGATAGTCCCCCTCAATGAAGAGTTGCAACATAATGTGCTTGTTATCGATACATCCAACTCTGACAAAACCTTTCAGCTTTAAAGAAGAGAAGAAGCCTGTTATCTCATCAATTCATAGCCACCCATGGTCGAACTTCTCGATAATTATAAAGTTGTGAATTTCCGAGAGGCTTGTGATTTCTTTGGCAGAGAAGAAGATCGGGGGTTTGCCATTTTAATTTGCAAAGAGCTTAATAGGGGGCACGGTTAATTGATGAGAAATGGAAAATGATTTCTTATTGGCAAGAGAATTAATTTCTTTCATTTTCAACTTGAAATCACCATTTTCTTCCCAAATCGAAGCTTTCTCTCTCTAGAATGTCAACTTTCTCTCTCTAGAGCTTAGAGCTGTAGGTACCAAATATTGAAAAAATTAATTATACTTTTTATTCTTCTTATTGTCTTTTTTGTTCTTATTTTTCTTTTTTGTTTTATTCTTCTTATTCTTTTTATTCTTCTTATTTTTCTTATTTTTCTTAGTCTTCTTATTTTTTTATTCTTATTATACTTCTAATTCTTCATATTCTTCATATTCTTCTTTTTTTTATTCTTATTATTCTACATATACTTATTAGTCTTCATATCCTTATTAGTCAGCTTATTTTTCTTTTCTTTTCTAATTCTACTTATTTTTCATATTTTTCATATTCTTTTTATTATTCTCATTCTTATTATTCATATTATTTTTATCTTTATTCTATTTATTTTTATAATTCTTCTTATTTTTCTTACTCTTTTTATTTTTATGATTCTTCTTATTCTATTTATTCTTCTTATTATTTTTATTCTTCTTATTGTTATTTTCTTTTTTTTTTATTATTCTTATTCATCCATATTCTTCTCATTCTTCTAATTCTTCTTATTTTTATAATTTTTTATAATTTTTTATTATTCTTTTTCTCTTTATTCTTCTTAACTATTTATTTTTTTTATTCTTCTTATTCATTTTATTCTTTTTTCTCATCTTATTCTATATACTCTTCTTATTCTTCTTATTCCTCTTATTCTTCTTATTCTTTTTATTATTTTTATTCTTCTTATTCTTCTTATTCCTCTTATTCTTCTTATTCTTTTTATTCTTTTTATTCTTTTTATTCTTTTTATTCTTCTTATTCTTATTATTCTTCTTATTCTTCTTATTTTTCTTATTCTTCTTATTCTTTATATTCTACTTATTCTTCTTTTTTTTTCTTATTCTTTTTATTCTTATTATTCTACTTATTTTTATTATTATTCTTATTCTTCTTTTCCTTTGTATTCTTCTTATTCTTCTTTATCTAATTATTATGCATATTCTTCTTATACTTTTTATTCTTAATATTCTTATTATTCTTCTGATTCTCCATATTCTATTTATTCATATTATTCTACTTTTTCTTATAATTTATTTTATTCTTCTTATTGTTCATATTCTTCTTATATTTGTTATTTATTTTATTCTTTTTATTCTTCTTATTCTACTTATTCTATTTATTCTTTTTATTCATCTTATTCTACTTATTCAATTTATTTTTTGTTATTCTTATTATTATACTTATTATTATTATTATTATTATTATTATTCTTTTTATACTAATTCTTCTTTTTCTTCTTATTTTCTTATTATTCTTTTTTTTCTGATTCTTCTTATTCTCCTTGTTCTCCTTTTTCTTCTGATTCTTCTTATTCTATTATTATTCTTATTCTTCTTATTCTTCTTATTCTTCTTATTCTTCTTATTCTTCTTATTCTTCTTATACTTCTTATTCTTCTTATTCTTCTTATACTTCTTATTCTTCTTATTCTTCTTATTCTTCTTATTCTTCTTATTCTTCTTATTCTTCTTATACTTCTTATTCTTCTTATTCTTCTTATACTTCTTATTCTTCTTATTCTTCTTATCTTATTATCTTCTTATTCTTCTTATTCTTCTTATTCTTTTTATTCTTAGTATTCTTCTTATTCTTTATTTTCTTCTTATTTTCTAAATTTTTCTTATTCTTCTAATTATTATTATTATTCTTATTATTCTTCTTCTTCTTCTTATTCTTTTTAATCTTATTATTTTTCTTATTTTAATTTTTATTCTTATTATTTTATTCTTCTTATTATTGTGATTCTTCTTAATGTTCTTATTATTCTAATTCTTGTTATTCTTTTTAGTCTTTTATTATTATTATTCTTCTTATTCTTTTTATTCTTCTTATTCTTATTATTATTATTAATTTTATTATTCTTCTTATTCTTTTTATTATACTATTTCTTCTTAATCTTCTTAAGTTTCTTATTATAGTTATTCTTCTTATTGTTCTTATTATAGTTATTCTTCTTATTATTCTTATTCTTTTTTATTCTTTTTATTCTTCTTATTCATATTATTCTTATTATTCTTATTATTCTTCTTATACTTATTATTCTTCTTATTCTTTATATTCTTCAAATATATTTAATTCTTCTTATTCTTCTTATTCTTCTAATTCTTATTATTCTTCTTATTCTTCTTATTCTTCTTATTCTTCTTATTCTTCTTATTATTCTTATTATACTTATTATTCCTATGATTCTTATTATTATTATAATTCTTATTATTCTTATTATTGTTATTATTCTTATTATTCTTATTATTCTTATTATTATTATAATTCTTATTATTCTTATTATTCTTATATTTTTATTCTTACTTATTATTATTATTATTATTATTATTTTTATTTTTATTATTCTACATATTCTTTTTATTCTACATATTATTATTATTATTTTTTATTATTATTCAACTTATTCTTATTATTCTACATATTATTATTATTATTCATATTCATCTTTTTTTTATTCGTCATATTCTTCTACTTATTTTTTTTCCGATTCTTCTTATTCTTCTTTTTATTCATATTCATGTAATTTTTTTATTCCTATTTATCTTCTTATTCTTTTTATTCTTATTATTCTACTTAATCTTATTATTCTTATTATTCTTATTATTCTTATTATTCTTATTATTCTTCTTATTCTAATAATTCTTCTTAATCTTCTTATTTTTTTTAAATCTTGTTATTATTCTTATTATTGTTAATCTTCTTATTCTTCTTTTTCTTTTTTTCTTCTTTTTCTTTTTAATCTTCTAATTCTTCTAATTGTTCTTATCCTACTTATTAATATAATTCTTCTTATTCTTTATATCCTGCTTATTATTATAATTTTTATTATTTTTTTTATTATTCTTATTCTTTTAATTCTTCTAATTATTATTATTATTATTATTATTATTATTATTATTTTTCTTATTCTTCTTATTATTCTAATTCTTCTTATTCTTTTTATTCTTTTTATTCTTTTTATTCTTTTTTTTCTTATTCTTCTAATTCTTCTTATTCTTTCAATTCCTTTTATTCTTCTTATTCTTATTATTCTACTTATTTTTTAATTCTTATTTTTTTTTATTCTTCGTATTTTTCTGATTCTTCATATTCTTTTTATTATTCTTATTCTTTTTATTCTTCTCATTCTACTTACTCTTCTTATTCTTCTTATTCTTTTTAAAATTTCTATTCTTCTTATTTATTTTATTCTTCTTATTAAACCTCTTCATCTTATTCTTATTATTCTTCTTATTCTTCTTATTTTTCTTATTCTTTTTATTATTCTAAGTCTTCTTTTTCTTTTTATTTTTCTAAGTCTTCTAATTCTTTTAATTCTTCTTATTCTACTTATTCTTTTTATTCTGCTTATTCTTTTTATTCTTCTTTTATTCTTCTTATTCTTTCTTTTCTTCGTATTATTCTTTTTCTTCTTATTCTTATTAATTTTTTATTCTTCTTTTTCTTATTCTTATTCTTCTTTTTCTTTTTTTTCTTCTTATTCTTCTTATTCTTCTTATTTTTTATATTCTTCTCATTCTTCTTATTCTTCTTATTATTTTTATTCTTTTTATTCTTCTAAATAATTTTATTCTTTTAATTAATCTTATTCTTCTTATTCTTCTTATTATATTTATTCATTTTATTTTTGTTATTCTACTTATTCTTCTTATTCTACTTATTCTTCTTATTTTTATTATTCTACTTTTTCTTATTATTCTACTTATTATTATTATTATTATTTATATTCTTCTTATTTTTTTTATACTTTATATTTTTATTAGTTATCTTTTTTTTCTGATTGTTCTTATTCTTCTTTTTATTCTTATTCATGTTATTCTTTATATTCTTCTTTATCTTCTTATTCTTTTTATTCTTATTATTCTTCTTAATCTTATTATTCTTTTTATTCTTCTTATTCTAATAATTTTTATTAATCTTCTTATTCTTTGTAATCTTCTTATTGTTCTTATTATAGTTAACTTCTTATTCTTCTTTTTCTTTTTTTTGTTATAATTATTCTACTTCTTCTAGTTTTTCTTATCCTGCTTATTATTATAATTCTTTTTATTTTTATTATTCTTTTTATCCCACCTAGTATTATAATTCTTATTATTCTTTTTATTCTTTTTATTCTTTTTATTCTCCTAATTCTCCTAATTCTTCTTATTTTTATTTTTATTCGTATTCCTCTTATTTTTCTTATTCTTCTTATTTTTTTATTCTTATTATTATTATAATTCTTCTTATTCTTCTTATTCTTCTTATTCTTTTTATTCTTCTTATTCGTCTTATTCTTCTTATTCTTATTATTCTACTTTTTTTTATTCTTATTTTTTTTAATTCTTCGTATTTTTCTTATTCTTCATTTTCTTTTTATTATTTTTATTCTTATTATTCTTCTCATTCTTCTCATTCTTCTTATTCTTTTTATTTTTCTTATTCTTCTTAATCTTCTTATTCTTTTTAAAATTTGTATTCTTCTTATTTATTTTATTCTTCTTATTAAACCTTTTCTTTTGATTCTTTGTATTCTTATTATTCTTCTTATTCTTCTTATTATTCTAAGTTTTCTAAGTCTTCTTTTTTTTATTCTTCTTATTCTTCTAAGTCTTCTATATCTTTTTATTCTTCTAATTTTGCTTATTCTTATTATTCTGCTTATTCTTCTTATCCTTCTCTTTTTATTATTATTCTTTCTTTTCTTCTTATTATTCTTATTATTCTTTTTCTTTTATTCTTATTTTTTTTATTCTTCTTCTTCTTTTTCTTCTTTTTTCTTATTTTTCTTATTCTTTTTATTTTTTTTATTCTTCTTATTTTTTTATGCTTCTTATTTTTTTTATTCTTCTTATTATTCTAATTCATTTTATTCATCTTATTCATCTTATTCTTCTTATTATTCTTATTATTCTTATTATTCTTAATTTTCTTTATATTCTTCTTATTTTTATTCTTCTTATTCTTTTTATTCTTCGTATACTACTTATTTTTCTTATTCTTATTATTCTACTTATTTTTATTATTATTCTTTTTATTTTTATTCTTCTTATTTTTCTAATTCTTTTTTTTTCTTATTCTTATTATTATTCTTATTCTTCTTATTCTTCTAATTCATCATATTTTATTTGTTCTTATTATTATTATTATTATTCTCTTTATTTTTCTTTTTCTTTTTTATTCTTATTTTTCTTCTAAGTCTTCTAATTCTTTTTATTCTTCTTACTCTTCTTATTCTTCTTATTATTCTTATTCTTATTTTTATTATTATTATTATTTTTTTTTTATTATTATTATTATTTTTATTTTTATTATTTTTCTTATTTTTCTTATTATTCTTATTCTTCTTATTATTCTTTATATTCTTATTATTCTTATTATTCTTATTCTTCATATTCTTCTCTATTTTTCTTATTCTTTTTATTATTCTTATTATTTGTATTCTTCTTATTTTTCTTATTCTTTTTATTCTTTAATTTCTTCTTATTCTTTTTATTCTTCTTAATTTTATTACTTATTATTTTTCTTATTATTATTATTATTATTATTATTCTTATTATTCTTTTTCTTCTTATTCTTGTTTTTCTTATTATTCTTTTCTATTATTCTTATTTTTATTATTCTACTTATTTCTATTATTCTTCTTTTTTTTTGAAAGTTTGTTTAATATTATAATAACCCTCTCTTTCGGTAGAGTAATACCATTATTACATACTGCCCTTTACCCTCTTACACCCCTATCTTAAAGTTCAATTTCTATTATTTTTCTTATTCTTTTTATTCTCCTTATAATTCTTTTTCTTATTATTCTTCTTCTTTTTCTTATTCTTCTAATTCTTCTAATTCTTCTTAATCTTCTAATTCTTCTTATTATTTTTATTTTTCTTTTTCTTATTCTTTTTTTTTGAATAGTTTGCTTTATAATTATAACAATTTCTTTTTGCGAAGGAATACCATTTTATACAAAGTATATGCTACTCTTTCCCCTCTTACACCCCTTTTTTAAATTACAAAATAAAATTAACATAATCTATAGTGGATTCTTCACTATGCGGCTCTCTATATTTGCCTATGCTTTATGTTATTTCTTAGTGCTTGCCCTTCTATGTCCATTTTCTTTGTCTACTTATGCCCTCCTTTTGAAGCTGCACCTACTACATTTTTTTGTCTTGGGTTTTGCCCTCATCGGCTCCTTCCTATCATTAAGTTCTCCTCGGATGTCGGATCCTTGACTTTTCGACTCCTCTTCCTTCAGTAGCAATTACACATATAGACATTTGGCAGAAACATAGACACTAGCACATATAAATGCAGACAAAAACATACAAACCCCTGACATACAAACCAATCAAAATTAATTGACACTAGCAATCTCACTTCATAAAATAAACTTTCTCTGTCTTTATGGACATTTTGAGCTTTCCTTGTTTTTCCCCATAAGCATTTCTGCATCCTTTTTTCTTGACAACTTTCAAATCTATATTTCAGTAGAAACTTGCGGTATATTTATGCTCTATTCCGACCCTTGTACCTTAGCCCTTCTCTTAACACAATTATCAAATTGATCACACAAGAATTAAATGTAGACAATATCCATAGAATAGACATCATATTCTCCCCTTATACTTAAAAACTTCTACCCTTGTTCGAACAGCACCCTTTTTTGAAAAGCTACTGCCTCCTCTTGTCTCTTCTGCTCTCCTCACTTAAACCCAATAAATACCTCTGGTCTCTTCTTATTCTTCTTATTCTTCTTATTCGACTTATTCTTTTTATTTTTCTTATTCTTTTTATTCTTCTTATACTAATTATTCTTCTTATTCTTCTTATTCTGTTTATTATTATTATTATTATTATTATTATTATTATTATTATTATTCTTCTTCTTCTTCTTCTTCTTATTCTTCTTAATTTCTTATTTTTCTGATTCTTCTTATTCTTCTCATTTTTTTATTCTTATTTTTCTTTTTATTCTTTTTATTTTCTTATTCTTCTATTTTATTTTATTCTTTTTATTCATCGTATTCTTCTTATTCATCGTATTCTTCTTATTCTTCCTAATCTTCTTATTGTTCT
Organism: Sapria himalayana; assembly: GCA_029783825.1. Classification (NCBI taxonomy): domain Eukaryota; kingdom Viridiplantae; phylum Streptophyta; class Magnoliopsida; order Malpighiales; family Rafflesiaceae; genus Sapria; species Sapria himalayana. The sequence continues at coordinate 35,260 of JAREIK010003291.1, forward strand.
TATTATTCTTATTATTCTTATTCTTCTTATTCTTTTTTATTCTTCTTATTCTTCTTATTCTTCTTATTCTTCTTATTCTTCTTATTCTTCTTATTCTTCTTATTCTTATTATTCTTCATATTCTTCTTATACTTCTTATTCTTCTTATTCTTATTATTCTTCTTATTCTTCTTATTCTTCTTATTCTTCTTATTCTTCTTATTTTATTCTTCTTATTTTTTTTCTTATTCATATTATTCTTCTAATTCTTTTAATTCTTCTTATTATTCTTATTTTTCTTATTCTTCTTATTCTTCTAAGTCTTTTATGTCTTCTAATTCTTCTTATTATGCTTATTCTTCTTATTGTTATTATTTTTTTTATTTCTCTTATTTTTCTTATTCTTATTATATTTATTATTGATCGTATTCTTCTTATTCTTTTATTTCTTCTTATTCTTCTCTTTTTTTTATTCTTCTTATTCTTTTTTTTTCTTATTCTTCTTATTTTTATTATTTTTCTTATTCTTCTTATTCTTATTATTCTTCTATTTCTTCTTATTCTTTTTATTTTTCTTATTTTTATTATTCTTATAATTCTTATTATTCTTCTTATTGTTCTTATTCTTCATTTCTTCATATTATTCTTATTCTTGTTAATCTACTTATTCTTCATATTCTTCTTATTCATATTATTCTACTTATTTCTATGATTCTTCTTATTGTTCTCATTGTTCTTATTGTTCTTATTCATTCTTAATCTTGTCATTCTTGTTATTCTTGTAATTCTTGTTTTTTATTCTTTTTATTATTCTTATTCTTCTTATTCTTGTTATTCTTGTAATTCTCCTTATTCTTCTTACTTTTCATATTCTTCATTTTCTTATCATTCTTTTTATTTTTATTAATTTTCTCATTCTTCTTATTCTTCTTATTCTTCTTATTTTTTTATTCTTCGTATTCTTCTTATCCTACTTTTCTTTTTATTCTTTTTATTCTTCTTATTCTTATTTTTCTACTTATTCTTCTTATTCTTCCTTTTCTTCTTATTCTTTTTATTCTTCCTTTTATACGTATTCATATTTTTATTGTTATTTTTATTATTCTTTTTATTCTTATTAATCTTTTTATTCTTCTTTTTTTTAAGTTTTGTTTTATTAATGCATCCCCCACTATTGGCAAAGGGATACCATTTTTCCAAACAAGTTTATGCTACCCTTCCCCAATTACAACCGTACCCATCCCCTAATTTTGAAAAAGTATGAAAAAATTTAGCTTCATTTAAATTAAACAAGTATTTCTTAGCCATGGGGTTTCTCCATATTAGGTGCACATAAATACCATTGAATTCATATGTCTTTCCATCCTCTGTTTAGTTCATATTTAATATTTAAATCATTCTTTACTTATCTTTCCTCTAGCTTTACAGATCACCTCAAATATCAAAGCTTTACAGATCACCTCAAATATCAAAGCTTTACTCGATTCCACAAATCTCTCTTAGTAAGCTACCCGACTAATCAGCCAACCTATTTCCTTAAAGCTCCTCCTTGCAAAACACAATAATACCAAGCATATTAATTCCACACACCCCCCCCCCCCCTGCCCATTTTATCTTCTTTTCTTTTACAACAATCCAAAAATATAAGAAAGATGGAACCATATTCTTTCACATGTAATACACTACTTTTATTCTAATTTTCATGCTCTGCTATGACTGTAGAGATAGCTATCTCTCCCTCCTCCCTTCATTATCCATTCTCCAACATGATTCATTATCTTTAGTTTAGCCTCCGATGCCCTGTGATTTACCTAAAAAACTAATGTACAAGTGTGCATTCCAACATCACAACCATAGTCCCCAATTTCCCCATAAACTCTTGATATAGGCCCAAGCCTTTTTCTCCTTCTAAGGCCTTCCTTATTTTCTTGGTTAATTCTGAGGCTATTCTCTGCACCATTTATTCCTGTAGCTATGCATCCATCTGCCTCCTTTCATTGTTTTCTCCTTTTCATTAAGTTCATCTTATGCCTCTATTTGTTACGTACATACAAAACAAAATAGAACCTATACTCCTTCCTCCCATTCCCCCCATATGTATTACCACCTAACCTTAAACCCTATAATCTATATGAAATTCATAATAGTAATTAATACTAATAACTCTTAACCGTATGTATATCCCATAGGACCTGGATGTACCACTGATGTGATTACCTTTATTCTTGAACCCTTCTTACATACGAGTAGCCTTTCCTATCTAAATGTGCTAGGCCTTTTATTTTATTCAGAATGTCTTTAGCAAACCATTGTTTATCCCCATTTTTAAAACCCTCCTCTGCTAACTTATCAGGAACTGTGTTTGTTTCTCTGTATATATGTATTATGGTGCATTTTAATTCTTTGAAAATATTTCTAATATTATCTACTTCTACCTCATACGTCCATAAGTCAAGTTTTTTTGTAACTAAGCTTACCAGTAAGCTTGAATCTACTTTGATCTGAATGTTTTACATATGTACATTTTTATAGAATCTAAGCCCTTGCTGCATAGAAAATATTTCTACGTGTAGTGCTGAGTCTGCCTCACCTCTCATAGAAAAAGCATTAATTATTCTACCTTCTCCCTCTCTTAGTACTCATCCTCCTATCGCAATACTCATTTCTCAATTGAAACTACCATCTGTGTTCAGGATGGTTATGCCCTATGGAATCGTGTTCGATTTAACTATTTTAATGCCTTGAATTTTAAACTTTTTTATTTTTAAATCCAATGCCTTTTCCTTGTTTTGATCTATTTCCCATTTCCTAATCTTAGCCGGATATGTCTCATATAGTCGTTCAATTTCTCTCTTCACCTCTTCCAAGATATCTTTAGCTTTCATTTGAATTCCCTCAAATCTACTCTTATTCATTGCCTTCCATATACACCAAATTACTATATGAGGCACATTCTTCCTAATCCACTTTGCTACACTATTCAACTTTCTTTTCTTACTCCATTTTAATAATCTATTCTTTAATAGCTCCAGACTATTTTTAATCCATGCATCTTTCTCCTAGAGCTTCCAGGCTTCCAATGCTACTTTTCTTGTAGAAAACAAATGATTTATGGTTTTAGTTGTTGAAGCACAACATTCACATCTTGAAGCCAACACTATTCCTTTCAATTGTATCCTTTCATCCACTGGCAATGCCTTTTTTATAGCTTTCCACATAAAGATATTTATTTTGTTTGGATTATCTCCCTCCATGACCCATTTATACACCACTAATGTTCATCTACTGTATCTCACTAAATCTTTTGCACTTTTGAGTATAAAGTTCCCTTGAGGATTTAATGTCCATTTCAACCATTCATACTTTGTTTTGAATTAGTATCTACTATATGCTTTTGTTTAGACATTTGTTTCCATTTGTTCAATGCCTTTTTAGTAACCCTAAATTTATTTTTACCTTGGTCATATTTTCCCTTGATGAATTTTGCCCAGATACCTTTATTACTTTTAAGTCTCCATCAATTTTACAGGCCCAGGCATTGGACATGTCCTTTAGGCTGGTAAAGCCCAAGCCTGCTTCCTCCTTGGGATAACATATATCTTCCCATTTTATCCAGTGTGTCTTTGGTTTCCCATTCCTCTTTCTCCATAAAAAACTGGCCATCTCTTTTTCTAAGATTCTTATTTCCTTTTTTGGTGGTTGAATAGACATTAAGTATGTGAATTAGCAAACTTTGAAGCACATGAGCTATCAGCATAGTTCTTCCTACTAGATTCAGTAGCTCTTCTTTACAGCCCACTATCATTGTTCTCATTTTTCCACCAGGAATCCTAGGTATTCCTCTTTCAGTCTTTCTTCAAAAATTAGGCAACCTAGATACGTTAGTGCCCCAATCATTTGCGAAAATAATATAATTCTTTTAATTTTCTGAGCCAACCTTTCTAGGGCTTTCCCTTTCATTAAAAACTGACATTTTCTTTTATTTAGGAATTACCTTATTTCCTCCTCTAATGTCTGGAATAGTTCCATCATATTTCTCATTAAATTTTCTCACTTAGTAAGCATTATCACATCATATGCATAAGCAAAGCTACTTACCACCGGGGTATTACTTGGTTGTTTATAAGATAATATTTTTTCCATTTCTTTTTTCTCTTTAACATTCAAAATTAATAATTCCAAATATATATTAAATAGCAATGGGGAGATGGGGTCTCTTTGAATAAGCCCTCTTGCTGGGTTAAATTCTTTGCCTATTTTCCCATTTATGATAATTTTAATTGATGGACATGATATGCATCTATATATCAAATCTATCCAAAATTATAAGAAGCCCATTCTCTTCATCACATAATATAAAATATTTTATTCTACCCGATCAAACACTTTTTATAGGTCTAGTTTCAATACCATGTTATGCCCTCAAACTATAGATCCAATCTTTCTTTCATTTCTGAGGCTAATATATATTTTCCATCATTAGCATATTTTTGATAAAGCTTGTTTGCTCTGGAAAAATAATATTAGGTAGGAATTCACTTAATCTACTTTGCAACAATTTAGCCAATATCATATATATTGAATTACAAAAGCTTATAAGTCTAAAATTTTTACATCTTTGTGGGTTCACTATTTTCGGAATCAAGATATTGAATAAACTAGCCCAGGTTTTAGTTATCTTTGCCCTTGTAAATATTAATGAGATGACTATAACCAAATCCTTTTTAATTATACTCTAGCATATTTGGAAGAAATCATTGTTCCATCCATCTGGACCTACAACACTTTTATCGCTTCCTCATCTGGATCCTTAGCAAGTCTATTATATACATTTTTTATTACCTTACTTTTATTGGCTTGCATCAGGGTACATTCCTTTTCTCTTGCCATTCTGCATAAATGGTTTGTGAAGAATCTATCATTACTATTTTTTATCTACTCTTCCTTTTCTATCCATTCTCCAATTTCATTTTTTAGGCCTCTAATGGTATGCTTTTGCTTTTTAATTTTTTCCATTGAATGAAAAAACCTAGTGTTTTTATCTCCTTCTAATAACCACTTTATTTTTTTCTATTTGTTTCCAAAACACCTCCTCCATTTGTAGCTTAAGCCTTAACATAGCATCTAGTTTATTTAGCTCCCTCCTGTTATCTTCTTCTCATTTTTCTCATACTTTTCCCATTTTCTACTCTATTTTCTACCCCGTGGATGTTTTTATCAACATCTCCAAAAATTGTTTTATTCCATTTTCCAAGACTCAGCCTTAATCTATGTAATTTTATTACCATTACTAGTAATGGATTTCTCGTGGCTAGTGATGACCATAAGTCTGCGACAACCTTCCAAATTTCTTCATGTAGACTCAACATTTCTGAAACATAAAATGTTTTTCCCCCTCAACTAACTTTTGATTGGTCAGGAGGTGAGGGCTATGATCTGAAAAAGTTCTATTCAGATGCCTCACCCCTTTGTCCCCAAACTTGACCAACCATTTTGTATTATATAAAACACAGTTCAGTCTTGTATATATTACTCTTCTCTTCCACCAGTTATTACACCAGGTAAATTTTGAGCCTAAGAAACTAGCTTCAATTAATCTAGCATTAGATATTATCTCATTAAATTGTTTTAAAACTTCTACATCTAGTGGTCTTCCCCCTTTCTTATTGTTGCTCCTTCTAATAATACTAAAATCCCCTCCAATGGCCCATGGCTTAATTTTAAAAGCTATATCCTTCATCTCCTACCATAATACATTTCTATCTACATTAAAGTTTTAGCATAAATAGCCGAGATTGTTGCATCTGGATAAGTGCTCATCTCAAAGCTTATTATTTGCTCCGAGTCTTTTATAATATTTATTAAATTATTTTTTTCCACATAATCCATAATTTATTGTTGGTATTTGCATGGGCATGCTCCATGCCCACCATTTTTAAATACTTTTCTAGTTTCCCCTTTTCCACCAATGGCTCAACTATTACAAGTATTTTAATTTTATGCATTTTTATTAGTTTTTTAAATCTATTAATCGACGACGCATTAGTAATTCCTCTTATGTTCTAGTATAAGAAACTAACCATCGAGGGCATATTTCTTCTATGATCTAGTTATACATCTCGAATCATATTTTTTATTCGAATATTTTTTAGTATTTCTAGTAACCTTATGGTGCTTACTTGCTCTAGAGCCCTTATTGGCAGCTTATGTCTTCCTAGGCTTAAGCCCAATAATTTGATGGCTTCCATGACATCCTCTCTCATATAATTCTCACACGTTATAATATTTATAGCTAAGTCATCTTATAACTTAATTGGAAACTATTCCTTGGTATTTGAAAATAGTCGACAACTCTTTGAATTTGATTCCAAATTATCAAAGCGATCATCCTCTGACCAATTATAATTATCTATTATTTGCTTGATTTTTTTTCCGACACCTCTTTTTCTATGCTTCATCTTATTTCTCCCTACAAACTCAAATTCCTGCCCAAACTATGTGGGAAGAATCAGCTCTACTCCTCCTTTTTTTTAGATTCCTTCTCTAATGAGACATATTCCCCCATTGTGCTCATTTCTCCTAGCTTCTTGCCCTCCATTGTTTGCTCTCCATTGAGTGAAGAGTCTTCCTCGATATGGGTTGTCCCTGCTTAGAAGTTAATTACCAATTCCATTTCTTTCCTAAACACATTTTCACCTTCGCTATTCAGTGACTATTGCTCACCATTTCGACCATTATTCTGTTACCCCCCAACCCCAATAGAATGGTATTTTACCTCTCCTTGGGATAACCCTGCCCAATCCTTACCAATTTACCCTTCTACCAGTAGCTCCTTTCTATCTATTTTTTTCAGCCACCTCTTATCCAGCTTGCCCTTTCAAGCCTCTCTAACCACCTCCTCCTTACTGCCTAAACCCAACATACGTGTTTCCCCCTCATGACCCTTTTTATTACACAAGTTACAGTACCTTGGTACATACTCTAGAGTGATGAGTTGCCACAATCCCTCACACTCATTTATGCCTATCCATTTTCACTGGGAGATAAGTTTCTGTATGTTTCATTCAACATAGACCCTAGTAATATTTGGCCTTGTCATATAGGCCGTGGCTTCATCAATTAACATAAGGGAACCCAAGCATTTAGATAAGTAGAAGAAAGCTTTCTTATTAAAGAATTGCAATGGAAGATTTGGGAATGAAAACCATGCAGAGGCTATTGTAAATTCCACCTTCGGCGAAAAATTAAAAAACCACTTGAAAACACAAATAGGATAGCCAACGATATTCCATTGTCTTCGAAAGCCACAATCTGTGAAAGGCTTCTTCCACAGAGAGTTGGAGTACAAGATGTTTTGCGGCATAAAATGCCATTTTAACAACTACTTTCAGTTTTAGCATAACAATAAACTCTTGAATATTCTCAAAATATGGTTTTCCAAGTGAAAATTTCTCGATAAGGGCGTATTTGAAAGCTTCTACCATTTTGCTGATTTCGGCTGCAATGAAGAAATAGTTACTTACTCTTCAATTGTGCCAATTTTTGGACATAATGCATCGGGTTTCTTATCAATATTAGCAAATAACTTCTTACGTACTAAGAATTCATTTTTATCCATTTTAGCTTAAAATAGAGCTTCCTTTGCACAACAATAGAGATTTTCTTTTTCTAAAATAGGGTTATCTCTCTTTAGAACTTTAGAGCAAAGATGAAAGTTTTTTTTTATTTTTTTATATTTTTCTTCTTATTCTTCTTAATATTCTTTGTTGTAATCTTGTCCTTACACCAAGGATAAAATAACCATGACAAAAATATTCTACAAGGCTGAGATCAGCAAGAATTATAATATAAAAGCAAGTATATCCATGTTATTTTATCGAACCTCCTTAAACTTACCTATTTTGATATACCCTTCCCATAGGACTAGGATGAGCATATCTCTGCTACTTGTGGCTTTTGTCCTTACAGCAAAAGAGCCAAAGATAAAAGCAACTATATCCATGACATCAAACATGTTTTCTCGGCACTAATAATTCTTTTCTCCTAAAAGTTATTATAGTAGTGCTCATCCAACAGGGCTTATCCAGTTCTGGAGAGCACAACTTATTTGACTGGTGTATGTTACACCAATATTTATCCTGTCAAGCAATGTTCTGATATTCTCATCCTACATGAGTGGGATGAGAGTATCTTTAGCTGCCTTTAGCTCCTATCCTATTGGATTATTCCTTTGTTATAGTAATATCCTTATAGTATAAGAAACATTGATAGCAATAAATATATCCATGTCATCAAATAATATTCCACAGCACCAAGTCTGATGTCTGCAATAGTAGATCTAGAGTGCTTTTATTTCAAAGAGCCTACTTTAAATTGTTCCTGTGATGTCTTTTTTTATTCTGAAAGTTATTATAGTAAAGCATGTCACAAAGGGCCGAGATAGCTTGAACCCTATTTTGATATAAACATCCCACAAGACTATGATGTGTTGAACCATGATTTTCCCTTTCAAGCACTATGTCCTGCAAGTATGATAATGTAAAAACAATTCATATTAATATGATCGTTATATAAAAGTTGTTTAAGTATTGTCTTTAGATTTTATAATTATAGGAAATGTTGTTTCATCTAACATGAGAATACCTCTATATTTATTCGGAATATTATAGGCTTCAAAATCTTGATTTCCTATTCTCTGTCTTTATCTAACTTATCAACAACTTGATTACACTTTCTAAAGATATGTTATGTATTTCCATTTAATTCCATTACTAGTATTTTAATTTCCTCTATCTCATTTATATATTTTTATAATGATTTTTATCCTATAATAATACTTACTAAATTAATGAATCCACTTGAATTTGTAGTTTTTTTAAATTTTTAGTTTTGCAAAATTTTAGACCTACTAGTAGAGCATTTGCACATATAGGGGAGAGGTTTCTATCAATTTTCTAGTGTATGCCCATATCACCTTACCTTCAGATTTTCTATGTATTCCTTCACCTCCAGCTATACCCACTTCTCTTTTGAAACTCCCATCTGTGTTAAGAGGCATGTAATTCTTTGAAGGTTTGTTCCAGTGAATCTTTATACACTTTAAAGTTTAGGTTTTAATATTTTTAATTTCCATATATCTATATAGTCTTTATTTTCTATATATTTAAGATTTTTTAATGGGAAAGATTCTGATATAGTTATAATTTCTTTTTTAATATTTCTTTCTATCTCCAATTTTCATTTCTATGTTCTCGTACCAATTTTTGTTTCTTGTTTTCCATATACACCATACTATTAGATGTAGAATGATATTTAGAAGCCATCTTTGTGCCAATTTAACTTTAGGTTCCTTCATCCAATTATGAATTCTACATTTAAAAGTTTGATTTTTAGATTTCAAGAACATTTATTTTTCAAAATTTTCTCATATATTTGAGGCTAATTTTCCTTTTAAAATAGATGATTTGAGGATTCTATATTCATCTTATAGCATTCACACCTAGAGGCTAAGTTTATGCCCTTTTTTGTATAAATATGTATAAAAAAATAATGTTAGAAAGTGTTTTCCATAAAAATAGGTGAATTTTAAAAAAATTGTGATTATTCCAGCACCATTTCCATACTTTTTCTGGAGGTTTTCTATTCCTAACCAAATTCTTGGCTGATTATAGAGAAAAAATACTTTCATCGTGTAATTTCTATTTCTGGCAAAAATTAACTAAGACCGAATGTTCATCTACTAATCTTTTTGTTTTATTGTTTGTTTCCATAATTGAGATTCATTGCTTAACTTTTTTATCTTATTTGTGTCATTATTAACCAAGTACTTAGCTCCCATATAACTTGCCCAGAAATTGTTATTTTCTTTTATCTTCCACCATCTCTTGCAAGCCTCATGCTTGTGCTAAATGTTCTAGACTCGAGAAACCAAGCCCCGCCTCCTCTTTTGGGAAGCATTGATCTTCTCATTTCATCTAGTGTAGTTTCTATTTATTTTCCTTCTTGCCCCAGAAGAAATTATTTAATTCTTTTTCTATTTCTTTTATAATGTATTTAGGCTATTGCATAATCATGAGGTTGTGTATAAGTAGACTTTTCAATACATGTGTGATGAGGGTAACCCTCCCACTCATGTTCAGCAATTCTACCTTCCAACCAGCAATTTTATTCCTAAGATCATCGAAAAGAAAATCTAAATGTACATCTTAAAATTTATCTTCGTAATATGGACAACCAAGGTACAAAAGCTTTTTTTTGATAAGCAAAACCTGTGATTTCTTTTATTCTATGAATGAGACTTAGAGGTGTTTTTTTTTGAGATTTTAAGTTGACATTTGTTTTTGTTTAACTTTAAGCTCATTTCATCTTCCATTATTTGAAAGATTTCCATTAAATTCTTTATTTATTTCTTATTCCTGTTCGTGAATAATATCATGTCATCTGCATATGCCGAACGACATATTAATGAAGCATCTTTATATTGCCTAAAAGGGAGGATATCTCTTTTATACATTTTGATTTTTAAATATCTTATAAGTAATTCCAAATAAATTTTAAAGAGTGGTGGAGATAAGGGGTACTCTTATCTTAGTCCTCTAATAGGTTTAAATTCTTTTCCTTTCTTCTGATATATGATAATCTTAAACCAAGTGCTCGAAATCCACCTAAAAATTAGGTCTACCCATGCTTCTACAAAACGCATTTGCCTCATGGTAAAGCAAAAGACTTTCTAGTCTACTCTATCAAAGGCTTTTGATAGGTCTAGTTTAAATATAACATTATGTCCTCTAGTTTGTATGATAAGTCTTTTATAAATTCCTTGGCTAGGCACATATTTTTCATGATTAATCTATTTTTCATAAAGCCAGATTATTCATTTGATATGATTTTGGGAAGAACTAGTCCTACTCTATTTTGTAACAGTTTTGCTAGATTTTTATAAATAGAGTTACATAAGCTAATGGGTTAGTAATTCACTTTTTTTATTGGATTTTTCTTTTTAGGAATATGTACTATATGGGTATGCGCCCACCTTTTGTTAATCTTTGCACCATAGAAGAACTAGTGAATGGCCTGAACAATATCTACTTTAATGATGTTCTAGCATGCTTGAAAAAACTTATTGTTCCATCAATTTGGACCAGCTACAATGTTAATGTCCATGCTATAGATAGTTTTTCTGATCTCTTCCTCTTCTAGAAATTTTATTAACTTATTATTATCTTCCTCATTAATTAGGTTGTTTATATTCTGTAAAAGGATTTATTCTTTAATAATGCATTCATCGCATAGCAGTTTTTTATATGTCTTCTATCAATTTTTTAATTTTTTCTTTGCTTTCTAACCATATGCCTTCGTTATTTTTTATTCCTATAATTTTATGTTTTTGATTTTTTATTTTTGTAACCATATGAAAGAACTTAGTGTTTAGGTCTCCTTCTTTTAACCATTTTACTTTAGATCTTTATTTCTATAAAATTTTTTCCATGTGTAAATTTAGTTTAAGTTCACTTTGGGCTTTATTCAGTGCACAGAGATTATGTGTACTTTGATCTTTTTCATATGACTCTTCTAATTCATTGATTTTTTTTGTTCTATTTCTATGATAGATTTATTTTATTGCTGAACTTATTTTTGTTCCACTTTATTAGACATGTTTTTAATCTATTAAATTTTTCCGTGAGAATCTGATTTGGGTTGCCACTTACTAGTAATGACCAGGATTCTTTCACAGTGTCTTTGAAATTCTCATGGAAGCACCACATGTTCTAGAAGTTGAAGGATGTGTTCTTGGATTCTATTTTAAGAAAATTAATAAGTAGTGGCTTATGATCTCAACTTGTGCTGTTCAAGTGTTTGACTCTAATATTTCCAAAGGATTCAAACAATTTATTGTTAAAAAGTAGTCTATCTAGCCTTGACCATATCGCTCCCTTCCTGTGATTATTCGTCTATGTATAATTTGAGCCTAAAAATTTTGCTTCCATTTGGTTGTAGTTGGAGATGGTTACATTAAAGTTTTCACTAGCCTGTGAATTCATGTTTATCCCCCCTTTTTTCTCTGGTGCCATTCTGATAGTGTTAAAGTCACCTCCAATTATCCATGCATTTTTTTTCACTAAAATCTCCTCCATGATTTTCCATAATTCATTTCTTTTTTCATTATAATTATTAGCATAAACTACTGAAATTGCACCCTCTAAGCCTTTATTTATAATAAGATTAATTATTTGTTCCATGCAAGTAATATCTATGCAATTTTTCCACATAACTAATATTCTACTGACTTTATTAGAGAATGCTTTTCTGAATCCTAGTTTATTCTTAACATTTTCTAATTGATTTATATCAATTATAGAGGGCAATGTTATAAAGTTATATTAATTTCGTTAATCTATTTAAGGATGGGGAGTTGGTGATTCTCCAAATGTTCCAGAAAGGGTAACTAAGAATTATTCGAGGATTTAAGTTGTGCTCTTGTTTTGCACTTTAGTTCATGTGTTAAGTTTAAATATTTTTTATTATTTTTGGATTTTTTAACTGTGTTAGTATCTTGGAGTTCTTTATTTTTAAACATTTTTTCCATTTGTAGACTAATAATGTTTAAATCTTCTATAGCCTTTTCTCTATTATAGGCTGCTCCCTTTACTTCTATATCAATATCATCATTAGAATAGCTCATTATCCTTTTTTCTATTTCTGCTTGAATATTATTACATGATTTAATGGATTCAAAATCTAAACCCACTTCTAAGGAAAAAATCTAGTTCTCTGTATTTTTTTTAACTGCTTTATCTTTGGTTTTCTGGTTCTAATTACTATCTCTTTTATTTATCCATTAATATTATTGTTTTTTTTTTCCAAAGCCTCTGCATCCTGTACAGCTGGGTGTACAAGAATCATATTTGTTTTTATTCCATAATAGAGAACAAGAGGTTATGGACTTTGTCTTTCTACCTCATTTTTTTCTACTTGGTTTTCAATTTTTTCTTCCTTTCTAACCCATACTTACTTCCTCTGTTTTGTCTGTGTTTCTTTGTCATTATTAACAATGGTTATCCATTTTTTTATTCCATGTCCCCTTTTCTTACATGCATTATAGTAACTAGGAAGAGCTTCTGGAATTATAGGTTGCCAGAAGCCTACTTCCTCATTTTGTCCAATCCATAACCTATTCGGGATTGGGTATTGAAGGTCTACTTCAATACATACTATGGCCACACTAGGCCTCAAAAGATTGGTCGTGGCTCCATCCATTAATAAAGTTTTGCCAATGATATTAGAGATGAAGAAGTGAGCAGATTTGTTAAATAAATGAATGGGAAAAAGGAGAAGAAGAAACCAAACCGGCAGAAGGGAGTTTTCTTCCTTGCTGTTGAAGTACGAAATCCATTTGAATATTCACATTGGATATTTCAAAACATTCCAGGTTTCTTTCATCCACACCCGTAGGAAGTCCTCTTGTGTGAATAATTGAATCAATACATGTTTGTCATTAATCGCACCTAGCTTTATCAAGCCTTTGAGTTTTAAAAAGGAGAAGAAATTTCTAATTTCTTCCATTCGCAAACATTCATGAGAAAATTTCTCGATTAGAGAGTGATTGTGAGGAGTAGATAGGTTTTCAAATTTTTTGGGAGAAATGAATATCGTGGGTTCCCCATTTTTCTTTGAAAATATTTGTTAGGAGCGATGGGTGAATGATAAATATTGGAAATGTATTTCTTATAAGCAAGATAATCATTTTCCTCCATTTTCATCTTTAAATCACCACTTTCTTTCCCAAATTGAAACTGTCTCTCTCTAGAATTTCAACTTTCACTCTCTAGGACTTACAGCTATGGTTATTCTTCTTATTCTTATTATTTATATTATTCTTCTTATTATTTTAATTCTTCTTATTCTTCGCATTCTTCTTATTTTTCTTATTTTTCTTGTTCTTCTTATTCACTACTAAAATTCACCGAATTACCAACCAATTATTTGGTCGGTAATTTTGGTCAGTAATTTTGTCGGTAAACCTATTACTGACCATTTACCGGCCAAATTATTTAGTCAAAATTTTGCTCGTCGATAATTTTTTTGCCGACAAAAAAAAGTTGGTCGGTAAATTACCGACCATTTACTGACAAACAATTACTGACCATTTACCGACTATTTACTAACTATCTTTCGACTAAAAGTATTAGGTCGGTAAATGGTCTCCAAATAGTCAGTAATAACCAACAAAATTACGACCAAAAATATACCAAAATTTTTTAATATCATTGGTTGGTAATTGATCTCCAAAAGTATTACCGACCATTTGGTGACCTATTACCGTCCATTGATATTAAAGAATTTTGGTCGGTTTTTGGTCTCAATTTGGTCGGTAAATTATTTTATAAATATTTTTTTTCAGTTTTATATCTTGCTTATATATATATATATATATAAAGATTATGAAACAAAAGAAATGTATAATTAAAACAAGCAAACTAATATATATATTGCATATATATAGTAAATAAGTCAATAGAAAATAAAAACATGAATTTCCAAATCCAAGATTTAGACATAAAAAAAGTGTATGATACACTCAATCATCCAACCTAGTGTCATAATCGTTATGCTAAGATGTATCTGGTCTGTATGGTGAGATGTCAGGTACTGGGGTAGAGCTGTCTTCTGCTGCTAATCCTGATGCGGTTGTTGCAAGTGCTAATGTAGGTGCTGGAGTAGATGTTGTAGCTAGAGCATTACGCCGAACAATCGAAGGTAGATCATCAAGGTTGAATTGCAGTCATCCTTCCTGAAATTTCTTTGTAAGCCAGTCAAAATGCAGACACAACTCATTCTATGATATATTTGTACATGTACATATATACTTATATATATGTACACATATTGACATAAAGTAGAGCATAAAAATCTATTATGGTGCATGAACATCAAACAGCTAGATATTCTGTCATAAGCATAAAAAATAGAAAAAAAAACACATTAACCAGGGCTTTAAGAATCATCTTTGTTTGTTTGAAATTGCATCAAACCTACAAACACAAGGCACTAGAAATTTACAACTAGATTTTATAGGATAAAAGTTCAATGCATACATACAGAGTATAAAGTATAATCTATCCATTAAATTGACTTTGCTTTCTATCCCCCAGCTCCTCTAGTCACCATCTTTCTACTACGACAAAGTTGTCCTAGTCACGGTGCATCATGTCTAGTGAAAAATCCATTTTCTTCCATAAGTTTCGTATGAAAATGTGGTACTATATCTCTATGAAAATTAAACAGTCAATCAAATCAAAATAAATAAATAAATAAATATAGTTATATTTTGATAAATATATAATACTGTAGTATATATGTGCATATATACTATAGTTTATATGCTGTGTTGGCCTGACAACAAACAAAGGTGTCTAGCATGGATCATTGTCTTGGGGCAGAATGGGACTCGTTAGATTGGTTTTGGCTCAGGTTAAAAATTAACATGTGGCTAACTCATGCTAGCTTGGACTTGTTTTGACCGGGATCTATTCTCTCACCTCTTGGCTACTTCCTATATCTATATATATTTATTTGAGAAAAAAAATAAAAATAATATTATAAAAAATTTATAATTTATAAAATTTAAACCACACTATATGTGGTTATCAATGTAAAAAAGTATATTTAAAATATATACAAGTCTAAAATGTAAATATAAATGCTTATAAAAAATATAATAAAAAGATTATAAAATAAAATATAAGATAGGGTAGAGTTAGTGTTATAATATCACTTGGTTTGGTTTGAATTATCACATCTATAAGTTTTGGTTTCATTATTTTTGTATATGTTTTTAGATTTTATCTTAAAGACTCGTTCATGCTTTCTTCTAATTATCTAAGCATGATAAAGATTCAATAATATTTGATTATAACCCAGTATTTCTATCTAAAATTATATTTAGCATAAAAAAATTTTGATTATATACTAGATATTTGAGGAGTTAGTATATCATGTTCAAATATCATCTAAGATAACAGGAAAAAAGTGTATTTGTATAATTTTTACCTATTCAATTTATTAATTTTTTTGTTATTATTAGATAAGATGAAATAGTCACTAATATTCAAATATCAAGATAACTTATTTCTATTTAGATGACTTTTTTATCATTTGTCTTTAGCTAAATGAATGAAAAAATTAATCTTCAAATATGATATTGATCTCCATACTTAGATAATCACTAAAAATATCATATTTATTTTTATAATATTTAAATAAATTATATAATTATTCTTAAATTTTATTTTAAAGTTCTCATAGTCAATTTATGAAAATTGATATAAATTTCATAATAATATTATTTTTTTGATCTTAATCCTATGATTTATATAAGCAATTAAGTAGTAATGAAATAAAATAAAAGAATAATATTTAAAATATTGTTTTTTATTTTAATTGTCATAAAAAGTGAATATTCTTTATATTTGTTAAATATATTATTCATATTGCATATATACCCAAGTATAATGTATGAGCATTTGTAGATGAATTCATATTCATCATATTATAGAAGATTATTATAAATTTTAGAAAGTAAAATCTCATGTCTAGTATGAGTCATTGATTATTATTTTATTAATTTTTTTACTTAACATAGTCAGATATTTTATAATGATATTTAATACATAATTATATAATTAGATATGTATGATTTCAATGATGCTTGATATCTAGTTGAAATTTCTTTTTTTTAAGCCTATAAACTTACATAGTCTATTAACATTTATATTTTATTATATATTCTAATATTTTAATATATTTTGTATATGTTTTAATGTGCGAGATTATTTTTTATGTTTTTTTATCCTATTAAACTTATTATATGTTACATATCTCAAACGTGAAAAATCTCACACTACAAGAAAATATCGATTTAGTTAGGGAATTGTCCCTAGCTAAATGTGATTTTTCTTATAGTGAATGTGCCTTTTTCTGATCCTATATTATGTCATACTATTGTTGGGAGCTTAACATATCATACTATTACTCAACTTGATATTGTTTATATTATTCATGTAGTTGCTTTTTTTACTTTCTCTATAAGAAATAATTATCTATTTCTCTATCTTCAATTAAAGTAAAATATTATGCTACGATATTTACTACCATAAAAATTATGTGTGGTTATGTTAGTTATTTGCATATATGAGAGTTGCTTTCCCACTCCATTATTATATATTATAATTACAAGAGTGTTAATCAAATTATTCATAAATTAGTCATTAATGAATGAATCACGCACATTAAAATTGATTGTCACATTACACATTATCATCTCAAGTAGGACACCATCACTTTGTTTTTTTTTCTTCCTTATAGCTTGTAGATTTCTTTATTAAGTTGTGTTCGAATTTTCATTCTCATTTTCTAGTTGACAAACTATCAATGCTTATAATTGGTGCATCATGAGTTTGAGGGGATACTAAATAACTATATATATATATATATATATTTGTTAAATATGGACCTAGTATTTGAAGAATTAGTCTTCTAGGTGGTTAATCTAATTAGTATATTGTATTTAGGAAGTTGAATTTCTCCACTTGTATAGTATACACGAATAGATGATTATGTGTAATTAATTAAATCAAAAATTTAAATCATAAATTATTATGTTCAATTTTCAGTTTTTCACACAAATCACTTATGTTGCTAGGTTGACACAGTTTTTCATATTTTCCCTCCTTAACTTTCTGTTGAGTCCCCATTGGAGGAGAGCCAACACCAGTTGAAGCATATTAATGGACAGGCGATGAGCTAGTGATGATGGCATCCACTTTTGGAGTGGTCTATCAACCCAGGCCAAGGAGAGCCAATCAGAGGCTGGTGCAATCAACACTGGTCTCCCATAAATCCATTGTATCAGAATCAAATTATGACAATGATGATAGAAGTGATGATAGTTACAACAAGGTTGATGCTGAAGATGAGGAATACCTTGGAAGCCTATTCAGTAAGGGAAGATCCCGCAAGAGACTGTCTACTCCTCAATCTAAAACCTCTAAAAAGGTTCATTCGCTATCATATGATTTTCGCATGGGTTTGGCATGTATTTCAACAAAAAGGATTCTGCTGCTCTATAATATTTAAGCTTTCATGTCTGGAACAATGTAGCTGTTAATGAAAAATTGCAGCAACTTTGTTTTTTTTGATTTGAAACACCTTAACATAATTTGTCATATGGGACCTATGACTGTGACAGCTAGTTATTTTATCAACTTCTACTTAATTATAAAAGGACATTAAGTAATTCACTTTCTTTACTAGTTTGAAATTATTAATAGTATTCTTTGATTTGTTCTTTTATCCAACAGCTGAAGTGATCACCAGTAGAAAATATAACTCATAAAAAGAATTTGACAAGCAATGGCATAATAGATGATCAGTTGGTGTATAACTTGGGTGCATCACCAAGAATTCTCAATCTGAGGCTAGAAGAGAAACTCATGGCTGAGGTCTGAATGCTTGTTTTATATTTTCCTAAAATACACACACATAAAAATGTCATCCATGTTCTTTATGTGTATATACTAGCAAATATTGTGTGCTCAAGGGATACATTTTTTTAATTTTTTAATAAATGGTTTTTGAAATTTATAGAGTAATGATAAATGTGCCAAGGATTCAAAATTTTTTGGCACTTCAGATTGATACGATCACATGTCTTCTAGAATGCGTAATTATTTTAAAAGTTCGAAAAAAATCTTCGTGTTTCAAATATTAATTATAAAAGTTTAAAGTATGGAGTTGTACGGAAGATCACAAAATAAATCAATCTGATAAATAAAAAGTTAGACTTGTACAACATATCAAATACATTACTATCAGATAAGTGTAATCTAAATGATATCTTATATTTATTTGAATTTTTTTATTTTTTAGATTCACAGATAAATATAGATTATCTTAATGAGAGATTATATTTTTATAGATAAGATATGTCGTTGATATATGTACTTTGAGTTGATCCTTTGACTTATATTGTAATGGATATTTAGATTGACTAAAATATTAGATTTATGTTTGATCGGATTTATATAGCTAACTCTCACATATTAGAAAATCATATGTAAGATTAATTATATGATTATTATAATATCAGATATAATTATTATAATAAGCATACTTAATTATTATTTAGATTTTTTATTATAGATTTAGATAGATGTAGATTATCATATACTGAAGGATGAGATGAAATTTTTAGACCCTAGATATTTTTTAGGGATCAATGCTTTTACAATTATTTGAGCATTCATATTTAAGTTAGAATTTTATATATTTGAAAATAATAAATAAATAATTATTTTGAGGTTTGATATAGATACTTAATTAAATCTGATGATAATGATCATAAGTGAGATATTTTAGATTAATTATTTATTTGAAGAGATTGAATATTATTTTATTTCTATTTTTATCTATTATTATAATTATTAAATAATGATATATAATATTAATTTTGATGTTTCAAGAGCAAATAAAGTATATAAAATGAATTATTTTTGTTTTCAAAAAAAATTAAAGATTTAAGATTATATTATGTGTATAATTTATGTTTATATAATAAATTAACTAGTGAAAATTTTCATGAAGGTATTGAATAAATCTCAACAATTTTTTTTAAAATTTGATATCATGAGTATTTCTTCATTAATTTGTAGTGGATATTATATTTTGTTATTTATTTTGATAAATAATTTTATTATGAATTTCTCAGGTGATTAATCTCGGGGGTATAATGATAAATAATATTATTAAAAAATTTTCATGATAATGATATATAATATTTATTTTGATATTTCACTAGCAAATAAAATATATAGAAAATGAATTATTTTTTTTCCAAAAAAAAAAAAATCTAAAATGATATTATGTGTATATTCTATGTTTATATAATAAAATAACAAGTGAATATCTTCATGAAAGACTTGAATAAATTTCAATTTATTTTTTTTTTAAAATTGATATCATAAATATTTGTTCATCAATTTGAGGATGTTGCATTTTATTTGTGTTTATGTTTTGTTATACTTTATATATGAGCTATCCACATGTGAGTAGACACAATCCAAGTTGAGATTTTATATACTCATTGTACATATTTTATTATTTTTTGAGTTATTTTTTTTGCTAATTCATATAATTTTGAGTATAAAATCTTATCCTTAAAGAGGTTGTCTCGTATGTATTGATCATGAGACCATTTAAATATTAATATTGGTTTTCATAATAACTTGAAGTTAAATTTGTTTATGAAAGAATAATATATTAAGATGATTGATCACTCGAAACTTTTGTGTATTACATAGTCTCTTCAAACACAGTCTCTACAAAGTAGTTGGGTAAATTTGTTGAGATATTTATCTTTTTTTATATATATTGTTTAAGCAAGAGTCTTATGTACTTGGGTGTGAATGTGATCTCCATATCTATCTTATCGTTTCTTAATATTTTGAAGCATTTAAAATATGAAGGCTAGATAAGAAAATAAATTGTACTAGTATATTATCTTAACAATCCTACCTCAAAAGATTGAAGAGATCGTGCATGATAAATCTTGAATTCAAGACTTACTATTCTTAGAGTTTGGACAAATTTTTGTCATCGCATAAAGATATGATATCTTATTAGATAGAAAAGTATATCTAATTTAACATTTGAATAAGTCATGAAGTTGAAGACCAAATGGAAGAATATAGTAATCCATTATTTGAATTCCACAAGAATTTGAAAATTGAATTTTAAAATATATCAATTATAATTGGTAGTTACTTATAAATTACTATAAACTCTTAAGAAATCTCTCATTTATAGAGATTTTCTGAAAAATGTGTAAAATAAGTGTTTTATATCTTTATGTCTAAGTATATTCCATGCTAATTCATAAGATTTATAAATCTGAAATAAGATTATTAAACCTACTTTGTTATAATATCATCAAATCATATCCCCCTTCAATTATTAATCTCCTCATTCAAAAATATTTTTCAAATGATATCAATTCTCACATGCTTTATACACTACAAACTCTTCACAAGGAAGCATCTTCGGATAATTTGAATGCTAGAGTGGATCAATTGATACAGGTGAAGCTATTTTTTTGGTTTTTTATTACGTCCCTTCCTAGTGTTTTGCTTCAAAACGAACTCCTTACTATGCAGGAACTTGTTGCTAAATTCAAATTGATACTAAAAATGTAAGAGGACATGAATGCTTTTCGCAATATTTTGTGCAAAATTTCATGAATTTAGAAGACCAACGGATCAAACTATGTTGTTCTTGGGACCAAGTAATGTGCAACAACAAGTATGAAGTATGAACTATGAACCCTTATTTTAAAGAATTTACTTTTTTTCTGAATTGCTACATTTTTATCATTTAAAAAAAACCTAATCAATTGCCTATGTAATAATTGTGTATCGTTAAGTTAATAAGAATCTTAATATTTTTTAAGTTGATAATTGGTTTGTGTATCATTTGTTGTGTCTATTCATTTGTTGGCATCATCTCGTTTTGCTAGGTTTGAGTTTTTGAATTCTTCCGGTTACAAGGTACATTGATCAGATATTCAGAGTCACTCAAAGGCCAATGTATAGTTTAAGAAATCATCTCTTAAATGCGACATAAATTTTAGTCAGAATTCATTTAGTGACATTTTTCTATTCTGTGATGATTGCTTTATTTGCAAATCAGTACTATCTCGGCACGTAAGACATTAACTTTCATGAGTTGGCAATTGCAAATCCACTCTCTAAAGCTCATTACAAGTACCCGTCATAAGCGATGGAAGGTTATATTTTCAAATCCCTTGTGCATTTGTGAATCAACTCTTTATTATTATTAAAATATTTGAATTTCTTTACACTTGCATTAAACATGTGGTAGGTTGATATTTTAACATAATTATACATGTCAATCCGTGCATATAAGCTTGGTCAAGGATCATAGATAGTAGAGAAAAAAAGCACAAGGAATTGATGTGGAATGGTATGATTTTATGATTGATTGTATTGTATGACTACATTTTTGCTTTATTATATTAGAAATGTGTTTTAATGAAAGTGATGTGATATAATTATAACAGAACAGGTTCAATGAGATTTCTTTACTCAGTGTGATAGTGCTTTTCATCTCTCTGCCCGATCATGCTGTTCTATCTTACAGGAGGCCCAAGCTGCTGGTTGCAGGATACTCTTTTAAAATGTAACATTGGTGATTATTTGACATGTGATTATTTGATTGTAATTTATATAAGTGTAATTATCCTAGTTAATTTTGATCATAACATACTTGAATTATCTTTTTGTTATTGAAATATTTTGTAATATTTAATGTTGTGTATGTTGTTGATCTCTCCATTTACTTTTTCAGCTTTTGGATAATTTAGCTAGTGAAAATTCAAAAATGAATTGGAGGAACTTATTTTGTTTGAATTTGATTGCTTATACTTCATTCAACATTACTGTTGCAATATGCATGCTTTTTTTCTATTCCCTCATTACTCATATTGCTTGTATGTGTCCCTTCCAGATTTTGTTGTCAAATTTGTGTACGTGACAGGTGGTGGAGAAAGAATGTGAATCAGCCAATATGGTGGAAAGATGGGCGAGTTAGATTCTTATGAGATTTAAGGAGGAGAAACAATGGGTGAGGTGCTTCAAAATCTGACCAAGTTTTAGTTCTCCTGTGTAAGCAACCTCGCTATCCCATATAGAGCAATTGTGTCATAATATTCCTCTCCCACAAAAAACAATTATTATTATGTTTTTTTTTCATTCCATGTCATGTTCAACCATCAACGTAGTGTTTGAGAATGCTTGCAATGAATAGAAAGCCAGGATGGTAGCCATGGATAGTTTTAGCAAAAATGCCAGGGAATTACTTAGCAACCTCACTCTCATTTATACAGGTCTCTCTCTCTCTCTCTCTCACTCTCTCAGTTCATTTCTTCCGAACCAGTATCGACCAACTAGTTTTTTGTAAACAGGACTCATCAAGCTTCAATCATGAAAGAACTTATTAAGATTATCTCTGGAGCCTTCTGCACTAAATCATTTAATGCTTCTTTACAAACAAATGGTTTTTTACAGTGTTTCCTTGATCAAAATTATATCAAAATTATATCAAAAAAATAATTTTTATTTTTGGAGCATTGCATTGCGGGACCGAAGTGGGAATCGAGAAGCAAGTGGGTGAGTTCATGCAAGCTTCTTTCATGCTTCACCTTCGTTAATGTATTATATTCTCTACAAAATTGGATGTAAACAACACATGCATTACATTTACATTCATTTTAAAGCAGGCACAAAAACTCACACAATGGAAGTTGGCTTGCCAGAGTAGCAACAACAAAACCTCCAGCAAGTTGCTACCATGGAGAAGCTCGACCAGGCAATACTGCATAAACTCAACTTGTAGGGAGTGAAATCTAGAACCATCAGCCTTTACAAAGCAATCAATCATATTCTAGAAGACTTCGATGCTTACTCCCAAAAAAAACATTTTTTTATCAACCTAATAGTCCCTCTTTAATGCATATTTCAGATGCACAAACACCATCTCCAAGAAAGAAAATACTGGATGATTAGAGTGGGTGTTGTATGTTTAAAGATGCAATTGAAATACATACTGAAACTATGAATAACCAAAATTTTGAAGAAAAAATGTTTTAGAATTGACTATTACTAGTTGTAGCAATTGTTCGAGGACTAAAGACAACAGATATAACTCTAAAATGAGTCCATTTTAGTTGTTTGCTTTATTTATGCACAAAGTTGGCTCAACACAGATGTCTGGTTCAATATGGAAATGGCTTTTGCACAAACAGGATTATCCTGATCTAAAACTATCCTAAGGCCAGAGCGGAAAGCTGGAGGTTCTGTCCTTCCACACATTAAATAACTTGAGAAGTTTATGTATATGTTCATTGATTCAATCTTAAGCTTCAGTGTTACTTTTTTTTTCTTGTAGAAAAAAACTATTGAAAATAAATGATGTGCACCTTGCTGATGTGAAACAAGATCATTTGTTTGATTGTGAAAATGCATCATCTGCTACTTTCAACTTGAAAACTAAATCAGAGCTATGACTCTTCTCTGATCAAGTTGGTGCTCCTCGATTGCAATAAGCTTCCTTGGCAATGAACTAAAATTTCATGTAAGTCCTTCATTTTTCTTATGACTTATGGGAGAAAATGTTATTATTATTTAATTTTATATTGCATGTAACTGTCTTTAATCAAAATTGGGTCAATCATCCATTTGCAGCATGACAACTAGAAAATGACTTCATAGCCTTCTGAATATTTTTCCTATTACAGAAAAAATATTCCGGCAGTGGCATGAAGCGGCAGCATCGGCAACGGCGGTAACGGTGGTAGGAGCTGCAGTGGCCTACGACAACATCGGCGGCATCGGGTTCAATGATGGTAGCAGAAGTAGAGGTGGCAGCGGCGATAGCAGAAGCAGCGGTGGCAGCGACGGTAGCAGAAGCAGCGGTGGTAGCGGTAGCTACAGCAGTGGCATTGGCAGCGGTAGCGATAGTGGCAGTAGCGACAACGATGGTAGTGGCGGCAGCGACGTCATAGGTGCCAGCGGCGGCAGCAGCCATAGTGGTAGCGGCAGCAGTGGTATGGGTGGTAGTGACAGCAGGAGTAGCAAGAATGGAAACATATGTGGTATATAGTTAGTATATACGTACATATAATTCTGCAGTATTTTATGTACATATATACTGAGTATATATGTACTCGGTATATATGTATGCATAATATTATAATTTATATGTACAAATACAGCAGTAATATATGTACGAGTGAAATTCTAATATATATGTACATATTTACTGCAACAATATATATTTATCAAAACATAGTTTTTAATAATTTGTTTTTATTTGATTTAGCGGTTTAAATTTCTTACGGATGTGGTACCAAATTGTTTACCATATGAAGCTTGTATAAGTGAAGAGATTTTTCAACAAACATGAAGCACCATGACTCGGATAGCTTTTTCACAGTGGAAAGTTGGTGATCGGAGGAGCAGAGAGAGAGAAAGCAATATCAATGCATTGATAGATTATACTTTATGAACAATTGGCAGATACATTGATTAATAAAATGTAATATAATTTTTGTTATTTTTTTGATTAGTTAATTAAAATATTGTATTAGAATAAGTTATTAAATGAATTTTTTTATTGAATTTAAAATTTTCATTTATAGTATCAATTTTTATTAAATTTAATATAAAAATATTAAATTATTTAATTAAATTTTATTTAAAGCTGTATGACAATCAACTTTATTTTGTGCTTGTTCATATCTATAAAAACTATTTTTATATATCTGTGAAAATGTTTTTGTGGCTCCGAATTTTTTTGGTGGAGTTTTAGCCTATTAAAGGTATGTAAAAACTTATTATCAGCAGCAGTAGCGGCGATAGCAGTGGAAGCGGTAGTGGTGGTAGTGGTGGCAGTAGTGGTAGTGGTGGCGGTGGTAGTAGCTGGGCCTGTAGTGGTGGCAGCAACATTGGCGAGAGCAGCAGGATCGAAGGCAGAAGTAATGGCTACAGCTGCAATTGCACCGGAAGCAGGTGGCGGTAGCTGCGGTTGCACCGCAAGCCACGGCAACACCAAAAGCATCGGAAGTAGTGGCAGAGGCGGTAGTGGTAGCAGCGGCGAAGGCAGTAGCAGGGCAGCATCGGGGGCAGCGGCACCTATGGCATGCAACGGCATCACGGGAAGCGGGGGTAGTGGCGACAGACCTAGTAGCGGACAACGGTGGTAGTGGTCAGTGGCGGTAGCTACGGTAGTAGGGGCGGTGGCAACGACGGCATCTGCGGCATTGATGGTAGTAGAGGCAGCGGCGGCGGCGACGATAGTAGTAGTGGTATTGGCAATGACAGCGGCAATGGCAGCAGCAGCAAGAGTGGCAGCGGAAGCATGAGCAACAACACCCAATGAGGTTTATATGTATGAGTAAAGTCAGTATATATGTACATATAATACTACAGTATTTTAGAACATATATACTGAGTATATTTGTACTTAGTTTACATGTACACATAATACTACAATTTTTATGTACATATACTGTAGTAATGTATGTATGAGTGAAATGCTAGTATATATTTACATATATACTGCAGAATTATATATGTATCAAAAAAAATTTTAAAAAAATTTGACAGTGGTTTAAATTTCTTGCAGATATGATATCACATTATTCCTCATACAAAGTTTTTATAAGTGATGAGATTTTTTACTAGACATTACATGCCATGGCTAGGACAGCATTGTCGTAGCAGAAATATGATGATCGGAGGAGTAGAGGGAGAGAAAGCAATATTAATGAATGGATATATTATACTTTATGCACTACAGGTAGATACATTGATGAATAAGATAAAATTAAATTTTGTTATTTTTTTTTCAATTATGTAAAATATTGAATTAGAATAAGAAATTAAATGATTTTATTTTTTGTTAATTATAAATTATTTATAGTTTCAATTTTTATTCAATTTGATATAAGAATATTATATTATTTAATTAAAAAATGTTAAAATAAATTAATTTCTGAAATTATTTTTGAAATTAAAATAACTAGGGAAAAATACCTTACTAAATTAGCAAGGAAAAAATCCCTTGCTAATTTAGCTAGGAAAATATTAAAATTAGGGATGGATTTTTCGTCGCAAAATTTATTTAGCTAGGGACTATATCCGTTGCTAAAATTTATAGATCAGCACTTTAGATAGGGAATAATCCGTCGTTATTTTCGTTTAGCGAAGGAAATTCTCATTTACCTTGCTAATTTAGCTAGGGAATTTATCTTTTTTAGCAAGAGATTTTTTTGCCGTTAACTTTTTAGCCATGGACACTTTCCGTTGCTAAAATTTAGCAAGAAGCACTTTAGATAGGGAACCATTCAATCGGTAATCTGTCACTATATCATTTTAGCGACGGAAAACACCCATTTAGCTAGGGAATTGTCCCAAGCTAAATGGGGGTTTTCTTGTAGTGTACAAGAATAACAATAATAAGAAGAATTACAAGAATTAGAAGAATAAGAAGAATAATAATAATATGAACAATAAGATTAATATGAAAAATAAAAAGAATAAGAATAATAAGAAGAATAAGAAGAATAAGAAGAATAAAAAAAATTAGAAGAATTAGAAGAATAAGAAAACAATGAGAAGAAGTAGGATAAAAAGAATAATAAGAATAAGAAGAAAAGGAAGAATAAAAAAAAGAAGAAGAAGAAGAAGAATAATAATAATAATAATAATAATAATAATAATAATAACAAGAAGAATAAAAGAATAAGAAAATAAAAAGAATAAGAAGAATAAGAAGAATAAGAATAATAAAAAGAATAAGAAGAAAAGAAAGAATAATAAGAAAAAGAAATTAAAAAAGAATTAGAAGAATAAGAAAAATATGCAAAATAAAAAGATTAGAAGAATCAGAAAAAAAAAGAATAAGAAGAATAAGAAGAATAAGAAGAATAAGAAGAATAAGAAGAATAAGAAGAATAAGAAGAATAAGAAGAATAAGAAGAATAAGAAAAATAAGAAAAATAAGAAGAATTAGAAGAATAAAAAGAATAATTAGATTAATAAGAATAAGAAGAATAATAAGAATAAGAAGAAAAATAAGAATAAGAAGAATAGTAAGAATAGTAAGAATAAGATGAATAAGATATATAATAAAAATAAAAAGTATAACAGGTATAAAAAGAATAACAAGAATAAGAATAATAAAAAGAATAAGAAGTATAAAAAGAAATAAAGAATAAGAAGAACAAAAATAATAAGAAGAATAAGAATAATAAGAAACATAAAAAGAATAATAAGAAAAAAAAATAATGAAAATAACAAAAATAATAAGAATAATAAGAATAATAAGAATAAGAATAATTAAAAAAAGTAAGAATAAGAAGAATCATAAAAATAAGAAGAATCATAAAAATAAGAAGAATAAGCATAATAATAAGACTAAGTATAGTTTCAAGAAAAAACTGAATAAGAATAATAAGATGTCTTAAAAAAATAAAAATAATAAGAAGAATAAGAAGAATAAGAATAAAAAAAAAGAATAGTGGGAATAATAAGAATAAGAAGAATAAGATTAATAAGAAGAATAAGAATAATAAGTAGATTAAGAAGAATAATAAGAAAAAGAAGAATTAGAAGAATAATAAGAATAAGAAGAATAAGTAGGAAAAGAAGAATAAGAAAAATAAGAAGAATTACATAATTATAATAATAAGTAAATAAAAATAATCAAAAGAATAAAAAGGATAAAAAGTATAAGAATAATAAGAAGAATAAAGAGAATAAGGAGAATAAGAAGATTAATAGAATAAGGAGAATAAATAGAAATAGGAGAATAAATAGAATTAGGAGAATAAAAATAATAATGAGAATAAAAAGAATATGAATTATTATAAGAATTTGAAGTACAAGAAGGAATAAGAAAAATAATATGAATAAAAGTATATGAAGAATAAGAAAAAAAAGATAGAATAAAAAGAATAAGAAGAATATTAAGAATAAGAAGAATAAGGAGAATAAGAATAATAAGAAGAAAAATAAGAAAAAGAAGGAAAAAAAGAATAAGAAGGATAAGAAAAATAAGAAGAATAATAAGAATAATAAAATTTTGAAGACTTCGAAGAATTTGAAGTAAGAAAAATAAGAAGAATAAAAAGAATAAGAAGAATAAGAAGATTAAAAAGAATATGAAGAATATGAAGAATAAAAAGAATAAGAAGATTAAGAAGAATAAGAAGGATAAGAATAATAAGAAGAATAAGAATAATAAGAATAATAAGAAGAATAAGTAGAATAAGAAGAATATGAATAATTAGAAGAATTAAATAGTTATAATAATAAGAAATAAAAATAATCAAAAGAATAAAAAGGATAAAAAGGATAAAAAGTATAAGAATAGTAAGAAGAATAAAGAGAATAAGGAGAATAAGAATAATAAGAGAATAAGGAGAATAAAAAAATAATGAGAATAAAAAGAATATGAATTATTAGAAGAATTAGAAGAACAAGAAGGAATAAAAAAAATAATATGAATAAAAGTATATAAAGAATAAGAAGAAAAAGATAGAATAAGAAGAAAAAGATAGAATAAGAAGAATAAGAAGAATAAGAAAAATAAGAAGAATAAGAATAATAAGAATAATAAGAAGAAAAATAAGAAAAAGAAGGATATGAAGAATAAGAAGAATAATAAAAAAAGAAGAATAATAAGAATAATAAAAATTAAAAGACTTCAAAGAATTCGAAGTAAGAAAAATAAGAAGAATAAGAAAAATAAGAAGAATAAGAAGAATAAGAAGAATAAGAAGAATAAGAAGAACAAGAAGGAATATGAAGAATAAGCAGATTAAAAAGAATAAGAAGAATAAGAATAATAAGAAGAATAAGACGAAAATTAAAACTAAGAAGATTATGAATAATAAGAAGAATAAGAAGAATAAGTAGAATTAGAATAATAAAAAGATTATGAATAATAATAAGAATTACTTGAATAAAAGAATAAGAACAATAACAATAATAAGTAGTATAAGAAGAATTAGAAAATTATGTAGAATAAGAAGAATAAAAAGAATAAGAAGAAATGAATAAGAAGAATAAGAAGAATAAAAAAATAAGAAAAATAAGAAGAATAAAAAGAATTTGAAGAATAAGAATAATTAGAATACTTAGAAGAATATAAAGAATAAGTTGAATAAGAAGAATAAGAAAAATAAGAAAAATAAGAAGAATAAGATTAGTAAGAAGAATAAGAACAATTAGAATAATAAGAAGAATAAGAAAAATAAGAAAAATAAGAAAAATAATAATAGTAATAATAATAATAATAAGACTTAAACAAATAAGATGAATAAGAAGAATAAAAGAAATACAAGAATTAGAAGAATAAGAAGAATAATAAGAATAATATGAATATGAAGAATAAAAATAAAAAAAATAATAAAAAAAATAAGAAGAATAAGAATAATAAGATGAATAAGAAGAATAAGAAGAATAAGAGGAATAAGAAGAATACGAATAATTAGAAGAATAAAATGTACTAGAAGAATAAGAAGAATAAGAAGAATATGAAGAATAAGATGAATACCAAGAATTAGAAGAATATGAAGAATAAGAAAAATTATAACAATATGTAGGATAAGAAGAATTAGAAGAAAAATAAAAATTAGAATAATAAGAAGAAAAAAAAGAAAAAAAAGTATAAGAAGAAAAAAAAGAAAAAAAAGAAAAAGAACACTACTAAAAATAACGAGAATACCAACCAAATTTCCGTCCAAAAAAATTGATCAGTGATTACTGACCAAATCACAACCATTTAGAGACCAAAAAGGGGTTTTGAAAAAAAAATAATTCTGACCAATTTTCCTACCAAAGACCAACCATATTTATCGATCAAATAATTTTGGTCAGAAATTGGTCTGTAAATTACTAGGGAAACATCAAATAAAAATTATAGACAAATTATCGACTATTTAATGACCAAAAATATATTACCATATAAATGATCGGCAAAGTGGTTTTCAAATTATTTATAAGATCATAATTACCGACCATTTACTCACCAAAATTTTGGTCAGTAATACCTAAGTTAAAATGTTTTAATTTAACAAAAAATTTCTAAGACATTAACACTTAGCAAAATTTATCTCTTTCGTATTTCGAAGTAGAGGCTAAACACGACTACAAAAAAGTAACCTAGGAATTCTATCTCTTATGTTACCAAAAAAAATTTTAATTTTTCTTCTCCTTATGAATTATATATACATATCTCTATCTCTCTGAATTTTATTAGCACCATTAGATTTTCATATTTTCGGAATAATCAGGTATTAGCAATTTTAAATTCTTCCCTGATTTTTTTTTCTTCTATTTTCATTTCACCTATATGATTCTAACAATTCACCATTAATAAAATTATAAATTGTCAGTGTAATCTTTGTTCTTCTATTGTTCAAATTTTTAGGGTTTTATTGATTTCAAATTCTTAATGTTTGCTTTTTGTTCACTCCTTTTTGATGTATTCTACTTCTGTAACTTAAGAAAAATTAAGCTTAATGCTAATGGATTATATTTTGTTTTCTCTGGATAAATTATAATAGTATATATAACGTTTTATTCATTTATATAATCATATGACATTATATATAAATGTCTATACATTAATTTATATAAATGTATTACATTATATATAAACAATGATATGTTTATATTAACATATAATGTTATATATAAATATTTATGCATATTTATTAATGTTTATAAATATCTATACAACATTTACATAAAACTATCCATTTATATAATGTTTATATAACAATTATATAACATTAAATGTTTATACAATTTTGTAAACATTTATATTACATATTAATTTTTATATAAATATAGAATATTTATAATGTTTATATAAATGTGATATATATACTATTTATTATTTATAAAAGTATTAAATATATATAATTATATTTAAATAACATTTATAAAAATATTTTAATCACAAATATTATATCTAAACAATTGTTTAATTATATAATCATATGTATAACTATATTTATAATTAAGTAAACTATTTTTATAATTATATTTATAACAAACATAACTAATTTTTAACTATATAATAATGTATAACTATATGTATAATTTTATATAACTATATTTCTTAAAACAATATATTATATGTATAATAATATATAACTATATATAATTATATTTTACTAAATGTATAACTATATAAATGTTGTATATAATTATATCTTTAACTACTTACATATTTATAACTATATATTAATATTTTTATAACTATGTAAAACTCTATATAATTAAATATATATATATTTGTAACTATATATACATATATGTATTCATATAATTAAATAAAAATATTTGTTTATAACATTGTATATATTTTTGTATAACTACTTATAACTACTTGTATGAATATATCTATATATAACTATAGGTTTAATTATATATATAACTATTTATAACTATATATATTATATGTATATTAATATATAACTATAAATAATTGTATCTTACTATTTGTATAACTATAAAAGTTTTATACATAACTATAAATAAATATATAATTTACTACTTATATTTAATATATATTTGTATAAATTAGTATACAAAAAAAGTATTTTACTATACCTATACATAACTATATGTATAAATATATAAAATTAAATGAAAAAATATATATACCTACATGTATAGATATAAGTTTAACTATAAGTGTAACTATATGTATAACCACATGTAACTATATTTATAATTACATGTATAACAACATGCAACATTATGTTAAACTATATGTGTATAACAATACATAAATATTTGTATAACTATATAAAACACTATATAATTAAATATAACTATATTTGTAACTATGTATACATATATATAAATCTATATATTTGTTTATAACTTTGTATACATTTATGTATAATTACTTATAATTACTTGTATGAATATATCTATATATACCTATATGTTTAACTATATATACTATATGTATAATAACATATAACTATACATTTATGCCACACTATAATGGGTCATTTCAGCACAACACGATCATTTTGACACCTCTATGTTTGACATTACTCATAAATAACAATTTCAGTGATTAATAAATCACAGGAGTTGTTTTTATAGATTCTATTGCCTACTTGCTATTTATTTGTGTTTTGAATTATTTTCATCTTACTGATATTTTTCTTAAGTGTTTGATGTAATGGGGTGTAGTTGATTCTGAAACCTCATCAACCTTTTAATGACACCAAACCATACATTGTGTTCAGGCCTCGAGAAAAAGTCCAATGGTTCCATACAAGACAAGTATGTGGTCTAGTAGTCTTTTATGATGCAATTAGATGTTTTACAAGCAAATTTTATATTTCTGTAAGCTGCATCTCATTATATGTTAAGATGCAACGGATGGGAAAATAATTTGTAGTTGATTGAAAAACTTTGTTTGGTATTTAGATTAGGCATAATGTGTTAAGATTAAAAAGTTATAAAAGAAGATTTTGTTTTTCTATTACAATTTGCATCTATTCGAAGAGAAAAAAAAGGTCATATATATATATGTATGTATCCATGTATGTATTTATCCATGTAAGCATGTATGTATCCATGTAAGCATGTATGTATTGAACTTTCATCCTATAAAATTTAGTTGCAAATTTGTTGTGCCTTGTGTTTCTAGTTTCAATGCAATTTTGAACAAACAAAGATGATTTTTGCAGCCCGTGTTAATGTGTAGATCCCTTTTTTTATGCTTGGGACATAATTTCTTGTTGTTTGATGTTCATGCTCTAATATGGATTAGGACCAAACTTATTGAAGAAAAAATAACTGTTGGACTGCTGGAGAGGTCGAGGTGGATGTGCCGGATTACTATGTTTGAATATACCATGATGAGAAGTAAGTCCATGAGAGTTGTTCAAGTTCACTATGGGTGTCAGTAAGTGAAACTGATCAGATGGTCTCTGATAATATGAATCAAACTACATATCATAGAATGGTTTGTGATGCTGTAGGTCTTGATGTATATATACACTACATACTAGTGTATACATATATACTAGTATATATGTATACACTGGTATATATGTAGATATACACTACAGTGTGTATGTACATATACTGAGTATATATGTACATATAAATACTTGTACATATATACCAGTATATATGTACGTGTACATATATATCAGTATATATGTACATATACATGATAGTATATGTAATTACTAAGATTATATAAATCAATAATAAAGATAAAATACAAAAATATTATTATAAACAATTACTTTACAAAGTCTTCAAATCAACAAGTTGTGTAATTTAATCTATAATGATCTAATAATTAAAGTCATCTAAGATAAAATAATTTAAGTCAAGTCATACCTACTCAAAACTATAAGCAAACAAAGCCAACTAAACCCAAGTCCCTAAATTGAGCCCTGCATAGTAGTTATTGATTAGGTTTGTCACCTAGAAAAAAAATAAATGGTTATGATAAGAGCGATACAATTTTATTAAAGATAATTTGCCCTACTACAATGGAGCAAGATCGAGTCAGGCTAAGCAACTGAGACTTACAAAATATATGTATATGAACCATCTCAATGGCCTGGCATGATCTAGGTTGGTCCAAGTTTGAATATAATTTTTTTGGATATTAGGTCAGACAATAGTTTATATATTAAAGCAATTAGACTATATGAAAATATATATACAACATGAATAGTTTAATTAAGATTTTTCATTCATATTATTTTATACACAATCTTAATTAAGTTTTTTTTCATTCATATTAAAGCCTTGTAAGATTAATTGATTTCTTGTATCTTTTTGTATTAAAATATAATAATTCAAAAAGATATCAAATCAAAATTATAGTATCTCAACAACATTACTCTATCCGTGGTAGTAATTATTACAAATGATCAACTTAATATTAAGATTGAACTTATCTTATGGTCATCTTTTTCTAAAATAATATAATATTTGAAGTCAAGTCAATATATTTTTAAGAAATTTCTCGAATGATTGACAAAATAATGATGTTAATACTTATCAGCTAATAAGTTTTCACTCTAAACCCTATATGATTACTCAGTAGTAATTAGTTGTTATTACCAATTCAGATTGACTTCGATTAGCCTTTAATCAACTAATCAATGAAAACTTAACTTATCAACTTTGATTAGCATTGATAATAAAGAATAGTTAATTGTCACATGTAGACAATTTATGATCTCATGTAACAAGTGATTGATCATTTATTTCTTCATCCCTTTATAAGAAGCCTTAAGTTGTAGCAACTTTCATATATCACTTTACTAGTTTTTAATTATTAGATTTAAAATTAATAGATGAAGATAATAATCCTCCAATTGGAAAAAAAATGCACGAGCATCATGAGAAAACATTAAATAGTCAATTTGACATTGGTTAATCATGAAAACAAAAAAAAACAAACTAATAAAATTTGAGGTTCATATCCTGAGTTGTAATGAACATTCTTAAACATACATGTTGTCAATCATATTACCTAGCCTACTTAAAAACTATTATACACTATATTCACTAATTTCATAATGATTTTATAAAAAAGACTCGCCTTTTTCTATGATTCAAGAGACTTTCTCATGATCTAAATGTTTTAATGAATATCTATCAACTTTCACTACTAACAAGAGGATAATTGAAGACTCATGACACAACAATCATGTTAGAGATATTTAATTTTTATTATCTTTTCTTTTTAAGTCTAGATCCTTCTATATAACTATAGTCAACAACATTGTTGTCGTCATAATAAAAGTATGATAGCATATGAATCTACGGATTGTATTACCAGGCCTGAGCATGGCAAGGGTCTATGTTGAAATTGAAGCTTCTATTTCTATTCTTCAAAGGGTGTGAGTGGGCAGTGGTCACTCTAGTGGCTTCTAGCATGATATAGTTCCACAAAATATACCCAAATACTACTTAAACTATAAAAAAATTGGGGCATATAGAAATTGAATGTGTTGCAAAGGTAAGGGGAAAAATTTTAGGAAAAACATAAAAGAGGGAGAAGGAGAAGGTTTTGAAAAAAAAAAGATGAATGGGGAGAGGGTAGTGGTAGAAGGAGAGTGGGCCAAGGAGTGGCAGATGAGGAGGACTGAAGAGATGGGTGGAGGTGGGGAAGAAGGAATTGGGGGTAGTGTGAAGGGGATGGAGAGAGAAGAGAATGAAGGGGGGTTAGAAAAAGATAAAGAGGAAGGAAAAAATAAAAGAGTAGACATTTAAAAAGGGTTTGATGAAGGGGCTAGAGCAACCAAGGGGGTAGGGGTTGAGTGGAAGGGATTGGGGGCAAACGGGAACAGAGAGGTAAGTAGAAGGGGACTGGAGTTAGAAAAAAAAATTGTTATTTTTAATGGGGAAGAGGATGACCTCTTATCGGAAGGAGAAATAGAGGCCAGAAGCTGGTCTATCATGGGTATGCATAAGGAAATGTAGATTTTAGATTCTGCATTAGAGCAAGGCGACTCAAAGCTGCTACAACAAAATGAGCTGGAGTGGATCCCAAATAATAGGGTTAGTGCATTGGAAAAAATAAAATTGATGAGCTTGCAATTGAACAAACTGAATATAATAAGTAGCTCTGAATGCCCCTTTATTCTGCTCAAAGCCTGTAATTCTTTTTACCCTTTGAATTGTCATTTTAGGTGTTTTCCTTGAAACCACAGATTGGCATTTATTTTTATTAAGTTGTTGTCCCGTTTCCTTCTCTACTATATCAAATAGCTTCATCATATTCTTCATTGATGTGCTCCCAGCATTTGTAAAAACAATTGAATCATCTGCATAAGCTAGTCACCTTACAATCAGAGTGAGTCAAGGTTGTTTAAAGCTAGTAATATCACCCTTCTTTATTTTTCCAAAAAAAACTTGTTATTAGCAATTCTATATATATATTAAATAATAATGGAGATAAAGCATCCCACTATTTAAGTCCTCTAACTGGCTTAAATTCTCTACATACATCCTCATTAATTAAAATTTTAACCCATGCGCTGGAAATGCATCTATACATTAGATCTATCCAAGATTCCAAAAATCTCATTTTCCTCATTGTGTAGCATAAAATGTCCCATTCAACTCTGTCAAATGCTTTAGACAATCTAACTTCATAATAAATTTATGACCTATGACTTTAGCCCATTTTCTTTGTTTAGTTCTGTAGTTAAATTAATGTTTTTCATAATTAGTGTATTTTTAAAGAATCCTATTTGTTCTACCAAAATGATGGAGGGAATTTCTCTATTTAGTCTATTCTGCATGACTTTAATCAAAATTTTATACACTGAATTACATAGACTTATAGGTCTAAAATCCTCACTTCTTTGCGGATTATCCTTCTTGGGTATCACTACAATATATGAGCTGACTCATGTTTTTGTGATTTCTACTCCTGCAAAAACCCAAGCAATTACGGAATAGTTCATCTCGGGATATCCTATGTGTCTGCTAAAATGGACTACGCAATTCTCTCCCATGGAGGAAGCTTACTTTCTTACTTCGGAAATAATTTAATGTTTTTAATTCAGCTTGAATTTGTAATTCAAGTCTGCTGAAGAAAAAGGGAGGTCAGAAATTGATATTAGGAGCATGAATACAATTTTTTCGGCACCTTAGATTATTATATATATAAGTATTATGTGTTTTGGGATTGGATTGTTTTGGCAGGTTTTTCAGGCTCTCGGTTTCTGGTAAGGTTTTCGGTGAGTTTTTCTAGGATTGGCATGAAACTATTTTTTTTACTGTTACAGAAAATAGTTAAGTGGAAATGTTTTTTCTATCTTTTGGTCTGGTAAGGTTAAACTGAATAGGTAAGTTGATTGGAATAATGGTGTTAATAAACTCAAGGTTTCAGAGTATGTTTGTCTGTGAGCAAAGGTATGCGTGTTTAGTGTTTTTTCTGTTTTTTCCTGTTTTTCTAAAATACGACATTATTTACTCTTTGTAAGGAGTATAGACAAAGGGGATAGAGGAAGTCTCTCAGGAATAGAAAAGTAGATGATGGCGGAAGTAAAGCTTAGAAAGTATTCAAGTTTTCTAAAGTATGGCTCAAATCCATTGGTACAGCATGAAAGCATTTTCAATATATAGTTTTTTAGAAGGAAATTGAGGGAACACACCTTAAGATAGCCTATGCCCTTTTGGTTTATTTTTGCAAAGTGGGTGTAAAAGGGGAAAGGGTATTATTAGCTAGTAAAAATGGTATTCCTCCGCCAAAAATGAGGGTTATAATAATAAAAAAACAACCTTTAAAAAAACAAGAATAATAATAAGAATAATAAGAATATGAAGAATAATAATAATAAAAGAATAAGAAGAATAAGAAGAATAAGAAGAATAAGAAGAATAAGAAGAATAAGAAGAATAAGAAGAATCAGAAGAAATAAAGAATAAAAATAATATGAATAATAAGAATAATAAGGAGAATAAGAAGAATAGATTGAATAAGAAGAATAAAATGAATAAGAAGGGTAAGTAGATTACAAATAATAATAATAATAATAATAATAAGAAAAATGAGAATAATAAAAAGAATAAGAAGAATAAGAAGAATAATAAGAAAAAGAAGAAGAATAAAAAAATATGAAGAATAAGAAAAATAAAAAGTATGAGAATAATAAGAAGAAAAAAAGAAAAGAAGAATAAGAAGAATAAGAAGGATACGAAGAATAAGAATAATAAGAAGAATAATAAGAATAAGAAGAATAAGAAGAATAAGAAGAATAAAATGGATAAGAATAATAATAAGAATAAAAAGAATAAAAAGATTAAAAGGAATAAGAAGAATAAGAAGTTAAAGAAGAATAAGGGGAATAAGAAGATAAAGAAGAATAAGAAAAAAAAAGAAAAATAAGAATAAGCAGAATACGATGAATAAAAAAAATAATAAGAATCAAAAGAATAAGAAGAATAAGAAGGATAAAAATCATAAGAAGAATAAAAAGAATAAAAAGAATAAGAAGAATAAGAAGAATAAGAATAATAAAAATCATAAGAAGAATAAGAAGAATAAGAAGAATAAGAAGAATAAGAAGAATAAGAAGAGTAAGAAGAATAAGAAGAGTAAGAAGTATAACAATTACAAAAAGATTAAAAAGAATAGGAAGAATAACAAAAATATAATTATAATTTGAATAAGAACAATAAAATGAATAAGAAGAATAATAAGAATAACAAAAATAAAAAGAATAAGTAGAATAAGAAGAATAAGAAGAATAAGAATTTCGTATTCTTTTTAATCTTCTTTTTTGGAAAGTTTGTTTTATTAATAAAAGCCTTCTCTATTGGTGAGGGAATACTATTTTTACAATCTAGAACTACTCTTTTCTCTTTTACACCCTTGAATAAAATAAATAAAATAATACACATTATTCTTGAAGTGAATCTACTTATCCTATCTCTAAATGCATCTCTTCACTTTGATTCTGAACATTAGGCTGTTTTACTTGAAGCTCAGCTTATTTATCTTTTATTGCTTTGTCCTTTATGCTTTTTGTTAGTCCCTTTCTCATCTAAAACCACCTTGTTGTCCTACTTTTGATTAAAACTTTGGCAGCATCTCAACTATTTTATTCATATCTCTTTTCCTCATATGCTTTCTAATATCTATGCTTTTGTCACTGCAAAACAGACACAATGCCAAGAACATAGAAAGTGCTGGTATCTATCAATAGTAAAACCCTTCACTACCACTTGCAGGCTATTTTAATGCAATGCGTGATAGCCTCTCTGCCTCAAACCCCTGCACTTCAATCAGCATAACAAAATTTATGTTTCCTTTATTACTGCCCTTAACCCCTTTTACACCAATAAACAAAAAAACAAAGCATGCATTAAATCACTACTCATCTAGTAGTAGCTTTATCCAACTTCATGTATTTAATAGAATTTAGTAGCCTTCATGTATGCATTTGACTGTCTCCCCTACAATACAAGATAAAAGATAAAAACAGATATATATAATTTAATTGCCTCCTAGCAGATGATGAAACTTTATTTTGGTAGCCTCACTCTCTGCCTTATATTGCTTTGCAGTCCCTTCACTTTAAACATGCATAAAGTAAACTATTTTATATAGCAGGCCATCTTCCATAGGCTGTTTTTTTCATCATGAGGTTACTTGTGAACCTAAAAACCAAAGCAGAAGAATATATATTTATAATTACCCAACAAGACCGGGGAGATCAAAAATTTGTTTTCCAGCTACTGCTTTTGAATTCTAATATATGTGAATTATATTTTATCTAATATGATTAAGCCCTTATATTTCTCCGGTATGTCAGCTCCCTCAAACTCTTGTTATCCTTTCTTCAAACCTTGTTTAGCTAAGTTGTCTACTACAGCATTAGCTTATATATATATATGCGTAATTTCACCTTTTATGTCATTAAAAAACTCTTAATAATCTCTATATGTTCTTCATATTGCCACATTTCTATCTTATTCATAGCCAGATTCACCAGTATACTAGAATCCACCTGTACTCATAAGTTAATATAAAAGTTTTCTTTGTATATTTTAAGGCCTTTATGTAAGGATAAAATTTTTGTATATAAGGCTGAGGATGCTTTTTCTTTCATTATATAAGCTTTTATAACTTAATCATACTCATTTCTTTTCACCCCTCCTCCCCCTTACTCTCACATGTCCCTATTATATAAGCTTTTATAACTTAATCATACTCATTTCTTTTCACCCCTCCTCCCCCTTACTCTCACATGTCCCTATTAAAACTACCATCTGTGTTTAAAGCAAACCTTCCCTGAGAGGTTTTTCCCAACACACCATTCTAACCTCAAGGATATTTTTTTAATTGTATGTAATCCCTATATTCTTCTTTTCTTGTCTTCCATTTCCATGCTTCTAAGTTTTAGTGGAAATCCTACTGATACCCATGAAAAATCTTTTTAAATTTCTTCTATTATATACTTAGCATTCATTTTAATATTTTTGAACCTACTTCTATTCCTGGCTTTCCACATATTACGGATAATAATCTGTGGAATGTAATCCCTTAGCCAATTACACACTTTATTCTTTGTGTGGCTAATTTTCCATCTCATTAGTTTTTCCATAATATCTTCTAACTTCTTGCTTACTTGTGCATCTGTCCCCAGATAATTCGAAACTTCCACCACTATTTTCCCTGTTGAAAATAAATGATTTATGCTCTCTATGTTAGTAAAACATCATTCACACATGGAAGCTAATTTTGCTCCCTTCAACTACACCGGAATAGCATTCGATAAGAGCTTCCACATAAAAATATTCATTT
Organism: Sapria himalayana; assembly: GCA_029783825.1. Lineage (NCBI taxonomy): Eukaryota > Viridiplantae > Streptophyta > Magnoliopsida > Malpighiales > Rafflesiaceae > Sapria > Sapria himalayana. Next base: position 76,201 of record JAREIK010003291.1, read on the forward strand.
TTTGGGGGATCTCTTTCAGCCAGGCTCCCTTAAAAACTTATTGACTGATATTTTTCTTTTCGTACTAAAATTTTTGTGCTTTTAAGCATAAACCTCCCCTATGAATTTAGAGTCCATCTCTATACATTGTTAATTAGACGTGCATTACTTTCAACTAATACTTTTTGTTTAAGCATCATGTTCCAACTTCTATATGCTTTTTTATGATTCTTACATGTTTTATTTTTTGACCCATATCTAGCTAGCTCGCCCACAGGTTATCATTCTGCATGAGCCTCCACCAGTTCTTACATGCCTAGGCCTTGGCCATATCATTTAATTTATTCAATCCTAGTCCTGCTTCCTTCTTTAAACAACATATATCTTTCCATTTTTTCTAGTGTAGCTTATTTTTTCATGACATTTTACCCCATAGGAAGTTAGCCATTTCCTTTTCTAGGTTGTCCAAGATCTTCTTTGGTGGTTGTAAGGACATTAAGATGTGTTTTATGGTTCCCTGTAGGACATGTTTAATTAATGTGATTATTCCTGCCATACTTAACATATTCTCCTTCCATCCTACTATTTTACCTCTTAATTTATTCATTAAAAATGTTAGATATTTTTTTTTCATTCTACCCTCATATATAGGACAACCCAAATACATTAATACCCCTTTACTATGCTCAAAGCCTATAATTCTTTTTACCCTTTGAATAGTTCTTTTAGAAGTTTTCCTTGAAATCACAAATTAGCATTTATTTTTATTTAGTCGTTGTCTCGTTTCTTCCTCTACAATGTCAAATAACTTAATCATATTCTTTAGTGATGTGCACCTGACATTTGTAAAAATGATTAAATCATCTCCATAAGCTAGGCAACTTACAATCGGGGTGTGTCTAGGTTGTTTAAAGCTAGTAATATTCCTTTTTTTCATTTTTTTCTTTTAAACTTGTTATTAACAATTCTATATAGATATTAAATAATAATGGAGATAAAGGATCCCCCTGTCTAAGTACCCTGACTGGCTTAAATTCACCACATGACTCCCCATTAATTAAAATTTAAACTAATGCGCTAGAAAAACATATATATATATATATATATATATATATATATATAATATCTATCCAGAATAATAAAAATCCTATTTTTTTCATCATGTAACATAAAATGTCTCATTCCACTCTGTCAAATGCTTTAGACAAATCTAATTTCATAATCATATTATTACCCCTGACTTTGGCCCCTATTTCTTTCATCAGTTCTGTAGTTAAATTAATATTTTCTATCATTAGTCTATTTTTAACAAATACTATTTGTTCTACTGAAATAATGGAGGAAATTATCCTATTTAGTTTATTCTGTAGGACTTTTGTCAAAATTTTATACACCAAATTACATAGATTTATAGGTCTATAATCTTCACTTATTTACATATATCTTTCTTGGGTATCAGTACAATATATATGCTAGCCCATTATTTTGTAATTTTGCTCCTGCAAAAACCCAAGCAATTGTGGCTGTCTGCTTTTTATATATTATATTCCAGGTTTGCTGGAAAAAACCATTATTCAATCCATCTGGACCAACAACACTATTTTTATTTCCACTAAAGAGTGTAGCTTTAATCTCCTCCTCACTAGGACACTCTTCTAATAGATTATTTTGTTCTTCGGTTACTCTTTTATCTATTTGTCGAATTAAGGAGTCCTCACTTTGTTGGCTGTGCCCATAGAGATGACTTTTAAAGTAATCTTCCAAAACTTTTTTAAGTTCTCCTTCATCATCTACCCACTTGCCCAAATCATTTTTTATACCTTTTATTTCTTGTCTTTGATTTTTTAATTTCACAACTGCATTAAAAAACTTAGTGTTTCTATCCCCTTCCTTTAGCCACTTTACCTTTACCCTCTATTTCCAAAAAAATTCTTTCATATGCAGTAATAATTCTAATTCCGCATTTGCTTTATTTAAATTAATTCTAGAAGATTTATCTTAATTAATCTCGTGCTCTATTTCTAATTTTCTTACTTTAGATTTGGTGTCCTGAATAATGTTATTTATATTCCCAAATCTCTCTCTATTCCACCTACAAAGTTCTAATTTTAACCTACGTAATTTAATAGCTAGAACTTGCATAGGATTCCTCTTTGTTGGGTCTGGCCATGAGTTTGTTATTATTTCATCAAACTCTTCATGCAAGCCCCACATGTTTTAGTATTTAAACTATTTATTCTTTCTCTCTCTAGCTTTAAAACTTAGAAGAAGGGGGCTATGATTTGAGCATGTTCTGCTCAAGTATTTCACACTCACCCCTCCACAATAATCAACCCTTTTAATGTTATAAAGAATACGATTAAGTCTAGACTAGATTGTTCCCCTATTTTTTCGGTTATTACACCATGTGAAGCTAGGACCCAAGTACCCAGCCTCCATGAGATTCAAGTTATTAATTAGCTCACTAAATTGAACTATCACTGACGGGTCAGGCAACTTTCCTCCTTTTTTTTCTTTAGCATTTCTAACTACGTTAAAGTCTCCTCCTATAATCCATGGGGTATTTTTATTAGCTATCTTCCTCATTTCACCCCATAGATCTTTTTTTTTTCAAGTTACTAGCATATACCACCGATATAATTGGATCCGTATTAATTTTTAGCTTAAAATTTATGATCTGATTTGCCTCTGAAATAATTACTATATCGATTTTTTTTTCATAACATCCAAATCTTACCATTATTATTAGATAATCCATTTTCTAAACCTAGTTTCTTTTTATATATTTCCAGGGAATCCTTAGTAACCATAGGTTCTACTATTATCACACTTTTAATATTATGAATTTTAATTAATTTTTTAATTCTATTTATTGATGGAGTATTTCCTACTCCTCTCATGTTCCAATATAGACTATTGAACATTATTAGATCTAGCCTGTGCTCTGGTTATGTATCTTTACTCATAAAACCTATTTAAATAATTTTTCCTATTTCTTGAACTTTTGTGTATGCTTGATTTGGCTTGTTCATTTTTACTTATTACCCTTAATTTACTTATTTGTAAAACTCATCAATTTTAATTCCTCTATTGCACTGTCTCTACTTTTTGGTAACCCCTCCCATTCTTTTTGATCCATCCTCTTTGAGTCGTCTTGTGTCAATGTAAAGTCTAGACTTTGCATTTCTTTATGCATGTCTATAATGAGCGAGCTTTTAGCCTCAGTTCCTTCCTCCAAAAGGAGGTCATCCTCCTCCCCATTAAAATTCATTATTTGTTTTACCAAATCAGTTTTTATTCCTATTTTTTTTGCCTCTCTCTTCCCGAAGCCCCTCCTCCCATCCCTCTCCGACTTCTTAGCTCCCCTCATCTAGCCACTTATATATTTCTAGTATCTTTCTTCTGCATTCCTTTCTATCCTCCCTTCCTCCCCTCCCCCCAAATCTTCTACCATGCTAACAACTCCAACTGCCTCACTCTCCCCCTCCCCCATCGCTTCCTCCCCTCCCCCCAATTCCTTTCTGCCCTTTCTATCTTCATCCCACTAACTCTTTCTTTCCTCCCCCCTACTGCCTAAACCATCTTTCTACCCCTCCTCTACCCTCACCTTTTCAGACCTATCTACCCTAACCTCTTGGCTTCTTCTAGCCTATTTATTCCCCCTTTCCCTCAAATCTGTTCCGCCTATCCCTCTTCCCCCTTTCTTAACAATGCAATTCAAAACTGAATGACCCAATTTCTTACAGTTTAAACAATATTGGCGAAGATTTTCAGCAATTATTTTTCGCCAATGCCCACTTGAGTGCCCACTACCAACCCACACTCTATTCAGAATGGAGGTAGAAATATCCACCTCCAAACATACCCTTGCCATGCTCAGCCTTGTCATGTAGGCCTTAGCTTCATCCATTATCCAAGGCTTACCCACACATTGAACAATATGAAATAAAAAAGACTTATAGAATAGATGAAATGGGAGATGAGGGAGAGAAAACCAAACCAAGGCATTTGTAGATTCTTTCTTAGGGTTGAATGCAGACGTCCATTTGAACATCCTCATTGGATATCCCACGATATTCCACTGCCCACATAACCATAAATGGAGGAAATCTTCCTCATCATTAACTAGTATCATTATATGTTTTGCATCATACCATGCAATCGTTGATGAGTCTCGAAGCTTCAAAACTTAAAAAAAGACGTATATTTTTTTGAACTAAGGACTTCCATGTGAAAATTTGCCGAGGAGTGTAAGATTGAATGGGGCAGTAAACTTCTCAATATCCACCTATGAGATGCAAACTGATGGCGCCTCCTCTTTCATACTATACATGGGATTAAGCATATCGAGTTCCTTAATAACGAAAGAAAAAGACTTTTTGTTAAATATCTTAGAGAAATTCATCATAACTAAAGCTTGAGAGCTTTAACAAGAAAGTTTTTCTCTCTACGAAACACACATTCTCTCTCTAAAATTGAAAGAGAAGCTCCTTCTTTCTTGTGTTTTCTTCTCTTCTTATTCTTCTTATCCTTCTTCCTTTTTATTCTTCTTATTCTTCTTCCTTTTTATTCTTCTTATTCTTCTTATTCTTCTTATTCTTCTCATTCTTCTTATTCTTCTTATTATTCTTATTATTCTTATTATTCTTATTATTTTTATTCTTCATATTCTTAGTCTTATACTATTTCTTTTTATTCTTCTTATTATTGTTATTCTTCTTAATTTTTTTAATCTTCTTATTTTTTAATTATTCTTATTCTTATTATTGTTATTATTATTATTGTTATTATTATTATTCTTAATAATCTTCTTATTCTTCTTATTCTTATTATTTCTTATATTCTTCATATTCTTCTTATTCTTTTTATTCTTCTTATTCTTCTTATTCTTTTTATTCTTCTTTATTTTTTGTTCATCTTATTCATCTTTTCTACTTATTATTCTTATTTGTTCTTATTCTTCTTATTTTTCATATTTTTCATATTCTTCTTATTCTAATTTTTCTTAATATTCTTCTTATTTTTCATTTTCATCGTATTCTTCTTATATTACTTATTCTTTTAATTCATCTTATTATTCTAATTCATCTTATTCTTCCTAGTCAACATATTCTTATTTTTATTCTTATTATTCTTTTTCTTCCTATACTATTTATTCTTCTTCTTTTTTATTATAATTCTTCTTATTCTTCTTATTCTAATTATAATTTTATATTTCTAATTCTTATTATTCTTGTTATTCATTTTATTCTTGTTTTTCTTTTTATTTTTCTTATTCTTATTATTCTTCGTATTATTGTTATTCTTATTATATTCTTAATATTTTTATTCTTCATAATCTTCTTATTCTTTTTATTTTTTTACTCTTCTTATTCTTATTCTTCTTCATCTTATTCTTTTTCTTATTCTTCTTATTTTACTCATTCTTCTTATTCTTCTTATTAATTTAATTCTTCTTATTAATTTAATTTTTTTTATTCTTCATAATCATCTTATTCTTCTTTTTTTTTCTTTTTATTCTACTTTTTCTTTTTTTTTCATTTAATTATTATTATTATTCTTCTTCTTATTCTTCTTATTCTTCTTATTCTTATTATTCTTCTTATTTTTCTTATTATTCTTATTCTTCATATTCATTTTATACTAATTATTATTACTATTATTATATTATTGTTTTTATTCTTCTTATTTTTTTTTCTTAATCTTATAATTCTTCATATTCTTCTTATTTTTTTAATTCTTATTATTCTTCTCATTCTTTTTATTCTTCTTAATCTTTATATTATTCACATTCTTTTTATTCTACTAATTCTTCTTATTCTTCTTTTTCTTTGCTATTCTTATTAATCTTCTTATTCTTTTTATTCTCCTATATCATATTTTAATTATTATTTGCCTTATTCTTCATATTCTTCTAATTATTCTTAATCATCCTACTCTTCTTATATTATTTATTTTTTTATTGTTCTTAATCTTCTTATTTTTCTCATTTTTCTTATTATACTTATTCTTCTTATTATTATTATTTTTTATAATTTTCTTATTCTTTTTATTCATCTTAGTTTTCTTATCTTACAATTTTTTTTAATTCTTCTAATTATTTTTATTCTTCTTATTTTTTTTATTCTTCTTTTTATTTTTATTTTTCTTATTTTTCTTTTTCTTCTTATTCTCTTTATTCTTCATATTATTATTATTATACTTATTCTTCTTATTTCTCTTATAATTTATAATCTTGTTTTTTTTAATTATTCTTCTTATTCTTATTTTTATTATTCTTCTTATACTTATTATTTTTCTTATTCTTCAGTTTTGTTGTATTACTTATTAAAATTATTTTTGTATACTTCATATTCTTTCTATTCTAATTAATATTCTTATTCTTCTTATTCTTTTTATTTTTCTTATTTTAATTATTCTTCTTATTCTTATTATTCTTATTTTTTTTTATTATTTTTTTCTTATTATTATTATTATTATTATTATTATTATTATTCTTATTCTTATTCTCATTCTTCTTCTTTTCTTCTTGTTCTTCTTGTTCTTATTCTTTTGATTCTTTTGATTCTTTTTTTTTTATTTTTTTTATTATTCTTCTTCTTCTTATTCTTTTTATTCTTTTTATTATTATTATTATTATTATTATTATTATTATTCTTCTTCTTCTTCTTCTTCTTCTTCTTATTCTTTTTATTCTTTTTATTCTTTTTATTCTTTTTATTTTTTTATTCATCTTATTTTTCTTATTATTTTTATTCTAATTATTCTTTTTATTCTTTTTATTCTTCTTATTCTTCTTATTTATCTTATTCTTCTTATTCTTCTTTTTCTTTGTATTCTTCTTATTCTTCTTACTCTTTTTATTCTTTTAATACTTCTATTTTTTTTATTCATCTTATTCATTTAATTCTACTTATTCTTCTTAATGTACTTATTCTTCATATTCTTCAAATTTTTCTTATTCTTATTTTTTTTGAAATTCTTTTTATTTTTATTTTTCATCTTTATATTCTTATATTACTTATTATTCAAATTCTTCTTATTATTCTAATTCTTCTTACACTTTTTAGTTAGCATGTTCTTCTTTTTCTTATTTTTCTTTGTATCATACTAATTCTTCATATTATTCATATTATTCATATTCTTATTATTCTTTTTATTATTATTATTATTATTATTATTATTCTTTTAATGTTCTAATTCTTCTAATTCTTGTAATTCTTGTTTTTCTTTTTATTATTTTTATTTTTCTTATTATTATATTATTATTCTTCATATTCTTTTTATTCTTATTATTTTCTTATTATTCTTATTCTTCATACTCTTTTTATTGTTTTTATTATTCTAATTCTTCTTATTATTCTAATTCTTTTTATTCATCATAATCATCTTATTCTTATTTTTCTTTTTCTTTTTATTATTCTTTTTTTTATTCATCTTATTTTTTTTATTTAGCTTAGTTTTCTTATCTTGCATATTTTTCTAATTCTTCTAATTATTCTTTTTCTTCTTATTTTTCTTTATCATCTTTTAATTATTATTCTTCTTACCTTTCTTATTCTTCATATTCTTTTTATTCATCTTATTCTTATTATTTTTTTTATTCTTCTTTTTCCTCTTATAATTTATAATCTTATTTTTTTTATTCTTCTGATTCTTATTTTTATTTATTTTCTTATACATTTTTTTTCTTTTTTATTCTTAATTTTTTTTCTTGTAATACTTATTCTAATTATTCTTCATTTACTTCATATTTTTTTATTCTTCTTATTCTTCTTATTCTTCTTATTCTTCTTATTCTTCTTATTCATATTATTCTACTTATTCTTATTATTCTTCTTATTAATCTTAGTATTATTATTCTACTTATTATGTTTATTCTTCTTATTCTTATTTTTCTTTTAATTATTCTTATTATTCTTATTCGTATTATTTTTTTCTTCATGTTATTCTTATTCTTATTATTCATGTTATTTTTATTATTTGTATTATTCTTCTTATCCTTCTAATCCTTATTATTATTATTATTATCCTTCTTATCCTTCTTATTCTTCTTATCCTTCTAATCCTTCATATCCTTCTTTTCCTTCTTATCTTTATTATCTTTCTTTTACATCTAATCCTTCTTTTCATTATTATCCATATTATGCTTCTTATCCTTCTATCCTTCTAATTTTTCTTATTATTTTATTCTTTTTCTTTTTCATCTTCTTAGTCATTTTCTTATTCTTTTTAATCTTCCTATTACACTTCTTTCTTTTATTCTTCTTATTCTTTTTATTCATCTTTTTTTAAACTCTTATTATTCTTATTATTCTTTTTATTTTTATTTTTATTCTAATTCTTCATATTCTTTTAGGTCATCTTATTGTAATCTTTTTATTATTTTTATTTTTCTAATTATTCTTCTTATTAATTTTTTTCATCTTATATTTCATATTCTTATTATTCTTTTTATTCATCTTATTTTTCTTATTCTTATTTTTTTTCTTATTTTTCTTATTCTAATTATTTTTCTTTTTTTTTAAATTATTATTCTTCTTCAATTCTTCTTATTATTTTTATTCTTCTTATTTTTCTAATTCTTATTATTATTATTATTCTTCTTATTCTTCAAATTCTTTTTATTATTTTTATTATTTTTATTATTTTTATTCTTCTTTTTTTACCAAATATTTATTAATACCATATAAGCATTCTGTCACATTTGTTTTACTTTTACCATGCAAAAGAAAATTCAAGTAGGAGAGTTTAGAAAATTAGTACCAATTGGAAGATGGTCACTTGGCTGGTGAAGATTCGGCAGACCCCAAGCCATATCAGAATCTATGCTAGGAAGTTGTAGCAGACTAACAGGCTTTAATTGGTCCAATGGGGTAAAAAAATTATAGTCCTAAGTACGTGTGAAAGGTGGGTAAGTGGGTTGCTGTTGGTGAACTTTGGTTCTCCCCGTCTTATCGAACCATACAAGCCGCGCACAGATAAGGTTGAAAATTCCTCGGAGCTCTTGGTAAGGCACTGATAAACCATGTCACCTGGAGTGTAGTTGATTTCATCGGCTAGAATCACAAAAGGTGTGCATGAAAATTTCTGAGACACCAATGTCTGGAATTGCCCCAATCTCAATAAAAGATATTTCATTTGCGCCAGCTTGACGTCGCCCCACTAAGGTTCTCAGGAAAGGTGGGATGTTGCAATAATTGTAATGTGATCGAAATGATTATTTACTTTGAACACAACCATGATTCCCACATAGTCTCTTTTCAATCACAAACATGGATCATTCTCATATGAGTCTGATTGGTCTCTTGGATGGCAACTCGAGGTTGTTCCATTGTCGATGGGACTGTGATCGTGTTTAACTAAATTCACAAGATCATTGACATCTAATTTCTCCTCCGGCACCAATTCTGCACTATTGTGTCAGTAAAAAATCCCACATCCATCACGTTATTGCCCACTTCTTTGAATGTATATAATTGAATAACCATGATGCTCTATGGTATCCTTGTAAAAGCTATCATATTCATCCAATTCATGAATGCAAAAGAAGTCTACCCTAATGTTCTTGAGAAGAGTTACTATTTCCTTTGAACAACTCATCCATTTGAGAGAAGAAGATGGATTGTGTGGAAATAGCATGATTTTCACATAAGCATGAGCCAAAATGTTATAAGAGACAAGACAGAATTTGATGCTTCTATAATAAGTATTTGTGCATTCAATAAAAATAAACATTGGGCATATTGGTGACAGTAATGTGCCCATTGTGCACCAAAAAAACATGTGGATGAAAGATAGGAGAGCCAATTTATTCATGCAAGCCAGCATATTTGAATTAGTAACAATTCACTAATGAATAATGTAGTACATCCTTTTTGAATTTGATCATCCTGCTAGTTTAGCCAGAGGCGGCAACTAGGATGGACTCTTTTTATTCTTATTATTATTATTATTATTATTATTCATTTAATTCTTCTTAATCTTTTTATTCTTGATATTCTTTTTATTTGTTTATTCTTCTTATTGTTCTTATTCTTCTTATTATTCTATTTCTTATTTTTGTTCTTATTCTTATAGTTTTTCTTATTCTTCTAATTATTTATATTCATTGTATTTTTCTTATATCATTTATTTTACATATTCTTTTTAATCTTCTTATTTTTCTTATTCTTCTTATTCTCCTTATTCTAATTATTCTTCTTATTATTCTTATATTTTATATACTTTTAATTCTTTTTATTAATCTTAGTTTTTTTAATCTTAAATATATTTGTAATTCAACTAATTATTTTTATTCTTCTTATTTTTTCTTTTTCTTCTTTTTATTATAATTCTTCTTATTATTCTTAAAATTCTTATTATTTTTATTCTTCTTATTATTATTATTATTCTTAATCTTATTATTCCTATTTAAATTAATAATCTTGTTTTTTTTATTATTCATCTAATTCTTCTTGGTTTTACTATTCTTCTTATACGTATTATTCTTTTTATTCTTCATTTGTCAATTTTACAACTTATTCTAATTATTCTTCATATACTTCATAATTCATATTTTTCATATTCTTGTTATTCATTTTTTTTCTTCTTCTTTTTATTCTATTTATTATTATTATTATTCTTCTTATTCTTCTTATTCTTCATATTAATCTTAATCTTCTTAATCTTTTTATTCTTCTTATTCTTCTTATTCTTCTTATTTTCTTATTCTTATTATTCTTCTTATTATTCTTATTCATATTATTCTTCGTATTCTTTTAATTTTTTGTATTCTACTTATTCTTCTTATTCTACTTATTATTCTTATTCTTTTTACACTTCTATTTTTTTATTCATCTTATTCTTTTTATTCTGACTATACTTTTTAATGTTCTTATTCTACTTATTCTTCATATTCTTCTTATTCAATTTTTTTTAATATTCTTCTTATTTTACTTTTTAATCTTATTCTTCTTATATTACTTATACTTCTAATTCTTCTTATTATTCTAATACTTATTATTCTTCTTAGTCAATAGATTCTTTTTTATCTTCTTATTCTTCTTATTATTTTTATTATTTTTATTCTTCTTATTCTTTTTATTGTTCTAATTCTTCTAATTTTCATAATTTTCTTATTATTCTTATTCTTCTTATTCTTCATATTATTATTATTATTATTATTATTCTTCTTCTTCTTATTCTTCTTATCCTTCTTATTCTTCTTATTCTTCTCATTCATCTTATTTTTCTTATTATTCATATTCTTTTAATTCTTTTTATACTACTTATTCTTCTTATTCTTCTAATTTATCTTATTTTTCTTATTAATCATATTCTTTTAATTCTTTTTATTCTACTTATTCTTCTTATTCTTTTTAAACTTCTATTTTTTTTTCATCATAATCTTTTTATTCTACTTATACTTTTTAATGTTCTTATTTTGCTTATTCTTCAAATTGTTTATTTACTTCATATTTTTGATATTCTTCTTATTCATATTTTTTTTTCATTTTCTTCTTATTTTACTTTTTAATCTTATTCTTCTTTTATTACTTATTATTCTAATTATTCTTATTATTCTAATTCTTCTTATTATTCTACTTCTTCTTATTATTCTAACTTATTATTTTTCTTAGACAATAGATTCTTCTTTTTCTTCTTTTTCTTATTTTTCTTCTTTTTCTTCTTTTTCTTCTTTTTCTTCTTTTTCTTCTTTTTCTTCTTTTTCTTCTTTTTCTTCTTTTTCTTCTTTTTCTTCTTTTTCTTCTTTTTCTTCTTATTCATTTTATTATTTTATTCTTCTTATTCTTTTTTTTTGTTCTAATTCTTCTAATTTTCAAATTTTTTCTTATTCTTCTTTTTCATTAAATTCTTCTTATTCTTATTATTCTTCTAATTTTCTAATTTTCTGATTCTTGTTATTATTCTAATTCTTGTTTTTCTTTTTATTCTTTTTATTTTTCTTATTATTATTTTTCATATTCTTCTTATTCTTATTATTTTCATATTCTTCTTATTCTTCTTATATTATTATTCTTATTATTCTTATTCTATTTATATTTATTATAATTCTTATTATTCTAATTCTTCTTATTCTTCGTAGTCATCTTATTTTTATTTTTTTTTATTTGTATTCTTCTTTTTCTTTTTATTCTTCTTTTTCTTTTTATTCTTCTTATTCTTATTATTCTTATTCTTATTATTCTTATTCTTATTTTTCGTTATATTCAGCTTAGTTTTCCTATCTTACTTATTTTTTTAATTCTTCTAATTATTCTTATTCTTCTTATTTTTCTTAATTTTGTTTTTATTACTATTCTTCTTATTCTTCTTATTCTTCTTATTTTTATTATTCTTCTTATTCTTCATTTTTTTTCATGTAATACTTATACTAATTATTTTACATATACTTCATATTCTTAAAATTCTTTTTATTAATCTTATTCTTCTTATTCTTATAATTCTTCTTATTCTTCTTATTCTTCACATTCTTTTTATTCTTCTTTTTCTTATTTTTGTTCTTTTTCTTGTTTTTCATCTTCTTCTTTTTATTCTTCTTTTTCTTCTGATTCTTGTTATTCTACTTATTCATATTATTCATCTTAGTTTTTTAATTATTCTTAATCTTCTTATTTAATTTATTTTTCTTATTCTTCTTATTCTTAATGTTCCTCATATTTTTATTATTCTTCTTATTCTTATTATCTTCTTATTCTTTTTATTCTTCTTACTCTTCTTATTTTTTTTCTTCTTATTCTAATTTTTCTAGTTATTCTTTTTATTCTTATTATTCTTCTTATTCTTCTTATTCTTTTTATTCTTATTATTCTTTTTATTCTTTTTATTCATGTTAATAATAATAATAATATTATTATTATTATTATTATTTTTTTTTATTATTCATATTTTTTTATTCTTCTTATTCTTCTTATTCTACTTATTCTTCTTATTATTTTTATTCATCTCATTCTACTTATTCTTCTAATTCTTATTATTTTTATTATTCTAATTATTTTAATTATTGTTCTTAATCTTATTATTCTTTTTTATTCTTCTAATTCTTCGAATTGTTCATTTCTATTCATTCTTCTTATTTTACTTTTTCTTTTAATTTATATTATTCTTTTTATTCTTCTCATTCTTCTTATTCTTCTTATTTTTCTTATTCTTCTTATTCTTCTTATTATTCATATTCTTATTTTTCTTGTTATTCTTTTTATTCTTGTAATTCTTTTTATTCTTTTTATTATTTTTATTCTTTTTATTCTTCGTATTCTTTTTATTCTTCTTATTCTTATTATTCTTTTTATTCTTATTATTTGTTTTTTTTTCTTATTCATCTTATTGGTATTATTCTTATTATTCTTATTATTCTTATTATTCTTTTTTATTATATGTATTCTTCTTATTCTTTTTATTCTATTTATTCTACTTATTTTACTTATTTTTCTTATTCTTATTAAAATACTTATGCTTATTATTATTCTTATTCTACTAATTCTTCTTATTCCTGTTTTTTTCTAATTCTTGTTATTCATCTTATTCTTCTTATACTTCTTATTCTTCTTAATAATTCTAATGTTATTATTCTTCTAATTCTAATTATTCTTATTAGAATTCATATTCTTCTTATTCTTTTTATTCTTCTTATTCTTCGTATTCTATTTATTCTTCTTATTCCTTTTATTCTTCTCATTCTACTTATTCTTCTTATAATTTTAATTCTTCTAATTCTCATAATTTTTATTATTCTACTTATTCTAATTATTGTTCTTAATCTTATTATTCTTTTTATTCTTCAAATTCTATGAATTCTTCGTATTCTTATTATTCTTTATATTCTTCTTTTTCAACTTCTTCTTATTATTCTTAATCTTCTTATTATTCTTATTCTTCTTATTATTCATATTCTTCATTTTCTTGTTATTCTTTTTATTCTTGTTATTATTTTTATTTTTTTATTCTTTTTATTCTTTTTAATATTTTTATTCTTCGTATTCTTTTTATTCTTTTTATTATTTTAATTATCGTTATTCTAGTTATGCTTCTTATTCCTATTATACTACTTATTCTTATTATTATTCTTATTCTACCAATTCTTCTTATTCTTATTTTTTCTAATTCTTCTTATTCTTATTATTTTTCTTGTTTTTCTTATTCTTCTTATTGGTCTTATTCTTCTTATTCTTTTTATTCTTCTAATTCTTATTAATCTTCTTATTCTTCTTATTCTTCTTATTTTTCTTATTCTTTTTATTCTTCTTATTCTTCTTATTCTTCTTATTCTTCTTATTCTTATTTTTATTCTTATTTTTCTTTTCTTCTTATTCTTCTTTTTGTTCTTATTCTACTTATTCTACTTATTCTTCTCATTTTTATCATACTACTTATTCTTATTATTATTCTTGTTCTACTAATTCTTCTTATTATTTTTTTTTCTAATTCTTCTTATTCTTCTTATTCTTTTTTCCTTATTATTTTTTTTATTTAGTCTTAATATTCTTTTTAATCTTATTACTATTCTTTTTCTTCTAAATTTATTATTCATCTTATTCTTTATTATCTTATTTTTCTTATTATTATAATTATTCTTCTTATTCATTTAATTATCTTTATTCTTCTTATTCTTCTTATTGTTCTTTTTCTTATTATTCTTCTTATTCTTTGTATTTTTCTTGTATTTATTATTTTTATTATTCTACTTATTCTTATTATTCTTTTTATTCATATTATTCTTCTTATTCTTCTTCATATTCTTATTTTTCCTATTTTTCTGATTATTTTAATTTTTTTATTCTTTTTATTTTTCTCATTCTTCTTATTTTTATTATTCTTCTTATTCTTCTCATTCATATTATTTTTAATCTTCTACTTAATCTTCTAATTCTTTATATTTTTTTTATTCTTCTTATTCTTCATATTCTTCTTATTCTTCTTATTCATCTTATTCTTTTTATTCTTCTTGTTCTTATTATTTTACTTATTCTTATTATTCTTTTTATTCCTCTTATTCTTCTTATTCTTCTTATTCTTATTATTCTTATTATTCTTCTTATTTTTTTAATCTTCTTATTCTTTTTTAATCTTCTTATTCGTATCATTCTTATTATTCTTGTTATTCTTCTTATTATATTTATTTTTCTTATTCTACTTATTCTTCTTATTCTTATTATACTAATTATTATTATTATTCTCATAATTATTCTTATTCTTGTTTTTTATCTAATTCTTCTTATTATTCTTTTTTTTTCCTATTCTTCATATCCATCTTATTCTTCTTATTCTTTTTATTTTACTTATTCTTCTTATTCTTATTTTTCTTCTTAATCTTTTTTTCTTCTCATTCTTC
This sequence comes from Sapria himalayana, assembly GCA_029783825.1. Lineage (NCBI taxonomy): Eukaryota > Viridiplantae > Streptophyta > Magnoliopsida > Malpighiales > Rafflesiaceae > Sapria > Sapria himalayana. Next base: position 91,514 of record JAREIK010003291.1, read on the forward strand.
TTATTCTTCATAATCTTATTCTTCTTCTTATTCTTCTCATTTTTATAATTCTTCTTTTTCTTCCTCTTCTTATTTTTTTATCTTATAGTTTTTCTTCTTATTCTTCTTATTATTCTTATTATTCTTATTCTTCTTCTTCTTCTTATTGTTCTTATTATTCTTATTCTTTTTATTCATCTTATTTTTCTTATTCTTCTTATTCTTCTTATTTTTCTTATTCTTCTTATTCTTATTATTATTCTTATTATTCTTAATTTTTTCTTATTTTTCTTATTCTTCTTTTTCTTCTTATTCCTCTTTATCTTCTTATTCTTCTTATTCTTCGTATTCTTTATTATTATTATTATTATTCTTCTTCTTCTTCTTAGTCTTCTTAATTTTATTTTTCTCCTTATTCTTTTTATTCCGCTTATTCTTCTTTATCTTCTTTTTCTTCTTATTATATTTATTCTTATTATTATTATTATTATTATTATTATTATTATTATTATTATTATTATTCTTCTTCTTCTTCTTCTTATTCTCATAATTATTCTTGTTCTTGTTTTTTATCTAATTCTTCTTATTATTCTTTTTTTTCTTATTCTTCATATCCATCTTTTTCTTCTTATTCTTTTTATTTTACTTATTCTTCTTATTCTTATTATTCTTCTTAATCTTTTTTTCTTCTTATTCTTCTTAATCTTATTATTCTTCTTATTCTTCTCATTTTTATAATTCTTCTTTTTCTTCCTCTTCTTGTTTTTTTATCTTATAGTTTTTCTTCTTTTTCTTCTTATTATTCTTATTATTCTTATTATTCTTCTTCTTCTTATTGTTCTTATTATTCTTATTCTTTTTATTCATCTTATTTTTCTTATTCTTCTTATTCTTCTTATTTTTCTTATTCTTCATATTCTTCTTATTATTCTTATTATTCTTATTTTCTTCTTATTTTTCTTATTTTTCTTATTCCTCTTTATCTTCTTATTCTTCTTTATCTTTTTATTCTTCTTATTCTTCTTATTCTTTATTATTATTATTATTCTTCTTCTTAGTCTTCTTATTCTTCTTAATTTTATTTTTCTCCTTATTCTTTTTATTCCGCTTATTCTTCTTTATCTTCTTTTTCTTCTTATTATATTTATTCTTCTTATTTATTATTATTATTATTATTATTATTATTATTATTCTTCTTCTTCTTATTCTTATTAATTTTATTATTCTACTTATTCTTATTAATCTTTTTATTCTTCTTATTCTTCTTATTCTTCTTATTCTTGTTATTATTGTTATTCTTTTTTTACTTTTTATTCTTATTTTTTTTATTAGTCTTTTTATTCTTTTTAATCTTCTTATTCTTATTTTTCATCTTATTCTTCTTTATCTTTTTTTTTCTTATTATTATAGTTATTTTTCTTATTTTTCTTATTCTTTTTATTCTTTCTATTCTTGTTATTCAGCTTATTCTTATTATTCTTATTATTCTTCTTATTTTTCATATTCTTCATATTCTTTATATTCTTCATATTCTTCTTATTCTTTTTATTCTTCTTATTCTGCTTATTCTTCTTATTCTTCTTATTCTTATTTTTCTTCATATTCTTCTCATTTTTCTTTTTCATCCTTTTCTTTTTATATTAGTTATTCTTCTAATTCTTATTATTATTTTACATCTTCTTATTCTTCTTTGTTATCATATTCTTGTTTTTCTTATTATTCTTCATATTATTTCTATTCTTCTTATTTTTCTTATTCTTCTTATTACCTTTATTTTTTTTTCTTTTTATATTTCTAATTCTTCATATTCTTCATATTCTTCATATTCTTTATATTTTTCATATTCTTTATATTATTCTTATTATTTTTATTCTTTTTATTCTTCTTATTCTTCTTTTTCTCATTATTCTTCTTATTCTAATTATTCTTCTAAGTTTCTAATGTTTCTTATTTTTTTTATTCTTCTTGTTCTTGTTTTTCTTTTTATTCTTTTTATTTTTCTTATTCTTCTTATTCTTTTTATTCTTCTTATTCTTATTATTTTTTAAAATTTTTTATTCTTCTTACTTTTCTTATTCCTTTTATTCTTTTTTTTTTAATTTTTGTTTATTAATTATAACCCTCTCTTTTGGCGGAGGAATACCATTTATACAAGCTATTGTCTACCCTTATCCCTCTTACACCCATTTTTAAAACTCAAAAATAAAGTAACCTACATTTTACATCAAACTCATTTATAGACAGCTTTATAATAATTATAATACTTGTTATTGCTTCTTCCAATCTTGTCCTAACTATGAGCATTCTTTATCTTGTATCTTTCTATGCATTCTGAAATTTCTTCCATTCTTATATCTTTTGAATCTTCTTGTTTAAGGAGCCCAACGACTTCCTCAATGTCTCCCAGCTTGCACTCTTTAGCTATCTTGTACAATCAAGAACTCATTCTCCCTTCCAAAATCTTTAAGCACATTTGTGAAGTATTTTCCGGGGTGTGCGGCCACAGATTTTTGTGTGTCCCTTAACCTGTAAAATTCTCTGCCCTGCAAAAATCAAGTGCATCATCCGCATAATATAATTCCCATTAACTCGCCCTTCCCTACATAATCCGAAAGAATAAATGACATGAAAGCCTTTTATTCTTCCTTGCTTATGATGCTGAGGTGCTATCTTTGCTCTACTTCCTTCCATACTTTTTGCTCTGTGATCTTCTCTTGCCCTACTTTTGATGTTCTACATAAACTCCATACGTACTTATAACACATCATACCAACCATGACTTACAGACTTCCAAAATCTAAATTACACAAACTCCTTACAGAATTGAAAAGTAACACAAAATCTAAATTAACACACACTTCTAGAAACTAAAAGTGCTAAAAAACAAACTCAAATTCTACAGAGTCCCTACAGCATGAACTTATACAACAACTTTACCCCGGGCCACTTCTTTCTTTGCTACCTGAAATTCTAAAAAGAAACTATGCATACAAAATTAACAGCTGTCACTTATAAGGTGCTCAACCTATCCCCTCAAGACCAGGGTGTCAAGACTGATTTTCCAGCCAGCTATTATGCTTTTTTAAGCTGCATATATTATACCCATGTGATCTTGATACATCATACCCTGCTCAAGCAAACCTGCACAACAGATGCACACTACAAAACCTGCACAACAGAATCTCACCCAATGAAACTACACTGCTGCACCTGTACATAACAGGCAACGTGCAGCCTGTTATAACTATTTTTTTTTCTGCAGCTTACTCATACTGCTGTTCCTCTAAACATACCTGAAGGGCAAGTAATCACAGTGCACACATACAGAAAGCCCCCCATTCCAGCCTAGCATTATTATTATTTTTTGTACGCCCCTCAGGACCAGGGCGGCCTCTTTTCTTCTTTTTTTTTTTTTGAGAATTATATAATAACTTATACTTTTTTTAGAGATTTTTAATTAATGATAAGTATCTATTCCTTTTTCCATAAACTAACATCCTAATCTTTAATTCATTGTATTCTAATATATGGAAAGCTTATTTTATCTAAATCTATCAAGCCTTTAAACTTATCGGGAATATCTTCTCCTATAAATTTTTGATTGCCTTTTCTCAACCCCTCTACTGCTAGTTTATCTGCTACTGTATTTGCCTCCCTTAATATATGTAATATTATACCATTTAATTCATTTAACAGTTTTTTGATTATGTTGATTTCCTCCTCAAATCTCCACAGCTTTATTTTACTTAGTACAAGATCAACTAACAAGCTTGAATCTGCCTGAACCTGAATATTTATAAGATTGTTTTCCTTACAAAGCAGCAAGCCTCTTTGTAAGGCCATAATTTCGACCTGTAGGGCTAAAGAAGCCTCTCCAGTCATTGTAAATGCTTTCATAATATTTCCTACCTCATTTCTTATTATACCGCCACCTCCTGCGGCTCCCATTTCCCTCTTGAAGCTACCATCTGTATTTAAAGCTAATTCACCTTGGAGAGGTTTCTTCCAACTAACTATTCTGATTTTTGGCTGTGCCTTAATTTTTATAGAGAGACTCCAAGACTTTTTTCTCTCTTCATCTAAGTCTATGTTTCTAATTTTTGTGGGATAACAAGCTAATATAAATGAACTTTCTTTTTTTATTTCTTCTAAGATATTATTAAAATTCATTGGAATACCTTCAAACCTGCTTTTATTTCTGGCCTTCCATAGACACCAGACTGTTATATTTGGAATAAAATTTCTTATCCATTTCAAAATCTTGTTTTTTGTGTGCATATTCCAGTTTTTTAACCTATCCTTCAAATCTAGCGCACCTTTTTTAATTTCTGCCTCTATCTCTAATTTTCTCCAAAGTTTCATAGTTATTTTCCCTGTAGAGAACAAGTGATTAATGCTTTCTGTCTCCTGAAAGCAGCATTCACATCTAGAAGCTAATCTTATACCCTTTTTTTGTATATTATCATCCACTGGGATCGCGTTTGACAGAAGTTTCCACATGAAAATGCTTATTTTTTGTGGTAACTCATTTTTCCACGCGCTCCTAAATATTTCCTGCTCCGGTGTTTTTTCTCTAACCAACCATTTAGCACTCTTTAATGTGAATTTACCATGTGGGTTTATCTTCCATTTCCACCCACTTTCAACTAAAATTGAATTCTTATCCACAATTTCTTGATGTTCTCTCATTAAATTCCAGATTTTAGAAGCTTTCCTCAGATTTTTAAAAGCATTATTACCTAAACCATACCTAGCTTTAATATATTCCATCCAGAGGCTACCATTTTCCTTCAGTTTCCACCAATTCTTACAAGCCTAGGCTTTTGCAATATCTTCTAATTTATAAAAACCTAGCCCAGCCTCTTCCTTCGGGAAACATAATTCACCCCATTTTTTCCAATGTAATTTATTTCTGCCATCTTTTTTACCCCATAAAAAATTTGACATTTCTTTTTCTAATTTTTTAATTATTGATTTAGGAGGCTGCACCGACATTAAGATATGAGCTAGTGATCCTTGCAAAACATGTGTTATTAAGGTCATTCTTCCTGCCATACTCAATAGATCTTCCTTCCAGCCCATTATTTTGTTTCTAATTTTATTTACTAAAAAATCGAATTCTTTTTCCTTAATTTTCCCTTCTTGAATGGGACAACCCAAGTATATCAATCTGCCTTTATTCTGTGTAAACTCCGTTATATTTTTAACCTTTTGAGCACTGTATTTTGAAACTTTACCGGCCAACATAAATAGGCATTTATTATTATTTAATCACTGCCCTGTTTCTTCTTCCAATGTTTGTAGTAGTCTCGTCAAATTTTTCATCGAGCGACTACTGGTATTTGTAAAAATAATGACATCATCCGCATATGCTAAGCAGCTCATATTAGGTGTATTTCTAGGCTGTTTATATTTGAGAATAATACCTTTTTCCATTTCATCTTTTAAATTTACAATAAGTAATTCTAAATAGATGTTAAACAATGAGGGGGAAAGAGGGTCCCCTTGCCTAAGCCCTCTAACTGGCTTGAATTCCTCTCTGACCTGTCCATTAATCAGAATTTTGACCTAAGTGCTAGAAACACATCTGTACATTAGATCGATCCAAAATTCTGAGAAGCTCATTTTTCTCATGAGATAACATAAGATATCCCATTCAACTCTATCAAAAGCGATAGATAGATCTAATTTTAGAATTACATTGTGGCCTCTTGTTTTCACCCCAATTTCTTTTATCATTTCCGATGCCAAATTTATATTTTCCATTATTAATCTATTTTTAACAAAACCGGTCTGTTCAATCGAGATAATAGAGGGGAGAATCTCACTGAGCATGTTTTGAAGTAATTTAGTTAAGATTTTGTAAATAGAGTTACATAGACTTATTGGCCTAAAATCTTCTTCTCTTTGTGGGCTTTCCTTTTTGGGAATCAGGACAATGAACGATTTAGCCCATGCCTTGGTGATATCTGCACCAGTAAATATCCATTCAATAGCTGTAACCAGATCTTTTTTAATAATCAGTCAGGCTCGTTGAAAGAAATAATTGTTCCACCCATCAGGGCCTAGTGCACTGTCCTTATCAATGCTAAATACGCCTCTTTTACCTCTTCCTCTCCAGGGAGTTCCCCTAAGACTTTGTTATCCTCATATTTGACCTTTCTTTCTATTTTTTGCATTAGTATAACTCCTCTAATGATATTTGGCCCACATAAGTGATATTTAAAATAACCTTCTAGTTCTTTTTTAATATCTTCCTCCTTTTCTACCTAGTCCCCATTAGATATTTTTAATCCCTTTATTTTTTGTTTTGCATTTCTAACCTTGGCCATAGTATTGAAGAACTTAGTGTTTTTGTCTCCTTCTTTTAACCATTTGTTTTTTGCTCTTTGTTTCCAAAAGATTTCTTCCATGTGCAGTTTGAGCCTAAGTTCTGCCTTCGCTTTGCTAACTTTGATCCGCTCGTCTTCATTTGGCCCCTCCTCAAATTCCAATTCCGATGTGGCCACTTTCTGCTTTGCTTCTTGAATTTTTTGATAAATATTTCCAAATACTTCTTTATTCCATTTTATTAATTCTATTCGTAAGTTTTGTAACTTTGAGGCCATTATTTGGGCTGGATTACCTTCAACCCGCCTTTCCCAAGTCTCTTTTAAAACAATGTCAAAATCCTTATGCATACCCCACATGTTTTGAAATTTAAAACTACTGTGTTTTTCTGAACTCTTTTGAAGAGTCAGTAACAATAGACTATGATCTGAGCAAGTTCTATTAAGGTGTTTAACTTTTATTCCACCAAATTCTTCTATCCATTTTGAATTAATTAAGACCCGGTCCAACCTAGACCAGATAACTCCCCTTTTTTTTCCAGTTATTACACCAGGTAAACTCAGACCCCAAAAAATCTGCCTCCATTAATTTAGCATTGGCTATAGCCTCATTGAACTGAGCTATTGCCATCGGATCTGGTGATCTACCTCCTTTTTTTCCTTCAAGTTCCTGATAGCATTGAAGTCCCCACCAATGATCCATGGGACATTCAATGTTGCTAATTTATTCATTTCTTGCCATAATGATTTTCTTACTGCCTTTGAATTACTGGCATAAACCGCTGAAAGAATAAAGTCTGTTCGGGGGCCTAACCTAAAACTAACAATTTTCTCGGTTTCCGAGAATATTTCAATATCAATTGAATCATTCCACAGAACCCATAGCTTACCGTTAGCATTTGAGAAGGCTTTATTAAAGCCAATTTTCCTTTTATATTTATCTAAACAATCTGCTTTAACCATTGGTTCCGCTAAGAGGAGAATTTTAATTTTATAAATCTTAATTAGTTTTTTAATTCTATTTATTGTGGGGGTGTTAGCCACCCCTCTTAAGTTCCAAAATAAGCAACTAAACATTTCTATTAGATTGTGCTCTAGTGGTGCATTTAAACTCATATTTCATTTAAATATATTTTTTCCTATTTCTTGAGGACTTACTTGAACTTAGTGGGGCTTGTTCGTTGCCCTTTATTAGGCACGTTTTTTCTAAACTTTTTCCTAGTTTTTTTGATTTCTTCCTTTGCTTTTTCCTTATTTTGAGGGGCTTTCGTGCGCATTATGTTTACTAAGTCATCTTGTTGTGAGTGAGAGTGCATCGTATATGTCTCCTTGTTCGAGGACATCAAAGGCCAGCTTATTGCCTCTGAATCATTTTCCGAAAGGAGGTCATCTTCTGACCAGTCATGAGCCTCTATAGTTGAGACTAAGTCTTTTTTCTTGCTCTTTATCCTTTTTCCCCTTTTAGCTCCTCCCCCTCTACCCTTCTCCATACCTTCTAATATAACATTTTCTGCTAACCATCTTTTAATCTCATCCCCCTTACTTTTTCCTAATAACTCATCATTTTTATTTTCTATCACACCCATTCCTTCTATCTTTTCTTTATTAGTTATCTTCCCTATATCCCATCCTAGTTCTGCATCTTCATCATCTATATATCCCTTCCCATTTCTATCCTCTTTCTCCTCACCTCCACCCATCCTCCCTCTTCTTCACTAAAGCCTTTCCTCACCCATTTTCTGCCTTTCTTTCCCCTCTCTACCTTGGCTCCCTCTCTTTTCCCCTTCTCATTTATCAAACAATTTTCCTCCCCATGCCCCATCCTGCAACAAGCAAGACAGTAGGCTGGCTTGGATTCTGAAACAACCTCTTGCCAGAATCCATTGTCCAAGCCACTGCCAATCCATATCTTCTCAGGTGAAGGGACCCGAAGGTCCATTTCAATGCACAACCTAGCCATACTCGGCCTAGTCATGTAGGCCATGGCTTCATCTATCATCCATGGCTTGCCCAAGCATAGAGCAATAGAGTGTAGTGCATGTTTATTGAAGAGGTGTAGAGGGAGCTTAGGAAGATTGAACCATACCATGGCTTGAGATGGTTCCACCAAGGGGGAGAACTCTGGCGACCATTTGGACATACGCATAGGGAGTCCAAAAACGTTCCATAGCCCTCTAATCCACGGACGAAGGAAGTCGTCTTCTTCCTTGAACTGGAAGAAGACGTGCCTTGAATCATAAAACACTACCTTCACAATTGCGCGTAATTTCAAGGCAGCAAGGAAGTCATAAATTTCGATGTATGTAGGTCGGCCATGGGAGAACTTCCCGATAAGCATTAAGTTGAACGGAGCAGCAAGTTCAGTGAGCTCCTTCGAAAAAATGACCGCGGGAGCTCCTTCCTTTGCGTCAAAACCCGGAAATAAGAGCTTAGGCTCTTTAAGAAATGAATCAAATGATTTTTTAATGAAGATAGATTCAGATTTCTCCATTTTTGAGTGAAGATTGAGCAAAATTCACTCAAAAATGGTGGTTTCTCTCTCTAAAATTGTATTTTCTCTCTCTAGAAGTTGAGAGCATTTTTTCAAAAAAAAGAAACCATTTATTTTTTATTTTTTTTATTCTTTTTATTCTTTTTATTCTTTTTATTCTTCTTATTCTTCTAATTCTTCTAATTCTTCTTATTCTTCTAATTCTTCTAATTCTTCTTATTCTTCTAATTCTTCTAATTCTTCTTATTCTTCTTATTCTTCTTACCCTTCCTATCCTTCTCATTCTTATTATCATTCTTATTCTTCTTATTCTTCTTAATCTTCTTATTCTTCATATTATTCTAATTCTCTTTATTATTCATATTATTCTAATTCTCTTTATTCTTCTTATTCTACTAAGTCTTCTAATTCTTCTTAATCTTATTATTCTTTTTATTTTTCTTTTTTTTATTTCTCTTATTTTTCTTATTCTCTTTTTTTAACACAAACCAAAAACACATTGAGATTAATTTAGACACTCGATGCAACACTTTACAAACTATTTTCACACTGACATACTCATTCAGAACACTTAATTCCTGCACTTCCTGCCACTTTACTCCCTCTGTTTGTTCCCTACAGCTCTCCACTGATGCAATGACAACCCCTAAACCCTCCCCCTATACACACCAAGAAGACCAAGAAACCTACCTACCCCATTCCCTAACCTCTCCTTGCTTGAAAAAACAAAAGAAGAGAGTTAAAACTAATGCAGAATAAAATTTCTCCTCCCAGATCCTAAAGCTCAAGCACCCCCCTAGAGTAGAATAACCAGCTCCTGTCCATTACACTCACCCCAATGAAAATTCTTGCACATAAAAACTACAAGTCATATTGATTATAAGCAACATTTTAAACATTCTTAGTGGCTCTCAAATCCTACCATTTTTATTCCTTACATTAGGGAAAGCATTCCTATCCAGTCTAGCTAGTCATTTTAGTTTTTTTTGTATAGTTTCCTCATCATACTCATTTTCTCCTTTATGTAAACTTATTCTAGCTAAATTATTAACCAGTGCATTTGCTTCCTATATACGTGCAATATCGATGCATTCAATTATACCAAGAGATTTATAATTATTTCAATCTCCTCCTCATACTTCCATAAAGTTATTCTATTATTTACTAGATCCACCAGTAACGTGAAATCTACCTGAATTTGTAAGTTCTTTAATCTTAGCTTATTATAGATGTTTAGTCCTCTTTTTAGTGCACAGATTCTAAATGAAGAGCCGAGGAAGCTTTGCAAGGAAGAGTAAAAGCTTTAATGATATTCCCTTGAGAATTCCTTATTATTCCTCCTCTCCCTGCTGCCCCTATATATCTGTTAAAACTACCATATGTGTTAAGAGAAAGCTTACCCGTAGTCGACTTGTTCCATCTTGTGCTTCTTACCCTATTTATCTTTATCATTTAAGTAGCCAGCTCCCATGTGTTCTTGACTAATCTATTTCCTCCGTATCCTCAACCCTAATAGGCATTGTATAGGATATATTACTAATTTTCTTTCTGATATCCTTTAAAATTCTAGCTAAATCCATCTTTATTTCCTCAAATCTACTTTTATTTCAAGATTTCCATAAGCACCAAATGACAACATGTGGGAGATTTTGAATAAGCCATTTCCTAATTGGGCTTCTTAAGGATTTCCTTTCCCACTTTTTAATTCTATCTACTAACCCTACCTTTTTGCCACTAATTTGATTGTATTTCTCCAGTTCCTTCCAACGTTTTCTATAATTTTTTCTTCTGAGAATAAATGATCTATTGATTCTATTGCCTCAAAATAGCATTCACATCTAGATACCATCTTTTTCCTTTTTTTTGAACATTTGTATCAACTGATATAGCATTAGCAATAGCAATGCATGCAAGCGAGTTCATTTTCTGCGGGGTATCTACCTTTCATGCCCATTTGAAAAGTGATTGTGTAGATTTTTTCTTTCTTATCAATTCTTTTACTGATTTAAATGTGAATGTTCCTTGCAGATTAAGTGTCCATTTCCAGCCACTTATTTTAGCGTCGAGTGCTCTTCAACTATCTCTTTTTGTTTTACAAGTGCTTTTTAATTATTCTATGCCTTCTTCAAACACTTGTCCTTATCCCATCCATATTTAGCTCTCATATATTTGGCCCATAGACTATCATTTTCTTTTAATCTTCACCATCCTTTACAATCCCATGTAGTGGCCATATCCTGTAAACTAATTATTCCTAATCCTACTTCATCTTTTGGATAACAAATATATTTCTAGCTCTTCCAATGAAGCTTCGACCTTCCATATTTTTTTAGCATAAAAAATTAGCCATTTCCATTTCTAATTTCTTAATAAAGCTTTCCAGAGGGTGAATGACTGACAAGATATGGACCAGCGTGCTTTGGAGTACATGATAAATTAATGTGAAGCTACCACTGAATCCCAATAAATCTTCTTTCTAGCCTACTATTTTCTTTCTCATTTTATCTTGTAAAATAATTAAATATTTTTCTCTGAGTCTGCACTCATGTATAGGACAACCATGTACATTAATGCACCTTTGTTTTGGGTGAAGCCTATGATGTTTTTAATCTTATTAGCCACTTTCTCTAAAGATTTTGCTGCTAACATGAATTTACACTTATTTTTATTCACTTTTTGCCCCATTTCTATTTCTAATATTTGTTGAAGCTCCATTAAATTCATCAAAATCTACTACCCGCATTCGTAAAAATTATCACATCATCAGCATAGGCTAAACATCCTATTCTTGAAGTATTTTTTTGGTTGTCTAAAAGAAAGTATTTTACCTCCCATCATTTCTCATGTTTAAGCTAACAATTAGTAATTCTAAATATATATCAAATAATAAAGGAGACATCAGGTCACCTTATCTTAACTCTCTTTTTGGCCATAACTCTTCCCCTTTCTTACCATTCACAATAACTTTCACCCATACACATAAAACACCCTTGTATATCAAATCAATGAATGATTCCGAGAAACAAAATTTTCTTAAGGCAGAATAGAGTATATCCCATTCTACCCTATCGAACGCTTTAGATAAGTCTAGTTTCACAACTAAATTATTTTCTCTAGTTTTAATTGCTATTTCTTTCATCATTTCTGAAGCTAATTTTATATTTTCAATCATTAATCTATTTTTAACAAACCCTGTTGATTCTTGTGATATTATATCTGGTAGGATACAGCTTAATCTACCTTGTAGGATCTTTTCCAGTATCTTATAGACAGCATTACACAGACTAATTGATATAAAGTCTTCACATTTTTGTGGTGATTCTCTTTTTGGAATTAAAACAATAAAGTAATTCACTCATGCCTTAAAAATATCTGCTCCTACAAAAAAACATGAAACTACAGTCACAAGATCATTTTTAAAAATATGCCAACAAATTTGAAAAAAATAATTATTCTAGCCATCTGGCCCAACCACACTATTCTTATCTAGACTAAACACATCTCTTACTTCTGCTTCTTTCGGAATCGCCTCCATTTTCTAATCTTGTTCATTTGTGATGATTGCCCTAATTTCTTTCAATTGAGAGTCTCCTTCATGTTGAACCTGCACACATAATTGATTTTAAAAAAAATTATCAAAGAAGGTTTCTATTTCCTTTTCATCTTCCACCCAAACACCCTCACCATTCTTTATACATTTAATCTTATTTCTTTGTGCTTTGATTTTGCTTATATTATGAACAAATTTAATATTTCTACCACCATCTTTTAGCCATTTTAACTTTGTACGCTGCTTTTAGTAGATTTCCTTCATATGCAATCTAAGCTTCAACTGACCCTTAGCCTAACTTAGTTTATGTCTAGTTTCCTCATTCTGAATATTGTCATATTCTAATTCTAGCTTCTCCACCTCTTCCTCTGCCTACTTAATCTTTTGGTTTAAATTCCCACAAACTTTTCGATTCCATTTTCCAAGCATCTTTTTAGTCTGTATAGCTTAATTATTAGAACATGCCTAGGTTTTCCTAGTGTTGGCTCTATCCATGACACTCTTACAAACATTTCGAACTCTAAATGCTTTACCCACATATTCTGAAATTTAAAGCTCCCTACTGATCGTTGATTTTTGTGAATCGATATAAGCAGCAGGCTATGATCCGAACATGTTCTGTTTAAATGCCTCAGTTCTGTAACCCCTTGAGAGGATACCCACTTAGCATTACACATGACCCTATCCAATCTTGCCCAAATTGCTCTTCTTTTCTGCCAATTATTACACCAGGTAAAGCTCGAACCTATAAAGTTCACTTCCATTAAGTTAGCACTAGCGATTATGTCATTAAATTGAGACATAGCCACTGTATCTAGAGATTTTACTCCTCTTTTTTTGTGCACTTCGTTACATTAAAATCTTATACTATAATCCATGGAGTTTCTTTTATTGCTATTTCCTTCATCTCGTTCCATAAATCTATTCTATCTTTTTAGCATTTTTAGCATAAACTACTGAAATTATTTCTTCTGCAGCTTTATGCATTTTAAAATGAGCTACCTATTCTATGTCTTTTAAGATTATAATGTCCATATTATTATGCAACGTAATCCAGAGTTTACAATTTCTGTTTGCATATGCATTATTAAATCCTAATATTCTACTATATTTAGCTAATTAGTCTTTTTGTATCATGAGTTCTATAATAACAACTAGGGAAACTTTATATATTTTTATTAATTGTTTCAGCCTATTTATCAAGGGTTATTAGCCACCCCCTTATATTCCAGTAAAGACAACTATCCATTAAAAATTGATTTTGCTTGAGCTCTTGTTGTGCATTTAGATTCATAAGTCTTATTTAAGTGTTTCTTCTTATTTCTTAGAGACTTAGGTGTGTTAAGCGTGACTTGCATTATTTCCTTAAATATTAATTGTTGTCTGAGTTGTATAGTCATTTGTTTCATGGCTTCCATGGCTTGATCCCTAGTAAGGTTCTCCCAACCCTCTTCATAAATTTCTAAATCATCCTTAGCCTTTTCTAGATTACCCTCCTCATTTTCTTCCACCTTACCTATTGATGGACTATTGTAAATTTCCGATTCTTCTTCTAGAAAATCCAGAAGGTCCTCATCCATCTAGCTATAGTCCTCCTCCTTCCCCATTAAGACCCTCCTAGTTTTAGACCTCTTACCCCTATACCTTTTACTTTTCATCACCTCCCAACATTCATCTTCCCCACCCTCTACCCATCCATCTGCCCTTACCACTGCCTCTATTTCCTTATTACTGCCAACCACCTCTTCGATTTGAGTTCCCACCACTTACCTCCCAACCTCCCTTTCTTCCCCTAATTTTATTTCAAAAGGCTCACCCTAATCTAGAATGTGTTTTTGGGCCCCTTCTTCCCTTCTAATTTATTCCATCCTTCCTCCACCACATTGCCCCTTCCTCCACCACATTGCCTCTTCCCTCTGCCTTTCTCCTCTAACCCAAATATACACTCGCCAAAGCATGCCCTAACCTTCTGCAGCCTTGACAGTAAGGAGGTAGGTTTTCTAGATTGACATGAAGCCAGAACCCCTCTTTCTACTTTCCAGTTCCACTACCTTTCCAAATCCTAGTAGGTGGCTGTGTAAGTAAATTACATTCAACACATACCCGAGCATTATTTGGCCTAGTCATGGAAAGTGGCAACTCATTTCATAGCATTGGCTTACCCAAGCATGAAGAAATAGGATACAGGGAATGGTTATTATAAAGAGATAGAGGAAGGTTAGAAAGTGAGAACCATACCAGAGCTAGAGGTGCCTCCTCGTGTGGGCTAACATTTTTCGTCAACTTTAGAATGCGCATAGGATATCCATGGACTTGCAATATCTCCTTAGACATATAATGTGGAAATCTTAATTCATACAGCACTATAGGAAGAGGTGTTTAGCATCATAGTCGGTGAATTTGACCATTCCCTTAAGCTTCAATGAAGTGATGAATGACTGTATGTAGTTCGCGAGAGGTCTGCCATGGGAAAACATCATTATTTAAGTGAGCTTGAAGGGCTATGTAAGCCTTTGTGACTCTTTTGAAGAGAAGTTTGTCGTGGGACTTCCTTCTTTGTTTCCGAACATTGGAGAAGGATGTGGGGGTCTAGTAAAATATGAAGAAAATGACTCCTTATTTGATAAGATATCTCTTTGCTCAATTTTGAGCTAGATTGCAGCTTAAATTGAGTAGGAATGGAGATTTCTCTATCTAAAAAAAGAGAATTTCTATCTCTAGAAGTTGAGAGCATTTTCAAAGAAGTATTCTTTTTCTTCTTATTCTTCTTCTATATTCTTTTTATTCTATTATTCTTCTTATTCTTATTATTAATTTTATTCTTGTGATTCATCTTATTCTTCTAATTCTTCTAATTCTTCTAATTCTTCTAAATCTTCTTATTTTTTTTATTCTTCTAATTCTTCTTATCCTTCTTATTCTTCTATTTCTTCATATCGTTTTTATCCTTCTTATTCTTATGATTCTTCATATTCTTCTTATTCTTTTTATTTTTCTTATTCTTCTTATTCTTCTTATCTTCTTATTATTCTTATTATTCTTATTATTCTTATTCTACTAATCCTCTAATTCTTCTTAATATTATTATTCTTTAATTTTTTTATTCTTATTTTTCTTATTTTTCTTATACGCTTATTCTTCTTATTCTTCTTATTCTTCTTCTTTTTCTTTATATTTAGTTATTCTTCTTATTCTTCTTATTCTTATTATTCTACTTATTCTTATTATTATTCTTATTCTTATTATTATTCTTATTCTTCTTATTCTTATTATTCTTATTATTCTTATTATTCTTCTTATTCTTCTTATTCTTATTATTCATCTTATTCTTCTTATTCTCTTATTCTTATTATTCTTCTTATACTTCTTATTATTCTTTATCTTCTTATTCTTATTTTTTTTCTTATTCTTCTTATTATTCTAATTCTTCTTATTCTTCTTATTCTTTTTATTAAAGTTAATTCTTCTTATTCTTTTTTTCTTGTTATTCTTCTTATAATTCTTCTTTTTATTTTTCTTATTCTTCTTATTCTTCTTTTTTTTTCTTATTCTTCTTATTCTTCTTTTTCATCTTATTCTTCTTATTCTTCTTATTTTCTCTTTTTCTTATTATTCTTGTTATTCTTTTTTTTATTTTTTTTCTTCATAGTCTTCTTTTTCTTCTTAATCTTATTATTCTTCTTAATCTTCTTATTCTTATTATTCTTATTATTCTTCTTTATCTTCTTTTTCCTGTTATTTTAGTTTTTCTTTTTATTTTTCTTATTCTTATAATTTTTATTATTCTACATATTATTATTATTTATCTTATTCTTCATATTCTTATTTTTATTATTATTCTTCTTATTTTTCTTATTCTTCTTATTTTTCTGATTCTTTGTATTCTTTTTATTCTTCTTATACTTCTTGTTCTTCTTATTCTTCATATTCTTCTTATTACTCATATTTTTTTTATCTCGAGATTCTTTTTATTCTTTATATATTTTTTTATTTTTATTCTTTTTATTCTTTATATTCTTCATATTCATTTTATTCTTCTTATTATTTTTTTTCTTTTTATCTTTTTATCCTTTTTATTCTTCTTATTCTCTTATTATTCTTATTCTTCTTATTATATTTATTCGTATTATTCTTAATATTCTTGTTATTCTTGTTATTCTTCTTATTATATTTATTATTCTTATTTTACTTATTCTACTTATTCTTCTTATTCTTCTTATCCTTATTATACTACTTATTATTATTATTATTATTATTCTTATTCTATTAATTCTTCTTATTCTTGTTTTTTTTTCTAATTCTTCTTATTCTTCTCATTCTTCTTATTCTTATTCTTCTTATTCTTCATATTTTTTTTATTCTTCTTATTCTTATTATTCTTATTATTCTTATTATTCTTATTATTCTTCTTATTCTTATTATTCTGTTTATTCTTCTTTTCTTCTTATTCTTCTTAATCTTATTTTTCTTCTTGTTTTTCTTATTTTTATAATAATTCTTACTCTTCTTTTATCTTCATATTCAATCTATTATAGTTATTCTTCTTATTCTTCTTATTTTTTTTATTCTTTTTATTCTTATTATTCTTCTTAGTATTCTTATTCTTCTTATTCTTTTTTGTTGTATTCTTTTTTTTTCATAGTCTTCTTATTCTTCGTAATCTTATTATTCTTCTTATTTTTTTTATTCTTATTATTCTAATAATTCATCTTATTCTTCTTTTTTTTCTTTTTTTTCTTATTATAGTTATTCTTCTTATTTTACTTATTCTTTATGTTTTTTGTATTCTTCTAATTTTTATTATTTTTATTATTCTACATATTCTTTTTATTCTTTTTATTCTTATTATTCTTTTTATTGTTATTATTCCTATTATTCTTCTTATTCTTCTTATTCTTATTCTTCTTATTCTTCTTATTCTTCTTATTCTTTTATTCTTCTTATTTTTATTCTTATTCTTCTTATTCTTATTATTGTTCTTATTCTTCTTATTCTCTTATTCTTTTTATTCTTCTTATTCTTCTTATTTTTCTTTTTCTTCTTATTCTTCTTATTCTTTTTATTCTTCTTTCTTTTTTCATTTTTTAGTTTTGTTAAAAAAAGGTATTTTATTATTTAAAAAACCTTCACTTTTCATGGAGGAAAATCATCGGTACACTGAAATTTTCAACACATAAGTAAATGCCTTACAGAGTATGGTCTTTAATAAATCATAACCAAAACCTAGATACATGTCATCTATGCTGTAATTAAAAATTTTTCTTTTGTTTTTAAAATACTTTCAAAATCTCCAACTTGCTACTTTCATTTATTTAGCATTTCATGCTCACTATTTTTCTGGCTCGCCTTGTCATTTTAATCCTCTCTTCTGTTCAGGTTCTGTTTTGTTTTAGTTACATAAGTGATAGAATTTGTTGGTGTCTTTATCTAGCCTCTATCTTCTTTGTCTATCCTATTTTGTTATTAATCTGCCCCTTTTTATGCCAACCCCTTATCCTTCTTATCCTTTTGTCATGGCTACTGAGATTTTATTAGATTTTCTTTGTGTTTTCTAGCATAATTTGATATAATTTCAGATTGGTTTATGTAATCATTATATCTTATTTTCTATCTTTCTATTTATCCATGCTTGTATCCAGCTATGCCCGCATTTCATACCAGAAAACCAAGCACAATAATGCAAAGGAAATGACATAAGACAAACACCAGATATATGAATCATGCTCTCTTTCATATTCTCAATCCTGTTTGTCCTTCTTGTTGCTATCGATCTTTCTACTTTGGTATAATTTCAGGTAGGTTTATGTATTCTTTAAGTCTTATTTTCTGCCTTTCTGTTTATCAATGCTTGTCTCCAGCATGCATATATTTTCAGACAAAAAAACTAATTACAATAATGCAAACCTGCTTGCTATCCGGCTTTCTACCTGAAATCTAGATAAAAAGACACCAAGCATAGCAATACAAAAACCCACGAAAATTTTTAACCATGCTTGTATCCATCCTATGCCTGCATTTCATACCACAAATCAAGCACAATAATGCAAAGAAATTACATAAGGCAAACATCCTATATGAATCATGTTGTCTGTCATATTCTCAATCTTGCTTTCCCTTCATATTGCTATCCAACTTTGTTCTTTGATATAAATTTAGGATGGTTTATGTATTCTTTAGGTTTTTTTTTCTCCCTATTTGTTTATCAATGTCTTTTGTCTATATGTTTACGTCCATCCTCATGATGTCTGTTTCTAACTTGCTTGCTATCTAGTTCTCTGCCTAAAATCGAGATAGAGAAAAACCAAGCATAGCAATGCAAAAGCCCAAGAAATTTAAATATTTATTTATTTAGTCTGTAGCTTCTTATGTTCTGCAGCTAAGTATCTATATCCGTCTCTTTGCCTACCTTTCAGTCAAATTTTTCAATCATAATATTTGTCGTGTTTGTCCTTTTCCTAATATCCAACCCCCCTTTAGTTGTGGTCTTGGAGTCCCTGTAGTAGAGGCTATTCACCTGCTTCATATTATCCAACTGTATATATCATATTTCCAATGTATATTTTCTCCGCTTTTGCTTTCCCTTAGCTTTTCTTACATGTTCTAACATATGGACATCCCATTTTATCCAGTATTTCTAGCCCTTTTAGCATTTTAAGTATGTCTCCCCTATCGAAAACTTGTATCCCCTTTCTCAACCCTTCTTTTGCTAGATTATCTGCTAACACATTTGCCTCCCTATATATGTGTGTTATGGAAGCCTCCAACTCATTCATTAAGTTATAAATATTATCAAGATCTTCTTCATATCTGCACATGTACAACCTATCTGTTGCTATACTCACTAGTAAATTTGAATCCTCTTGAATTTGTATATTCTTATAATTACTTTCCTTGTAGTTTTTGTGAGGATTTATATAATGTTTGAATTTCTTCGTGCAAAGCCGAGACTGCCTTGCCTTTTATTGTGAAGGCTTTTTCTTTTCTTCCTTGCATGTTCCTAATTACTCCACCTCCTACCTCTCCCATTTCTCTATTTAAACTTCCATCCGTGTATAGTGCTAGCCCTCCCTCTGGTGACATAATCCATTTAAATCGCTTGCCACTTTATTTTCTTCACATGAGGCTTCCATTCATTATCTATGTTGTCTTCTACTTCCTTATTTGTGACTTTTATTAGTCTAGCAACGGATAGATTCATAAACTCTTTTTTAATATTTTCTAAAATATATTTTGCCTTCATCTTGATTGAATCAAATCTACTTTTGTTTCTACCTTTCCATATACGCAAGATTACTATAAGTGTTAGGTTGTTCATAGTCCATCTAAAAATTTTATTACTAGAGGTATGCTTATTCTAGCTTAAAAGTCTGGCTTTTAGGCCGACTTCCTTATGCTTAATATTTGTGAGGGTTTCTAATTGATTCCACACTTATCTGTGGCAATTTTTCCTTTAGAAACAAATGCTCTTTATTTTCCACTACTGTAGAGCATCATTCATATTTTGAGGCTAACCTTATACCCTTTGCTAGTATATTTTCATCTACTAGAATAGCATTTGAGAGAACTTTCCAAAAAAAGGTCTTTATTTTTTGTGGTGCCTCACTTTCCTAAACAAAATTATATATAGGTAGAGTTTTAACTTTATTTCTTACTATTGTTTTTTTCAATTTCATTGTAAAATTACCTTCTGCATTTAACATCCATTTCCACCCGCTCATTTTTAGTATTGAGTGCTTATCTACTAATTTTTTATGATTTAACATTAATTTCCAAGCTTTAGAAGCCTTCCTAGTAACTTTAAATATTCCTTTATTTAATTCTTATTTAGCTCTTAGAAATTTTCTCCAAAGAATATCATTTTCTTTTAGCCTCCACTAGTTTTTACAAGCCCATGTATTTGTCATATCTTTCAAGCTAATTAAACCTAATCATGCTTCTTCTTTTGGATGACATAAGTTTACCTATTTTTTCAAGTGTAATTTTGGTTTTCCAATAATTCTCTCCCAGAGGAAAGAAGCCATTTCCTTCTCTAGCTTTTTTATACATTAATATTCTCTAGCTTTTTGATAAACTTTTTCAATGGCTGGATATTCATTCATATATGTGTTAATATGCCTTATAGTACATGTGATATGAGTGTAATCCTTCCTGCAAAACATAGGAGGTTTTCTTTCCATCCTGCTATTTTCTTTCTCATTTTTCCTATTAAAACTTAGATATTCTTCTTTTAGCCTACCTTTATATATTGTGTAACCCAAATACATTAAAGCTCCTTTCTTTTTGGTAAATCATGTGATCCTTTTTATTCTTTGTGCAACTTTTTCAGGTGATTTCTTTGCTATAATAAACTAGCATTTAACTTTATTCAATATTTGACATGTTTCATCCTCAAATGTCAGATGTATATCCATTAGATTACTCATTGATTTTTTATTCACATTTATGAATATGATCACATCAACTACAAATGCCATGCAACCCACTAAAGGTGTATTTTTTGGTTGCTTAAAAGCTAGGATTTTTCTTTTTTCCATTCTTTCTTCAAATTTAAAATGAACAATTCCAAATATATGTTAAATAACAAAGGTGACAATGGATCTCCTTGCCTTAGACCTTTTATTGGTTTGAATTATCTTCCTTTTTTTCCATTTACTAGAATTCTCAATCATATGCTAGAAATGCATCTAAAAATCAAATCTATCCAGGTTTCTGAGAAACTCAATTTTCTCATTGTAACATAGAATATCTCATTTTACTCTGTCAAACGCTTTTGACAAATCCAATTTTATTACCACGGTAGCCATCTTATCTTTGTTCCAATTTCTCTGGTCATTTCCAAGGCTAAGCTTATATTTTTCATCATTAATCTATTTTTAAAAAAACATGTTTGTTCCTCTGATATTATATTTGGAAGGATTTTAAATATTCTATTTTGTAGTTATTTAGCTAATATCTTATAAACTGAGTTGCATAAGTTTATTGGCCTGAAATTTTCACATTTCTATGGGTTATCACATTTGGGTATCAGTACAATGAAAGAGCTATCCTATGATTTTGTGATTTCTGCTCTCGAAAATAACAATTTAATTTCTCATATTAGCTCTTTTTTACTTATATGCCATCATCTTTGAAAGAAACTATTGTTCCATCCATCTAGCCCTTGTGCACTATCTTTATTCATCCTGAAAACTACTTCCTTTATTTCCTCTTATTCTGGGAAATCTATTAAATTACTATCTTCTTCTACCATAACATTACATTTCATAGTCTTGCCTTAAAGAGTTGCTTCTACAAGCTATATTTTCACCAAGCTATTTTTTTAAATATTCTTCTAATTCTACTTTATTTGATCTTCATTATCTACCCAATTTCTTTCTATGTTTCTAATGCCTTTAATCTTTTATTTTTGATTCTTGATTTTTAATACCATGTGGAAGAATTTTGTATATTTTTTCCATTCCTTAAGCCACTTAATTTTTGGACTTAGCTTCCAAACACCTCTTCCATATGTAATCTAAGTTTTAATTCTGATTTTTACTTGTTAAGTTCCTGTCTAAGTGGCTCTCTTTGCTCCTGCTCATATGCTAATTCTAGTTCCTCCACTTTCAGTTCTGCTTCTATAATCTCTTTGTTTATATTTCCAAAATAATTTTTTTCCATGTATTTAAACAAGCTTTTAGCCTTCTCAATTTATTAGCTAGAACTTGTAATGGTTTGCAAGAGACTGATTATGACCATATATTTATAACTACATTATCAAAATCCGTGTGCAAACCCCACATATTCTGAAATTTAAAATTGTATTCTTATTTTAACTTGTTCTGAAAGTTAGAAGCAATGGATTATGATCAGAGCAGGTTCTATTTAGATATCTCACTACTGTGGATTTCACAATGTTTAGCCATTTTTCATTGTATAACACCCTGTCTAATCTTGCCCATATTGTGCTTCTTTTTTTCCAGTTATTACACCATGTATATTTTGTTTCTAACGGGTATACTTCAATCAGACTCGCATTGGTTATAGCTTCATTAAACTATGAAAAAGCCCCAAGGTTCGAGGGTATTTCTCCTAGCTTTTTATTCAATTTTCTTATTACATTAAAATCTCTTCTGATAATCCATGGTATATCTTTTTTTGCTATCTCTTCCATTTCTTTCCAAAAGGCCTTCCTGTCTTTTTTGGCATTTTTGGTGTAGACCACTAAGATCACTTCTTCCGATGCCCTTCCTATTTTAAAATTAATAATTTGTTCTTTATCTTCTAATATCACTAAATCTATAAGTTTCCTCAAAATAAATCTTACTATTAATATTTGCAAATGCATTTTCAAAACCAATTATGTTTTTATGTTTTTCTAATTGAATTTAATCTGTCATTGGTTCCACTATTATAACTATATTAATTTAATAAATTTTTATTAATTTTTTGAGTCTATTTGTTGTATGAGTATTTGATACTCCTCTCACATTTCAATATAAGCAACTATCCATTAATGACAAACTTTGCTTGTGCTCTAGTTACACATTTTGACTTATTTTTCATTATCAAATATTTTTTTTTGTATTTCTAGATACCTTCGTATTGCTATTTTCCATTATTTCTTATTCCTTGTTATTTATTTTTTGCATCCTCTCAAGGTGCATTTTCATCACCTTTATTTCCTTCATTGCTTCCTCTCTAGTTTGAAATCACCTTCTTTTAGCCTCCAATAGCAAGTCATCCTTGAGATGATAATTGTCTTGCCTCCAAATGTGAATGTTTCTTCGAAAAAGTATAGCTCTTGTAGTCGGGCTCTTCTTCCGAGTCATCCAGCAGGTCATCTTTATCCATCCAGCTTTGTTCCTCCTCCCTTTGTGTCTTTCTTGAGAAAAACCTTCCTTTCCTCTTGTTATTGCTTTCCAAATTCCGTAGATTTATATTTTCCACTTAAGTACAATTTTCAGGAATAGTAAGTCCCTTCACTAGCTGCCTTAATAACATTAATATTTTCTTATTTTTTACCTAAACTTTTATACCATGTATTTTTGTTTTAAGTAACTAGCAGGAACTTTTTAATTTTATCATTATTTTTATTAAAGTATTCTACCACTGCCCATTCTTTATTCTCCTCCTTTCCTCCCCTCTCTATATCATTAATTTTGTGCATTATGCCCATGTTCTCCTCCTCTCTATTGTTATTTTCAATATCTAGTAGAGTAGGGATATTCTCCTCCTTCCCTCTACTAGCCACATTCATTTCCGGATAATTAGTGTATGTGTTCTAATATTCAACCAATTCGATTTCATTATTCTAATCTTTTTTAACCCATGCAATTTTTCCCTTCTCTCTGCCATAGTTTTTATTATTTTCTCCATTATGCTCATCTATCTAGGCATTCCTCCTTCTCGTGGTCCATTTTAAACACTTTAAGCAATATTGTGGGATAAATTCTGGAACTTTAGGTTTCAAAAACTCATGGTCATCATTACTACTAATCCATAGTTTCTATGGAGGTAATGAGAGAAGATTAAACTCCACACAAATCCCTGCATTATTTAGTTTGGCCAATGAGGCAGTGGCCTCATCTCACATTATTGGTTTAGCAATACATTTTGCTAAGAAGAAGGGAGCATGCTTAACTGTATAGATGAAGAGGAAGGTTGGAAAAATTAAACCATATCGGGGCTACCAGGGCCTCCTTGCTTGGGATAATATCAGCCATCCATTTTAGATTTCTAAAAGTATATCCCTTAATTTTCCATGGTCGCTTCATACAAAGCCTTTGAAAATTTTATTCCTCGAGGCATTGCAAATTAGTATGTTTAGCATCATAATCCCCCATTTTTTACATTGCCTTTGATCTTCAATATTCCAATAAACTATAGTATTTACTTCACGCGAGGCTTTCCATGCGAAACTTTTACTATGAGAGTGTGATTAAATGGCTTGGCAAGTTTATCGAGCATTGCTGAGGTAAAGGAAATGGCATTCTTATTGCACAAATTGAAGCTTTATATTACTAAAAATCTCACTTTTTCTATCTGATTCTTAGAACTATGATTTTTCAGAGATTAGTTTCATCTTCTATTTTTTTTCTAATTCTTCTTAATCTTTTTATTAATCTTATTCTTGTTTTTCTTGTTATTCTAGTAATTCTTTTTATTCATCTTATTATTATTATTCTTCTAATTCATAATTTTTTTTATTTCTTCTTATTATTAATATTCATCTTATTCTTCTTTTTATTTTACAACTTATTATTCTACTTATTTTTATTATTCTTGTTTTTCTTGATATTCTTCTTATTCTTCTTATTATTCTTATTCTTCTTATTGTTCTTATTCTTTTTATTTTCTTATTATTATTTTTATTATTTTTATTATTTTTATTATTTTTATTTTTATTCTTATTAATCTTTTTATACTTTTAAATCTTTTTATTTTTATTATTCATCTTATTCTTCTAATTCTTTGTTATTCTTCTTATTCCACTTATACTTTATATTCTTCTTATTATTTTTATTCTTCTTATTTTAATATTCTTCTTATTCTACTAATTTTTCTTATTCTTCTTATTCTTATTATTCTTCTTATTCTTATTATTCTTCTTATTCTTATTATTCTTCTTATTCGTCTAATTCTTCTAATTATTTATATCATCTTATTTTACATAATCTTTTTATTCTTCATGTTCTTCTTATTCTTTATATTCTTATTTTTATTCTTATTCTTCATATTCTTATTATTCTTCATATTCTTCTTATTTTATTTTTCATCTTATTCTTCTAATATTACTTATTATTCTAATTCTTTTTTTTGTTCTTCTTTTTATTTTTATTCTACTTATTTTTCTAATTGTTCTTATTCTTCTTAGTAATCTTATTCTTTTTTTTTCTTCTTTTTGTTCCTATTCTTCTTATTCTTCTTATTTTTCTTATTATTCTTTTTCTTTTTATTTTTCTTATTGTTATTATTCTTCTTATTCATCTTAGTATTATTATTCTGTTTATTCTGTTTATTCTTCTTCTTTTTTTATTATATTTTTCATATTCATCTTTTTTTTATATTCATTTTCTTTTTATCCTTCTTAACCTTCTTATACATATCAATCTTTTTTTCCTTATTATCCATCTTATGCTTTGTATCCTTCTTATCCTTTGATTCCTTCTTATTATTCTTCTTCTTATTTTTTTTGTTATTTTTTTTATTCTTATTATTAGACTTATTTCTTTTATTATTCTTATTCTTGTTATTCTTATTATTATTATTATTTTTCTTATTCTTATTATTTTTCATATTCTTCTTATTCTTCTTATTATTGTTATTTTTCTTATTCATCTTATTTTTTAATCTTTTTACTTTTATTTTTCTTGTTATTCTTGTTATTCTTTATATTATTAATATTATTATTATTATTATTAGTCTTCTTCTTCTTCTTCTTTTCTTATTCTTCATATTCTTGTTATTCTTGTTATTCTTCTTATTCTTCTTATTCTTCTTATTCTTTTTATTCTTTTTATTCGTCTTACTTTTTTTTATTTATATTTTTTTTATTCTATTAATTCTTTTTATTCTTCTTATTATTCTTATTATTATTATTATTATCCTTATAATTTTTATTCTTCTTATTCTTTTATTCTTCTTATTCTTCTATTTCTTATTTTTCTTCTTATTATTTTTATTTTTCTAATTCTTCTATTTATTCTTATTAATCTTATACTATTTATATTATATTATTTTTTTATTAATTTTTTATTTTTCTTATTCTCCTTGTTCTTTTTATTCTTTTTATTCTTCTTATTATTCTTATTCTTATTATTTTTTTATATTTTTCTTATTCTTTTTAATCATTTTAGTTTTATCTTATATATTATTCTAATTCTTTTAATTATTTTTATTCTTCTAATTATTATTATTATTTTTTTTATTTAATTATTATTATTATTATTATTCCTTTTATAATTTATAATCTTATTTTTTTTATTATTCTTTTCAATCTTTTTATTTTTTTTATTCTTCTTTTACTTCTTATTCATCTTATTCATCATTTTTTACTTGTACTACTTATTGTAATTAATCTTTCTATACTTAATATTCTTCATATTCTTTTATTATTATTATTATTATTATTATTATTCTTTTATTCTTTTTATTTTTCTTATTTTTTTTATTCTTCTTTTTCTTTTTATTGTTATTATTTTTATTTTTCTTATTATTCTTATTATTCTACTTATTGTAATTATTCCTCTTATTATTCTTATTCATCTTATTCATCTTATTCTTCTTATTCATTTTATTCTTCTTATTCATCTTTTTCATCTTATTCTTCTTATTCATCTTATTCTTCTTATTATTCTTATTCTTTTTATTCTACTTATTCATCTTATTCTTCTTATTATTCTTATTATTCTAATTATTCTTATTCTTTTTATTCTTTTTATTCTTCTTATTCTTCTTATTCTTATTATTCTTCCTATTCTTCTTATTTTTGTTATTCATCTTATTCTTCTTATTCTTTTGTTCTTCTTATTCTTTTAACTCTTCTATTTTTTTTATTAGTCTTATTCATCTTAGTCTACTTATTATTCTCATTGTTTTTATTCTTCTTTTTATTCATATTCTTTTTATTCTCCTTATTCTTATTATTATTATTTTTTTAATAATAATATTATTATTTTTTATCTTATTCTTCTTATTTAACTTATTATTCTAATTCGTATAATTAATCTAATTCATATTGTTCTTGTTAGTCAGCATATTTTTGTTTTTCTTCTTATTCTTTTTATTATTCTAATTCTTCAAATTCTACATATTCTTCTTATTCTTTTTATTCTTCACATTATTATTATTATTATTCTTCTTCTTCTTCTAATTCTTCTTATTCTTTTTTTTCTTTTAATTCTTTTTTTATTCTTATTATTTTTCCTATTTTTCTTTATGTTATTACTTTTTTTTATTCTTATTCATCTTACTTTTCTTATTTTTTTTATTCTTCTATTTCTTCTTTTTCTTCTTTTTCTTTTTTATTCTTCTTTTTCTTCTTATTATTCATATTCTTTTTATTATTCTAATTCTTATTATTCTATTTTGTCATCTTATTCATCTTTTTCTTTTTTGTATTTATTCTTTTTATTCTTCTTATCTTTCGTATTCTTCTTATTCTTATTATTTTTTATTCTTCTTATTAATATTATTTTACTTATTGTTCTTATTCCTTTTATAATATATAATAATTTTTTTATTAAATATGTTGTTCTTCTTATTTTTATTATTTTCATATATTTATTATTCTTGTTATTTTTCTTATTAATCATTTTTTTTTGTAATACTTATTCTAATTATATTTTATATACTTCATAATGTTCAAATTCTATTTTTTTACATATTCTTATTATTTTTTTTATTCTTCTTATTCTAATTAATATTATTATTGTTATTATTCTTTTTATTCTTTTTATTCTTGTTATTCTTCGTATTTTTCTTATTCTTGTTATTTTTCTTATTCTTCTTATTATTCTAATTCTTCTTATTCTTCTTATTCTTCATATTCTTCTTATTTATTTTTATTCTTTCTTCTTATTATTCTAATTATTCTTATTATTCTTTATTCTTCTTATTCTTCTTTTTCTTCTTATTCTTATTTTTCTTCTTATTTTTCTTTTTCTTCTTGTTCTTTATTTTTTGTTTTCGTCTTTTTTTTCTTATTCTTCTTATACTTCTTATTCTTCTTATTCTTCTTTTTCTTCATAATGTTTTTATTCTTTTTATTTTTCTTATTCTTATATTCTTCATATTCTTTATATTTTTCATATTCTTCATATTCTTAATATTTTTATTCATCTTCTTATTCTTCTTATTCTTATTTTTTTTATATTCTTCTTATTTTGATTATTCATCTTATTCTTCTTATCTTTATTATACTTTTTATTTTTTTATTATTCTATTTTTTTTTCATATTATTCGAATTTATTTTTTCTTCTTAGTAATCATATTCATATTTTTCTTCTTATTCTTCTTATTATTCTTATTTATTTTATTCTTTTTATTCTTATTATTTTTATTATTCTTCTTATTCTTCTTATTCTTCTTATACTTCTTATACTTCTTATTCTTTTTATTTTTATAATTCTTCATATTTTTGGTATTCTTTATATTCTTTTTATTCTTCTTATTTTTATTATTCATCTAATTTTCTAATTCTTTTTTTCTTGTTATTCTTCTTATTCAACATTTTATTTTTAAACTTTCTATTTTTCTTATTCTTATTATTCTTCCTATTCTGCTTATTCTTGTTATTTTCTTATTATTATTTATCTTCTTACTCTTATTATTCTATTTATTCATCTTATTCTTATTATTCTTCATATTCTTCTTAATCTTTTTATTATTGTTATTATTCTTCTTCTTCTTATTCTTTTTATTATTATTATTATTCTTATTTTTATTATTCTTCTTATTTTTCTTATTCTTCTTATTATTCTTATTATTCTTATTATTCTTATTATTCTAATTCTTCTTATTCCTCTTAGTCATCTTATTATTTTTTTTCTTTGTATTCTTCTTTTTCTTTTTATTCTTCTAATTATTATTATTCTTATTCTTTTTATTCTTCAGACTCTTCTTATTTTCTTATTCTTCTTATTTTTCTTATTCTTCTTATTATTTTTATTATTCTATTTTTTTATTCAGTTAATTCTTTTTATTCTTCTTAATTTTCTTATTCTCTTATTCTACTTATTCTAATTATTTTTCTTGTTCATTTTTTTTTATTTTTTAATATTATTTTTAT
>JAREIK010003291.1:125514-147299 GCA_029783825.1 Sapria himalayana
AACATTAAAAACAATAATAAAATGATATATTTATTCAATCAAACTAGAATAAATATATCAAATCAAACTCAATTTTAATCAAACTAGTTAGATCGAATTAGTTTTAAACTCTCTCTCATTCTCTTTGACATAGAATTTGTCAAATTCCATAGAATATTTGAGAACTTGGAAGAAATTGATGTTAATAGACTGTGGAATATGGTGATGATGATGCGCCACTAGGTGAGCTCCATGTAAAGGTGCTTGGCATATTTTTCCAAGAATAGATGTGATTAATCCAATGTCATTTCTATATTTAGCTTATTTTGCCAACTAGAGTCTCTTGTTGGCCAAAAATAATGACAGAGAGTGATCTTTTTTTTTGTTAGATCTAACCACTTCTTCACACAATTATATCTACCTTTATGCAGTCACTTTCTAAAATGTAACAATAAAAGCAAGGTATCTATCATCAATTAATTTCATACAAATATATATATATTAAATATATGTTATTATATTTATACATAGTTATGTTTATGTATATTGAATTTCTTATATAAATATAATAAAATATATTTATATAAGAAATTCAAATTATATCATGCATGCATATTGATGTATAGTTATGTTTAAATACACTTATTGATTTGAGGAACTTAAATGTATAAAGATTTATACATTAATATATAACTATATATAAATGTATTTAACAATAAGTATATCAACATATTACTATATATAAATGATTCTATACTTAGCCATATGTCTAAATATATATAATTACATGAAAAACTAAATATAACTACATCTACAATATGGATAACTGCATGCTTCAGAAACATAATATCTATTCATATCCTTCATCTAATTCATATATATATATTTTTGATATTGTATAAATCTTTACCATTTTTTTAATATATTTTAGTTACTTAAATTTAATTTTTTCAACCATAAATGTATTTTAAAGTATTTTTATAATTTTGTATAAAATATTATGATTTAATATGTTTAGGGTTTGTATTATTGTTTCACTTAATATCATTTAACTAAAATTGATTTCTAATAAAATGTTCATTTATTAAAATTCATTTTGTAATTTTGAAAACAAAAAAAAAATCTGCTTGTGTAATAAATATTATAAAAAAAATTTAAAATATATATGTGATGTAGTTTCAATTTACAAAGATAAAACTTTAAAAATAAAATTTATTTACAAAATAAAATTTGCACATCATAATATGCAATATATTATATTTATTATAAATAAACAATGTTTGAAATATATCTATTAATTACAAAAAAAAACATTGTCATATATTCAATTTAAAAAAAAATTAAAAATAATTATTTAAAAAAACAAATTCATATATTTATATGGTCATTTATATATATGAATAAAATAAAAAAATAATAACTTGTAGAAAAATTTATTCATGTATTTATATGGTACTCTATTTTGTTTGAACATAATTAAAGAAATAATTGTTTTTTTACTAAACATTAAAGCATGAATTTATATGCACTACATTATAGATGTTTGAATTTTAAAATTTCTAAAAATTTATTAATAACAATAAATAATAGGTAGAAATTTATCATAGACATAATATTTTATTAAAAAAATTATATAGAAAAACAATAACAATATTATCTATTTATGACCAATATTTTATTTTTTAACATAATTGCATAAAAACATAATTTACAAATATGCCATTTTCATTTATTTATATGAGTATAATAATATTTATTTTAATATAAATATTAAAAAAACAACTATTTGAATAAAATAGATGCTCATATATTTAATTCATTATTTTATTTTACGCATTAATATGCTTCACACACACACACACGCAAATACACACACAAACACAAATTTATTTTAAATATAAAGAATTTATAATATTTTTATAAATTGTTTATAATATAGAATATTTTATTTTAATTAAATTTTCAAAATCATAAAATGTTAAATACATTTACACACACACACACACACATATATATATATATAATAGTTTCATGTGTAACTTTAAAAATACATTATGTATATAGGTATATGTGTGTGTTTGTATGGGTGTTCAGTAGTATATGCATGCATACAAGTATATGCACACAACATTGAAAATGTAGATACATGTGTGAATATATGCAAAAGTACAAAAATGTGTATTGTGATATATAATATATAGTAATGTATGTGGATGTATAAATGTGTGTGTGTGTTTAGGTCTGTGTATATGCACATATTTATTTATGCATATATATGTAAATATCAACATTATTTTTGAGAAGAAAATACTTAAGTACATAATTATTAACATGTTTCACAAATTCATGAGAGCACAAGTAAAAAGTGACATAATTGGAAGATACTACTAATCTTCAATCTATAACATTTTGCCTCAGAATTTAATCAAAGTACTACTTGCAATGATAAGGTTCATTCAATACTACTTACCATGAAATTATATTTTCATTCAATATTATAATTTATTCAAATAAAAAAATTATCTAATATCTTCTTCAACAACTATTCTATCTTTTTTTTCTAGTCTTGATAAACTATTTCCAATTTTTATTATATGGACATTTCTTATCTAAAAACTCTAGTTCAAACTAATGTAATAGTAAAATCCATCAAATCAATCTAGGTCTGATATCTTTCTTTTCTATGAGATATTTGATTATGGAATATTTAGTTTTTCCTATGACTTTGGTTCCCACTAAATATGATATTAACTTGCCAAAAGAAAAGATTGTTTATACAAGTTCTTTCTCTATAGTGGCGTAATTCTATTGGGCATTTGAGAGAGTGTTGTTATCATAGTATATGATAACTATTTATAAATATTTGTATAACTATATAAAATTCTTCATAATTATATTTAACTATATTGGTAACTATGTTAACTATTTTTATAACTATAATAATAACTATATATAATTATTTTATAACTATATAATATTTTATAACTATATGAGTAATTCTATATAACTATATTTTTAACCAAATATATCATATTTATAATAATATATAACTATATATAATTGTATTTTACTATATGTATAATTATATCTTTAACTACATACATATTTATATCTATATGTGTATAACTATATATAAATATTTGTATAACTATGTAACACTATATAATTAACTATAATTATATTTGTATCTATGTATACATATATGTATTCATATAATTAAATCTATATATTTATTTATAACTTTGTATATATTTATGTATAACTACTTATAACTACTTGTATGAATATATCTTTATATAATCATATGTTTAACTATATATAACTCTTTTTTTAATAATGTATACTATTTGTATATGAAAATATAGAGGTTGACCTCCCTCTCTGGTGACCATCTCTTGAGGTCTATTAATTTTGTTTCTTTTTCTCATCAAGTCTCTTTACTGCCATGCGATAAA
This sequence comes from Sapria himalayana, assembly GCA_029783825.1. Taxonomy (NCBI): domain Eukaryota; kingdom Viridiplantae; phylum Streptophyta; class Magnoliopsida; order Malpighiales; family Rafflesiaceae; genus Sapria; species Sapria himalayana. The sequence continues at coordinate 128,949 of JAREIK010003291.1, forward strand.
GGGATTGAGATTTAGTGGAAGAAATGGGGTTTATGTTCAAAAAGCTGTTCAACAGGCTATTTACCAACAAGAAGATGAAGATTTAGATGCTAGGTCTTGAGGCTGACAGAAAGACAACCATTATGTATAAGTTGAAGCTTTGTAAAATTGTCACCACAACTCCTACGTTTGTCTTCAATGTAGAGAGTGTTAAATACAAAAATATCAATTTCACTGTGTGGGATGTTGGGGGTTAAGACAAGATTTGCCCTTTTTGGAGGGATTACTACCAAAATACCCAATGTATCATATTTGTGGTGGACAACAATGACAGAGATCAAGTAGTTGAAGCCAGAGATGAGTTGCATAGGATGCTAAACGTGGAAAAGCTTCGAGATGCAGTTTTGCTGTTGTTTGCTAATAAGGAAGATCTTCCCAATATGATGAATGCAACTGAAATTACTGATAAGCTATGACTTCTCTCTTTTCTCCAACGCCATTGACTTATATAGAGCACATGTGCTACCTCTGGCGAGGGCCTCTATGAGGGTCTTGATTGGCTTTCCAATTACATTACCGACAAATCATAAACAATTTTAGTAGGATGAGGCAAACTTTGTTGACATATCTGGATGTGGATCTAATCTTTGTCTATTTTTCTTGAGTTTTGTTTTGATATGTGGATGACATCAACTGTTTCTAGGGAGATTCAAATTGTATTTATATTTATATATTGCACGCCTGAAATACAAGACCGCATTAACTTTGTTTTGATCTATTGTAAGCCGAACTTGTTTGTTTTCTATTTTTTGTCTTATTGCCATTGGATCCCAAAGGTATAAGAACATATAACTATAAATAATTGTCTTTTACTATTTGTATTACTATAAAAGCTTTATACATAACTATATTTAAATATATAATTTACAACTTATATTTAATAAACATTTGTATATATTAGTATATAAAAATGTATTTTACTATATCTATACCTATACATAATGTTTAGATATATAAAATTATGTAAATAAATATATATACCTACATGTATAAATATAAGAATAACTATATGTGTAACTATATGTATAACCACATGTAACTATATTTATAATTACATGTATAATAACATATAGCATTATATTTAACTATATGTGTATAACTATATATAAATATTTTTATAACTATATATAAATAATTGTATAACTATATAACACTCTATATAATTAAATATAACTATATTTGTAACTATGTATACATATATGTAAATCTATATATTTATTTATAACTTTATATATTTATGTATAACTATTTGTATGAATATATCTATATATACCTATATATTTAACTATATAAAAATATTTATAGTTATATATACTATATGTATAATAACATATAACTATAAATAATTGTATCTTATTATATGCATAACTATAAAAGCTTTATACATAACTATATTTAAATATATAATTTACAACTTATATTTAATATACATGTATATATATTAGTATTCAAAAATTTATTTTACTATATCTATACCAATACATAACTATATGTATAGATAAATAAAATTATATAAATAAATATATATACCTACATGTATAAATATAAGTTTATCTATACGTGTAACTATATGTATAATCACATGTAACTATATTTATAATTACATGTATAACAACATACAACATTATGATTAATTATGTGTATAACTATATATAAATATGTGTAAAACTAAATAAAACATTATATACATAGATATAACTATATTTTTAACTATTTATACATATATGTATACATATATGTAAATCTATATATTTGTTTATAACTTTGTATTTATTTATGTATAACTAAATATAACTACTCATATGAATATATATATATATATATATATATATATATAAAACTAATGTTTAACGATATATAATTTTTTATAACTATATATATTATATTTATATAACATATAACTATAAATAATTCTATATTATTAATGTATAACCTATATTTAAATATATAATTAACAACATATATTTAATATATATTTTTATATATTAGTATAAAAATTGTATTTTAGTATATCCATACCTATACATATCTATATGTATACATATATAAAATTATATGAAGAAATATATATACATACATGCATAAATATAAGTTTAACTATACGTGTAACTATATGTTTAACCACATGTAACTTTATAATTACATGTATAACAACATACAACATTATGTTTAATTATATATGTATAACTATATATAAATATTTGTAAAACTAAATAAAACATTATATAATAAAATATAACTATATTTTTAACTATTTATTCTTATATGTATACATATATGTAAATCTATATATTTGTTTATAACTTTGTATATATTTATTTATAACTAAATATAACTGCTCATATTCTTACACACACACACACACACACACACACACATGTATGTATGTATAACTAATTGTTTAATGATATATCAATTTATATAACTATATATATTATATGTATACTAACATATAACTATAAATAATTCTATCTTACTATATGTATAAATATAAAAAATTTATACATAACTATATTTAAATATATAATTAACAACATGTATTTAATATACATTTTTATATATTAGTATAAAAAATGCATTTTATTATATCCATACCTATACATAACTATATGTATAAATATATGAAATTATATGATACAATATATATACATACATGTATAAATATAAGTTTAACTATAAGTGCAACTATATGTATAACCACATGTAACTATATTTATATTTATATGTCTAAAAACATACAACATAAAGTTAACTATATGAGTATAACTATATATTAATATTTATATCACTATAAATAACTCTATATAAATAAATATAACTTTATTTTTAATTATGTATATATATATATATATATATATATGTATACATATATGTAAAACTATATAATTATTTATAACTTTGTATAATCTTATTTATATTTACTTATAACTACTTGTATGCATATATCAATATATAATTATATGTTTAATTATATGTTTAACTATATGTAACTATTTATATCTACATTTACTATATGTATCCTACCATATAATTATATATGGAAAAATAATAATTTGTTACAACACTAGATGCCCTATATGGAGTCAGTTAGTGGCATTGGTGTAATAGATAACATTCCGAGATCCAGTTGCGAAACCTTGTAGGAAAGGCTAGCATTCCCTACAAATTATGAGGATGATTTCGTATGAGAATTATTTTTGAACTGTTATTTATTTTTGTCTATGTGTAACAAATAATTTTGATATTTTTTTTGCAGGTTTCAATCTTTTTTATTCTGGTTTTGTTCTTTGCTTTTCTGATTAACCTAATAATGAATCTTTGCAAGACACATTATGTGAGACACGAAAAAATTCTGACTCAAAGCATTCAGACATTGTCATGATCTTTCTAATGCATGGGTCCCATATTTACCGATTTCAGTTTTATCAAAGGAGGGATAATTTCTTTTATCTTTATTATTCTCAAAATATTTTATTTTTGCACTCTCTTTCTCTCTAAACATAATTGCTGGACATCTTTTGGATTTTTGTTGAAGTTGTATGACAATCAACTTTAATTTGTGTTTATTAATATCTATAATAATTTTTTTAATATATCTGCGAATATGTTTGTGTGTCTCCAAATTTTTTGGGTAGTGTTTTAGCCTATTATAGATATGTAAAAGCCTATATTCACCAGCAGAAGTAGCTGTAGCTGTGGCAGCGAAGGCAGTGGCGCCAGCGATGCCAGCACCGGCGGCAACGACAGCTGTGGCGGCAGCAACAACGGTGAAAGAAGTGGTAGCAGCAGCAGTGTCGACAACAGTGGCATCGGCTACAACGAAGGCAGCAGCAGTAGCGGCGGTAGTAGCTGCATCAACGACAGCAGCGGCAGTGGAGGCAGTGGTAGCATAAGGGGTTGCACCGGCAGCAACTGCAACAATGCCAGCATCGGCAGTTATGGCAATGGTAGCGGCAGTGGCACAAGCGACAGTGGCAAGAACGATAGCGACAACCGGAGTAGAAGCAACAGCAACAAATTTGGTATATACGTACGTATATAGTCAGTATATACAAACATATAATACTGTAGTATTTTATGTACATATATACTGAGTATATAAGTACCAAGTATATATGTATGCATAATACTGCAGTTATTATGTACATATACTATATCAATATATGTACGAGTGCAATACTTGTATATATGCACATATTTACTGTAGTAATATATATTTATCAAAACATAGTTTTTTTATTAATTTTGATTTGATCAAGTTTTTTAAATTTCTTACAGATATGATACCACATTGTTTTCCTTATGAAACTTTTATAAGTGAAGGGATTTTTCAACAGACATGACACCGTGACTCGGACAACTTTTTTGTAGTAAAAAGTTGGTGATTGAAGGATCAGAGGGAGAGAAAGCAACATCAATGCATGGATAGATTATACTTTATGCAATGTCAGTATATACATTGATTAATAAGATGTAATATAATTTTGTTATTTTTTTATTTTAGTTATTTAAAATATTATATTAGAATAAGTTATTAAATGATTTTTTTTGTTAAATTTAAAATTTTCATTTATAGTTTCTATTTTTATTCAATTTTAATTTAAAATTTTTGGTGAAGCTGTTTGACAATCAACTTTAATTAATGTTCGTTCATGTCTATAATAACTGTTTTTATATATCTGCAAATATGTTTGTGTGTCTCCGAATTTTTTGGTAGAGTTTTAGCCTATTATAAGTATGTAAAAGCCTATTATAAGTAGCGATAGCAGTTGGAGCAGTGGCAGTGGCAGTAGTGATGGCAGTGGCAGTAGTGATGACAGTGGTAGTATTGATGGTAGTGGCAGCAGTGATTGCAGTGGCAGCAGTGACAGTAGCGACGGTGGTGACGGCAATAGCCCCAATGGCGGCAGCGACAGCGGTGGCAACGATGGAGGCAGGGACTATGACAGCGGTGGCAGCGGTAGTGGCGGTAGCAGTGGCATGGGCTGGAGCGGCGACAATGGATGAAATAGCAGTGGTGGAATCAAAGGTAGCAGCGGCAACACCGGAAGCAGCGGCAGCACCGAAAGTAGAGGCAGTGATGGCTGTGGCGGTGGTGGCAACGACGGCAGCGGCGGCCATGGTAGTAGTAGCTACAAAGGCGGCAGCGGTAGTGGCGGCAAAGGTGGAAGCAGGGGCTGAGACGGCGGCGGTGGCGTGGTAGCGATGGCATCAACAGCGGCATGGTCTCGAGCGGCGAAAGCGGAGGTAGTGGTAGTGGTGGTAGCGGCGGTAGCAGTGGTAGCATCGGAAGCAGCAACAGCACCGAAAGAAGTGGCAGAGGTGACTATGGTGACAGTGGCGGCAGCATTAGTGGCATTGGCAGCAGCAGGGGCGGAAGGAGCGGCAGCGACATCGAGAGCAGCAACAACATCAACAAATCTGGTATATACGTACGAATAAAGTTAGTATATACGTACATATAATACTGCATCATTTTTTGTACACATATACTGAGCATATTTGTACTCAGTATATATGTACACATAATACTACAGTTTTTAGGTATATATACTGCAATAATATATGCACGCGTGAAATGCTAGTATATATTTACATATATACTGCAAAATTATATATTTATCAAAACATAACTTTTATTTTATTGTAATTTGACTGAGTAGTTTTATTTTCTTACAGATATGATACCGCATTATTCCTCATACAAAGCTTGTATACGTGATCATATTTTTCACAAGACATTATAGGCCGTGACTCGGACAGCTTGGTTGTAGTAGAAAAATGGTGATCAGAGGAGCAGAGGGAGAGAAGATTACAAAGAATAAAAAAAAATAAGAAGAATAAGAAAAATAAAAAGAATAAGAAGGTGAAGAATAATAAAAATAAGAAGAATAAGAAGATGAAGAATAAGAAGAATAAGAAAATTAAGAAGAATAAGAAAATTAAGAAGAATAAGAAGATTAAAAAGAATAAGAAGAGTAAGAAGAATAAGAAGAATAAAAAGATTATAAAGACTAAAAAGTATAAGAAGAATAAGAAGAATAAAAAGAATAAGAAGAATAAAAAGAATAATAAGAATAAGAATAATAAAAAGAATAATATTAAAAAGAAGAACAAAGAGAATAAGATAAATAAAAAGAATAAGATTAATAAGAATAAAAAGAAAAATAAAAAAATAGAATAATATTACTAAAAAGAAAAATAAGAATTAGAAAATCAAGAAGAATAAGAAGAATAATTAAAATAAGAAGAATAAGAAGAATAAGAAGAATAAGAAGAATAAGAAGAAAAAGAAGAAAAAGAAGAAAAAGAAGAATAAGAATAATAATAATAATAATAATAATAATAATAAATAATAATAAGTTTAGAAGAATAAGAATAGAAAGATTAATAACAAGAAGAACATTAAAAAGAAGAATAAGAAGAAAAGAAGAATAAAAATAATTAAACGGATAAAAAGAATAACAAGAATAGAATGAAGAAGAAGAATACGAAGAATTAGAAGAATAAGAAAACAAAGAAAAATATGATAAATAAAAAGAATAAAAAGTAAAAAAAGAATAAGAAGAATAAAAGAATAAGAATAAAAAAAAGAAGAATAAGAAAAATAAGAGGAATTATAAGAATAAAAGAATAAGAATAATAAGACGAATAAAAAGAATAATAAGATTATATAAAAAAAGAAGAAAAAGAATGATAAACAAAATAAAAAAAAATAAGAAAAAAAAACATTAAGAGGAATAAACTAAATCGAAGAATTAGAAAAATAAGAAATACAATAATAATAATAATATGAATAATAAATTAAATCAGAAGAATAATAAGAACAAAACGAATAACAAGAATAAGAAGAATATAATAATAAGAAGAATAAGAATATTTAAAAGAATATGAAAAAAATAATAAAAATAAGAATAAGAAGAAAAATAAAATGATGAAGAAAAAGAAGAATAATAAAAAGAATAATAATAATAATAATAATACCAAGAATAAGAAGAATAAAAAAAATAAGAAGAATAAAAAGAATAAAAAAAATAAGAAAAAAAAGAATAAAAAGAAGAATATGAAGTAAAGAAGAATAGGAAGAATAAAAATAATATGAAATATAACAAGAAAAAGAAGAATAAAAAGAATGAAAGAATAATAAAAATAAGATAAATACGAAGAATAAGAAGATTAAGTAGAATAAGAAAATTACTAAGAATAAGAAGAAAAAAAGAATAATAAGAATAAAAAGAATGAAAAGAATAAGAAGTATAAAAAGAATAAGAAGAATAAAAAGATAAAGAAGTATATAAAGATTAAGAAGAATAAGAAGAAAAGAAGAATATGAATAATAAGAAGAATAAAAAGAATAACACGAATAAAAAGAAAAATAAAAATTAGAATAAAAAGAACAAAAAGAAGAAAAAGAAGAATAAAATTAATAAGAATAATAAGAAGAAAAGAAGAAAAAATAGAATTAAAAGAATAAAAAAAATAAGAAAGATAAGAAAAATAATTAGAATAAGAAGAATAAGAAAAATAAAAAGAATAAAAAGAATATGAAGAATATGAAGAATAAGAAGAATAAAAAGAATAGGAATAATAAGATGATTAAGAAGAATAGGAAAAATAAAAAAATAAAAAGAATAAGAATATTATAAAGAATAAGAAGAAAAAGATAAATAACACGATTAACATGAAAAAGAAGAATAAGTGGAATAAGAAGAATAAGAATTATAAGAAGAATAAGAAAGATAAAAAGTATAAGAAGAATAAGAAAAATAAGAAGAATAAGAAGAATAAGAATAATAAGAAGAATAAGAATAATAAGAATAATAAGAAGAATAAGAAGAATTCAAAAAATAATAAGAATTAGAAGAATTAGAATAATTAGAATAATAAATAAGAACAATAATAATTAAAGAATAAGAAGAATAAGCAGAATAAGAAGAATAAAAAGAATAAGAAGAAAACTAAGAAAAGGTGACTAAGAAGAATTAAAATAATAATAAAAATTAGAAGAATCAGTAATATTTGAAGAATAATATGAATAAGAAAAAGAATAAGAATATGAATAATAATAAGGATAAGATGAATAAGAATAATAAGAAGGAAATGGAATATAATAAGAATAAGAAGAATAAAAAGAATTAAAAGAATAAGATGAATAAGAAGAATAAGAATAATTAGAATAGTAATAAGAATAAGAAGACTAAATAGAATAAAAAGTATAAGAAGAATAAGAAGAATAAGAAGAATAAGAATAATAAGAATAAGAAGAATAAGAAGAATAAGAAGAATAAGAAGAATAAGAAGAATAATAAGAATAAGAAGAATAAAAAGAATAAGAAGAATAAGAAGAATAAAAAGAATAAGAAGAATAAAAAGAATAAGAATAATAAGATGATTATGAAGAATAGGAAAACAAAAGAATAAGAATATTATGAAGAATAAGAAGAAAATGATAAATAGCATGATTAACATGAAAAAGTAGAATAAGAGGAATAAGAAGAATAAGAAGTATAAGAAGAATAAGAAGAATAAGAAGTATAAGAAGAATAAGAAGAATTCGAAGAAAAATAAGAATTAGAAGAATTAGAAAAATTCGAAGAATTAGAATAAGAAAGAAGAACAATAAGAATAAAAAGAATAAGAAGAATAGGCAGAATAAGAAGAAAATGAATAATAAGAAGAATAAGAAGAAAAAGATTAATAAGAAGAATAAAAAGCATAAGAAGAATAAGAAGAATAAGAAGAATAAGAAGAATGAGAAGAATAAGAAGAATAAGAAGAAAAACAAGAAAAGATGACCAAGAAGAATAAGAAGAATTAGAATAATAATAAGAATTAGAAGAATCAGCAATATTTGAAGAGTAGGATGAATTAGAAAAAGAAGAAGAATATGAATAATAATAAGGATAAGTTGAATAAAAACAATAAGAAGAAAATTGAATATAATAAGAATAAGAATAATAAAAAGTATTAGAAGAACAAGAAGAATAATAAGAATAAGAAGAATAAGATAAATAAAAAGAATTAGAAGAGTAATAAGAATAAGAAGAATAAGAAAAATAAGAAGAATAAGAAGAATAAGAAGAATAAGAATAATATGAAGAATAATAAGAATAACAAGAATAAAAAGAATAATAAAAATTAGAAGAATATGAAGAAAAAGAATAAAAAGAATATAAGAAAAAGAAGAATAAAAAGAATAAGTAAATTAGATTAATAAAAAGAACAAGAAGAATAATAAGAATAAAAAGAATAAGAAGAATAATAAGAATTTTAAGAATAACAAGATTAATAAGATTAAGAAGATTAAGAAGAATAAGAATATAAAAATAAAAAAGAATAATAATATTAAGAAGAATAAGAAGAAAAATTTGAATAACAAGAATAACACAAAAAAAATATGAAGAATTAGAACAATAAAAAGAAAAAATTAATAATAAGAATAAGAAGAATAAAAAGAATAAGAACAATAAGAACAATAAGAAGAATAAAAAGAAATCGAAGAAAATAAAAAATTAGAAGAATAATAAAAATAAGAATAATTAGAAGAATATGAACAATAAGAAGAATAAAAAAAATAAAAAGAATAAAAAGAATAAGAAAAATAAGATTAAAATGAATAAAAATACGAAAACTTGACTAAGAAGAATTAGAATATTAATGAAAATTAGAAGAATATGTCATATTAGAAAAATAAGATTAATAAGAAAAAGAAGAATATGAAAAAAATAAGAATAAGAAAAAAAAATAAGAAGAATAAGATGAATAAGAAAAATAAGAAGAATAAGAAGAATAAGAAGAATAAGAAGATTAAGAAGAATAAGATGAATAAGACAAATAAAAAAATGGAAGAATAAAAAGAATAAGATGACTAAAAAGAATACTTAGAATTAGAATAATTAGAAAAATAAGAATAATAAAAAAAATAAGAAGAATAATAAGTATAAGAAGAATATGAAGATTAAAAAGAATAAAAGAATAAGAAGATTAAGAAGAATAAAAAGAATAAGATGAATAACAAGAATTACATGAAAAAGAAGACTAAGAAGAAAATAAGAATAAAAATAATAAAAAGTATAAGAAGAATAAGAATATTAATAAGAAAAAGAAGAAAAAAAAGAATAAGACGACTAAAAAGAATAATTAGAATAAGAATAATTAGAAAAATAAAAATAATAAAAAAATAATAAGAATAATAAGTATACTAAGAATATGAAGATTAAAAAGAATAAATAGAATAATAAGATTAAGAAGAATAAAAAGAATAAGATGGATAACAAGAATTACATGAAAAAGAAGACTAAGAAGAAAATAAGAATAAAAAGAATAAGAAGAATAAGAAGATTAATAAGAATAAATAGAATAAGAAAGATAAGAAGAAAAATAAGAATAAGAAGAATAAAAAGAATAAGGAGAATAGAAAGAATAAGAAGAATAAAAAGACTAAAAAGGATAAGAACAATAAGAAGTATAAGAAGAATATGAAAAATAAGAAGAATAAAAAGAATAAGAAGAAAAAAAATTATATTAAAATTAAGAAGACTAAGAATAAAAAGAAGAAGAAGAAGAAGAAGAAGAAGAAGAATAATAATAATAATAATAATAATAATAATAATAATAAAGAATAAGAAGAATAAAAAAAATACAAGAATAAAAAGAATAAGAACAATAAGAAGAATAAAAAAATAAGAAGAATAAGAAGAATAAGAACAATAATAAGAATAATAAGAATAAGAAGAATAAGAAGAATAATAAGAATACGAAGAATACGAATAATAAGAAGGATACAAGGGATAAGAAAAATAAGAAGAATAAATAGAATAAGAAGAAGAATATGAATAAGAAGAATAAGAAGAATAAGTAAAATAAAAAGAATAAAAAGATTAATAAGAATAAGAAGAATTATATGAATAACAATAATAACACAAAAAGTAGAGTATGAAGAATAAAAACAATATGCAGTATTAAAAAATAAAAAAAATATGAAGAATAAGAAGTATAAGGAAAATAAGATGAAATAGATTAATATAAAAAATAATAATAATAATAAGAGTAAAAATAATAATAATAATATGAAGAATATGAAGAATATGAAGAATAATAAAAAAAGAAAGTCAGTTAACTAATTGATCTCCCTGCTACTCTAAGTTCTAGATAGAAAAGGTTGGAATTTTAGTGAGAGAATGCTTCGATTTGTGAATGGAAGGGGTGAATTAAAGTTGAAAATGGAAAAAATTGATTATCTTGCATTTATAAAATCAGTTTCTAACACTTATCAATTAACCACGCCCCCCATTAAATATCCGTGAAAAAAATGGGGATCCCGCAATATTTATTCCCTTCGAAGAATTAGAAAAGTTCTCTGACCTGCACAAATTCACTCTCATTGGGAAATTCCCTCATTAGTGGCTGCGTATTGAAGATATAAGATACTTCTTATCCTAATTAAAGCTCAAATGTTTGATTAAATTGGGAGCTTTTGATAGCAAGCATGTACGGATGTAGCTCTTCACATAAAAAGATTTTCTGTCTATGGTTGAAATAAAACTCAAATATATTGGGATATACTATGCGAATATTTAAATGGACTGCAAATTTTAACTTCAATGAAGAAAACCTTTTTATGCTGGTATGGTTTCTTCTACCTCTTCTCCCCATTCATTTATTCAACAAAGCTTCTCTCTTCTTCATCTCTAAACTCATTGCAAAACCATTATTAATTGATGGAGCCTGGCCAATCTCTCATCGTTTAGTGTAGCCAAAGTTTGTATTGAAGGCAACCTTTAATATCCTCTCCCACAATGGATATGGTCTGGTCAGAATTAGAAAGTAGGCTTCTAGCAACCTATAAATCCTGAAATGCTTCCTAGCTATTGTGAAACACATATGAAAAAAGGACACAAAATGGAAAAATATATAAATAATACTAAGAAATTTTAAAAAAAACATAAGAGGGAGATCTGGGTCAGAAAGGAGGATAAAATGGTTAACCATAAGGTAATTAATTAAGGAAGATATGCTAAAAGAGGATATAGAATCTCTTAATCTTATGTCTTCTATTATAGAAATAAACAAGGATCCTGTACACCCTCTTGTACAGGATATTAATTTATTAGAGATAGCAAGAATAAGAAGAATGATGCATAAATTTGAATAACTAGTGATTAGAAGTAGAAAACCAAAAACAAAATAGTCAGAATGGTTCCTGGTTCAGAAATGGGCTCAGAATCTGATTCCATTAAAACCTTTAACAATATTCAAACTAAAATAGAAACTAAAAAGTAGAACTACTCTAAGGATGATATTGATGTTGAAAAGAGTAGAATGGCAATACATAATAGAGAAAAGGCTATAGAATACTTAAAAATTATAAGTTTACAAATGGATAAAATGCTTAAGTGTAAAGAACTACAAGAACCTAACCTCTCAAAAAAGACTAGAAACACAAAAAAAACATTTTAAAATGACTTATGATTCAAAGTGTAAGACAAGGGCTCAATTAAAATCTGCTAATAATGCATAAATATCTATTCTGGAACATTCGGGGAATAGCCAATTCCTCATCCTTAAACAGATTAAAAAAAATGATAAATTATTATAATATTTCATTATTAATGTTAGCGGAATCAATGGTAGATATAAGCGAGCTGGAAAATTTTAAAAATAAGCTAGGTTACAATAATGCATTCTACAATAAAGAGAGTAGAATATGTGTCATGTGGAATAACTTCATGGATATTACTAACGTTGAAGAATAAGAACAAATTTTTAAACTTAGTCTAAATAGATGCAAAAAAGGAATTATTTTAGTAGTTTATGCTAATAACTCTAAAAAAGGAACTATGGAAAATCATGAATGATATTTTAAACAAAAAAACTCCATGGATGATAGGAGGTGTTTTTAATACGATTAGAAATGCTTTAGAGAAAAAAGGCGGCATACCAATTAATATACAAGCTATCGAGCACTTTAATGAAATTATCTCTATTTGTAATCTATTGGAGGTTGACTTTATAGGTTCAAACTACACCTAGATTAATAACCGCAAATTGAAAGGAGCTATCTGGTCTAGACTGGATAGACTCTTTTTTAAAACCAAATGGATAGTTTCTTTTGGGAACATAGGAATCAAACACTTGAACAGAACTTGTTCAGACCATAATCCACTCTTTATCAACCTTCAAAAGATAGAACCAAAAAATATCTTTTAATTTTTAGAATATGTGGTGCGGGGCCTTCATGATGACTTCCAATACATTGTGAAAGAGTCTTGGTCTCAACCACTAAAAGGTAATCCAAACCAGATTCTCATGGTAAAACAAGATAGATTGAGATCATGTCTAATAAATTGGAACACAAAAAAGTTTGTTAATATTAATAAGAGGCATCAAAGAAATATAATAAAAAATTGACAAATTAGAAGAGGGATATGATAGGGATCAGAGTATGAGCAATCTTTGTGCTCTTAATAAAGCACAAGGTGAACTCAAACTAAAATTACACATGGAAAAGATTTTCTAGAAACAAAGAGCGAAAGTAAAATAGTTAAAAGATGGAGACCAAAATACTAAATTTTTCATTTGGCTTCAAAAATTAAGAATCAAAAACATATGATAAAAGAAATAAAAAATAAAGAAGGAATATGGTTAGAAAATAAAATAGAATTTAAAGATTCTCTAGAAGGTAAATATAAAACACTATTATGAGATAAAAATAAACATAAAGGACAAAAACTCTTGCAAAACAAAAAATAACAGAATTAATGATAAAGATAATAAGAACTTAATGAAATTCTTGGAAGAGGAAGAAATCAAAAACATTATCAAGAGCATGGAAAAGGATAGTGTAGCTGGTCTAGATGGCTGGAATAACATGTTTTTTCAAACCTTCTAGGATATAATTAAGGAAGATATTATTCAGGTTATTCGTTGTTTCTTTTATGGTGGAGAAATTAATAAAAAGTGGGCACTAACTCATTTAGTCCTTATTCCTAAAAAGAAAAACTCCCAGGGGGGAAAGGATTACTAACCTATTAGTCTATGCAATTTGATTTATAAAAACTTAGCAAAACTGTTGCAAAATAGAGTAGAACTTATACTTCCCAAAATTAATTCAAATGAACAATCAGGTTTTATGAAAAACATATTAATCATGGAGAATATATGCCTAGGTAAAGAACTCATGAAAGAGTTATCCTCCAAAGCTAGAGGTCATTATGTTATATTCAAACTAGACCTATAGAAAGACTTTTATAAAGTAGACTGTCAGGTTTTATGCTTTACCATGAAAAAAATGTGTTTTGCAGAAGCATGGATAGATTTAATCTTTAGATGCATATCTAGCACTTGGTTCAAGATTATCATAAATGGGGAGAAATGAAAAGAGTTTAAGCCTACTCGAGGTTCATGACAAGGAGACCCCTTGTCTTTTTCACTCTTTAATATATATCATGAATTATTTATAGCTTATCTGAAAATCAAAATGAGTAAAGGAGACATACTCCCTTATAGGCAATACAAAGAATCTCCACAGATAATTTGTCTAGCTTATGTTGATGACATCATATTATTCACCAATGGTAATAAAAAATCCATAAAGAAATTAATGAAAATTTTTGAAATAATGGAAGAAGAAACAGGCTTAATGCTAAATAGAAATAAATGTCAATTTAAAATATCAAAGAAAGCACCTTCCATCCTAATTCAAAGGCTAAAAGAAAATATAAGATTCTCTCTTGAAAAAGGAGCAATCTCATATTTTGGTTGCCCAATATATGAGAGAAGAACTAAATTAGAACACCCAAACTTCTTATTCGACAAGCTTGGACACAAGATAGCAGGTTGGAAGGTAGATTCACTGAACATAAGTGGGAGAGTTACCCTTATCACACATGTACTTCAAAGTTTATTAATGCACAATTTAATGATTATGCACTCACCTAAATTTTTTATTAAAAAAATTGAAAAAGAACTATTTAATTTCTTTCAGGGAAAGAAGAATAACAAGCTAAAAGGTCAGTGGATTAAATGGAAATACTTATGCTTTCCAAAAGAGGAAGTAGGTCTTGGTTTCTCTAGATTAGAAGACATTGCCGAAGCATGGGCCTGCAAGAGATGGTAGAGGATAAAAGAAAACAACAATCTCTTGGCACTATATATGAGAGCTAAATATTTAGTTAATAATGCCACTAACAGGATAAGAAAGCTAAACAATGAATCTCAAATAAGTAAACAAACACTAAAACAAAAAGAAGTGGTAGATAATCATTCTATCTTAACCAAGTATGGCTGAAATTGGAAATTAAACGAGGAAAGGTTTATTCTCCTTAAAATCAGACAAGAACTTAGTTAGGAATAAAAAACTCCCACGGGCAGTAATGGAGTGGTGCTGGAAAAATAATAATTCATTTAAAACTTGTTTATTTTTATGGAAAACCCTATCTAACATTATCCCATTAGATACACTCATATAAAGAAAAGGTATAAACCTAGCTTCTAGATGTGAATGTTTCAAAATTAATATAGAATCCTTGGATCATTTATCTTCACAAGAAAAATTAGCCTCAAAGATATGGGAAAAATTTGAAATAGAAATCAGTTTGAAAAATAAAAATCAAACCCTTAAAAATAGAATTGAGAGATGGCTGAAGGCGCCTAAAATGGCTCAATTTCTACCTAAAAATGGCTCCATAACCCCTCCTACCTTTGATAGTTTGGTGCATATAGAAAGCCAGGAACAAAAAAAATTTTATGAGGGTATAGAAATGAAAGTAGAAGATATAGAGAGGGATATTAAAAAAGAAATAATTATTATCTCAGAAGCATACCCGCTACAAAAGCTTATATATGTAGAAAATAAATAATATATTAATAGATGGCACATAAAATACAAAAAAAATGAAACATCTAAAGTTTATGAGCATACACTGGAAAAAACCATCAAAAGGCTACATTACTCTTAATACAAATGGTAGAATAAAAAGAGAAATGAGAATAGCTGGAGGTGGAGGAATTCTGAGAGATTCCGAAGGTAAGGTGATATGGGCATACACTAGGAAATTGATTGCAAATACACCGCTTCAATCAGAAATCCTTCCTCTCCTGACAGGTCTAAGAATATGTAAAACCAAAAATATAAAAAATTTTAAAATTCAAATGGACTCATTAACATTAGTATGAATAATTAAAGCCCATAGATCATTTTGGAAATATATAAATGATATAAAGAAAATTAATCAACTAGTACTAGAATTAAACTATAATATAGTGCATATTTTTTGAGAATGCAATCAAGTAGTTGATAAGTTAGCTAAAGATGAAGAAAAATTAGGAAACCAAGACTTTGAAGCCCAAAATACGTCGGATAAATATAGAGGCATCCTTAAACTAGATGAGATAGTATACCATATACTTAAAAAAGTTAAAATTAATAGTTAATGGTCAGCATGATTGGAAATTTAGTTTTATAGGTTTTACAACTAAACACATAAAATCCATGAGGCTTACATGTATAAGCTCTAGGTAAGAAGCATAACCATGATTTTTCTGTGTTACTATATATGTTCAATATAGTACTACTTCAGCACCAAAGAAATCCCTCAATTCAGAAAAGGACAGACTGTATAGCTATAACTTTATAGGAAGATAGAGAAAAGGGCATACCAAGGTAGGAAAAGATAAGCCCACCTGTATTAAAACATCAAGAATATATAGAAGGTTGTATTCACTTTTTTACAGGTTGAGAAACAAGGATAATTAAGCTCTACAATGCTCAAAAATAAATTTATAAAAATTATGGGAGCAGGCACAACATCTTAGAAGAAAACTTGAACAAATTATCTCATTGAAGGAAAACTGTAATAGGACAACATATTTTTGTGTAGTTGGAAAGGTGTGTTTGAAGAAGAAGGTGGATGCAGACAAGGATAGTATGTAACCTAAATGGATCCAGGAACAAAGTACCAGAAGAAAATGGGAATGGGGCAGTGTGTTATGGTAACATACAAGATGAAGTTAAGGTAAATATTGGGGGCTGAATGCCTCGGCCTTTTTATTTAAGTGTTTATTATGGTTTGCTTGGTAGCGTTTGCTGTTTGTGTAGATAGTTACTAGAAAAGAAAGACAGCAATTTAAAAAGAAAGAGCAACCACACCTTGTGCTGTTATAAGAATGATGATTGTAGAAAATTCTTATTCAAAAGAAAGAAAGTAATGAGTTTAAAACAGTGAACAAGCTGTCACTACTTGAGGCTGCAAAATTGAAGTTAGGAGAAGAAATAGAAAAGTCAGGGCTAAATCAAGGAAGATAAGGCACTAGTGGAACCATAAACAGAAGTAATATGACCAGCAACATGAAAACTATGCTATTCAGAAAAAATGGACACTACTAATTAAAGAACACTTCTGCCTAAAAAATCTAAAGTTGCCTACACAAGCTAACATTTAGGCTTACTATAAAAAAATATTTTTTAAAGTTTTCTAAGATCTCTTTTTATTTTGGACCCAAATTGATGTAAAAGGGTGAATAGTAGTATTTTAGTTTGAAATAATGGTATCTCCCACAAAAAGAGAGGGCTATAATTAATAAACAAATAGTTAAAAAGAAGAATAAGAAGAAAATAAAAATGAGAAGAATAAGAAGAATAAGAAAACTAATAAGAATAAGAAGAATAAGAAGAATAAGAATAATAAGAAAAATAATAAGAATAATAAGAATAAGAGGAATAAGAAGAATAAGAGGAATAAGAAGAATAAAAGGAATAAGGGAAATAAGAGGAAGAAGATGGATAAGAAGGAAAAATAGGAATAAGAAGGAAAAGAAGGAAGAGAGGGAAGAGAGAGAAGAGAGGGAAGAGAGGGAAGAGAGGGAAGAGAGGGAAGAGAGGGAAGAGAGGGAAGATAGGGAAGAGAGGGAAGAGAGGGAAGAGAGGGAAGAGAGGGAGAAGAGAGGGAAGAGAAGGAAGAGATGGAAGAGAGGGAAGAGAGGGAAGAGAGGGAAGAGAGGGAAGAGAGGGAAGAGAGGAAGAGAGGGAAGATAGGGAGATAGGGAAGAAAGGAAGAAAGAAAGACACGGAAGAAAAGGAATACAAGGAAGAAAAGGAAGACAATGAAGAAAATGAAGAAAAAGAGGAAAGGAGGACAAGGAAGACCAGGAAGACAAGGAAGATAAGGAAGTCAAGGAAACAAGGAAAAAGGAAGAAAATGAAGAAAAGAAGAAAAGGAGAGAAAGAAGAAAATGAAAAATGAAGAAAATGAAAAAAGGAAGAAAAGGAAGAAAAGAAAAAAGGAAGAAAAGGAAGAAAAGGGAAGAAAGAAA
>JAREIK010003291.1:151404-221194 GCA_029783825.1 Sapria himalayana
CTAGAGAAATTCTTTTTCTAAATCTGTCACTAAATTCAGGATTTTATTAGTAGGACAATTCCATCGCTAAATCCATTGCTAAATTCTAGATTTTATTAGCTAGGAAAATTCCATCGATAAATACATTGCTAAATTCTAGATTTTATTAGTTAGGTAATTCTATCATTAATCAATTGCTAAATTCTTTACTTTTCTTGAGCAGAATTTACAAAAATGTTCTATTGCAAATCCATCATTAATCTGTTGCTAAATTTTCTGATTTTCTTGAACATAATTTACAAAAATATTTCATCGCTAATCCATAGCTAATCTATTGCTAAATTCCCCACTTTTTCTGATGCGGAAATTAAGAAATAATTTCGTTGCTAATAAATCGCTAATCCATTGAAAATTTTTATTTTAATGAAAAAACATAAATCCCTTGTTATTCCCTAGATAATCCCTCCTAATTTAGCCAGGGATTGATCCCTGGCTAAAATTTCCTAGCTAAATCAACATTTTCTTGTAGTGACTTCTTATTCATCTTATAATTCTTATTCTTCTTATTCTTCTTATTCTTCTTTTTCATTTTAATCTTATTATTTACTTATTATTCTTAATCTACGTATTCTTCATATTCTTCTAATTCTACTTATTATTATTCTTCTTCTCATTCTTCTTATTCTTCTTATTCTTCTTATTTTTCTTATTCTTATTTTTTTATTCTTCTTATTCTTCTTATTCTTCTTAATCTTCTTTTTCTATTTATTCATTTTATTCTTGTTATTCTTATTATTATTATTATTATTCTTCTTTTTGTTATTATTCTTCATATTGTTTTTATTCTTGGTATTCTTAGTTTTCATCTATTTCTTCTTATTTTTTTTGTTTTCTTATTGTTATTATTATTCTTATTCTTTTTATTATCCTTTGTGTTCTTTATGTTCTTATTCTTCAAATTTTTTTTATTCGTATTGTTATTTTTCTTCAAATTCTTGGTCTTTTTGTTATTCATCCGATTCTTCTAATTTTACTTATTCATCTAATTATTATTATTATTCTAATACTTCTTATTCTTCTTTGTCATCATTTCTTGTTTTTCTTATTATTCATCTTAATCTTCTTATTATTTTTATACTTATTATTCTTATTATTCTGTTGATTCTTCTAATTCTTTTTTTTTGTTATTTTTTCATATAATTCTTAATATTCTTAATATTCTTTTTATTTTTATTATTCTTCTTACTCTTCTTATTCTTCTTATTCTTCGTATTCTTCTTATTCTTCTTATTCTTTTTATTCTTATTATTTTTCTTATTATTCTTATTTTTTTTATTCTTCTTATTCTTTTTATTCTTATTTATCTTGTTATTCTTTTTATTCACCATATTCTTATTCTTCTTCTTATTATTCTTATTCTTTTTATTCTTTTCTTATATTTCTTCTTTTCATCTTCTTCTTCTTATTTTTTTTTCTTCTATTTTTCTTATTCTTCTAATTTTTATTATTCTTCTTTATTTTGTTATTCTATTTATTCTTCTTATTATTCTTATTTTTCATTATACTTCTTATTCTTCTAATCTGCTTATTCTTTTTATTTGTATTATTTATTTTATTCTTTTATTTATTTTTAATGTTTTTATTTTTCTTATTCTTTTTTATTATTCTTATTCTTATTCCTCTTATTCTTATTATTATTATTATTATTATTATTATTATTATTATTCTTCTTCTTATTCTTTTTCTTCTAATTTTACTTATTCTTCCTATTATTCTTTTTATTCTTACTCATTTTATTATTCTTATTCGTGTTATTCTTGTTATTCTTTTTATTCTTCTAATTATTGATATTCTTACTTTTCTTTTAATTATTATTATTATTATTACTCTTATTATTCTTATTATTCTTTTTTTTCTTCTTATTTTTTTTATTCTTCTTATTCTTCTTATTCTTCTTATTCTTCTTATTCTTTTTATTCTTTTTATTCTTCTTATTCTACTTATTCTTCTTATTCTACTTATTCTTCTTATTGTTTTTATTTTTCATATTCTTCTTTTTCTTCTTAATCATCTTATTTTTCGTTATCTTCTTATTTTTCTTATTCTTCTTATTCTACTTATTCTTATTATTCTTCTTATTATTTTTACTCTTCATACACTTATTATTCTTCTTATTTTATTATATTTATTGTTCTTATTTTTATTCTCATTCTTCTTATTCATCGTATTTATATCAAACTTCTTATTCATCTTTTTTTTCTTATTCTTCTTTTTTTTTATCCTTATTTTCTTCTTATTCTTATTATACTACTTATTAGCTTTATTCTTCCTATTCTTTTTTTCATTTAATTCTTCTTATTCTTCCTCTTATTCTTATTCTTCGTATTCTTCTTATTATTTTTATTCTTCTTATTCTTATTATTTATATAATTCTATTTTTATTTCTTATTATTTTTATTCTTCTTATAAATCTTATTCTTTTTATTCCTTTTATTATTCTTATCAATCTTATTCTTCTTATTCTTCTTAATCTTATTATTTTTCTTTCTTCTTATTCTTCTTCTTATTGTTATTTTTCTTGTTTTTTCTATTTTTATTATTTTAGTAATTCAACTTATTTTTTTTATTTTATTATTCTTTTTATTCTTTTTTTTTTCTTAATCTTCTTATTCTCATTTTTTTTCTTATTTTTCACTATCTTCTTATTCAACTTATTCTTATTTTTCATATTATTTTTATTCTTCTTATTCTTCTTATTCTTTTTATTCTTCTTTATCTTAATTTCTTCCTATTTTTCTTTTCTTCTTTTTATTATTTTATTATTATTTTTATAATTCTTCTAAGTTTATTTATACTTCTTATTATTCTTATTTTTCTTAATCTTATTATTCTTCATATTATTATTTTTCTACTTATTTTTCTTATTCTCCTTATTATTATTATTATTCTCCTTATTCTTCTTATTCTCCTTATTTTTCTTATTATTATTCTCCTTATTCTTCTTATTCTCCTTATTCTTATTATTCTCCATATTATTCTTATTCTCCATTTTCTACACATTCTTTTTTCCTTCTTATTCTTATTAATCTTTTTATTATTTTTTATTCTTCTTATTATTTTTATTCTCCTTATTATTCTTATTCTTCTTATACTTTATTTCTTCTTATTCTTCTTTTCTTTTTATTTTTTTATTCTTCTTATACTTCTTATTGTTATTATTTTTCTTTTTCTTGGTATTATTCTAAATCTTCAAATTCTTCATATTCTTCATTTTCATCTTATTTTTATTATTTTTCTTATTTTTTTATTCTTCGTAATCTTATTATTTTTATATTTTTTATTCTTTTTTTTAAAGTTGTTTATTAATTTTAACCCTCTCTTTTAGCGGAGGAATACCTTTTTTACAAGCTAAAATCTACCCTTATCCCTCTTACACCCATTCACTTTAATGAAAAAAAAAGAGACAAAGAACAAAGCCTAATTTTAATATGAGCACGTGTGCTCGCTTTGAGCTTATTTGTTTAAAGATCTTGAGTTATTTTTTTTTAAAGGCTTTTATCTATTATTAAAGAAAACATAACCCTCACTTGTAGGCGGAGGAAAACCATTACAACCTCAGAACTCTATTTATAGGACATTACATTTACAGGGCAAGACACTAACCAAAATAACCCAAAATACAGTAATTTATCCTTAGTTAAGTTAACTGTGGTAGAAGCCACTCTCTTTGTGTTCCTTCATATTTATGTAGCAGTGAACAAGCAGCAGCAGGTAGACTTTTCGTAGCAGCAAGTAGACTCTTCTCAGCAGCAGGTAGAATCATGACTGCGACATGCAGCACTCTACATAGGTCATAGGTATATGCAGTATGTAAGATTTGTTCAGGCAGCTTCTTTTTTGTTCTCCCATCTTCCTTATTTTTTGTTCAGGCAGTTTTTGATAAATATGCTCCTTTATTTGATGTTGTATCAACATCTGTGTGGAGGCAGCTAATGACAGACAACAACAGAATCATTCTTAAGGCATCAAGAACATATATATGATATCAACCTGAATTGCTTGAAGCAGCAGCAAGCAGCAGCTGGTTCAAGTGACAGGCAGCATATGGGGATAGTGCTGCCCATGTGATCGGACCTCTATCTCTCATCTTCCCCATGCGTCAGACTCTTCTCTTCACATACTTTCTAAAAAGATTATGAGTTATTTCCTTACATTTTGAACTTTTTACCCGGTTATATGCCCTCTTCCCTATTGCTAACTTTCCCTTCATTATCCTCCTTATATAAGTCAATTGACGGCTCCAAAACCTGCACAACAAACATTTTTTTGCATGGGGATTTATCTTCCTTACATATCTGATACTTTGTTACATAAACACCCTTCATGCTACACTTTTTCTGCATCAACCATTTTTTCCAGGCCTTTGAATATTGTTCCCTCTAGTTCTACACTTTATATGCTGTTCTGGAGCCTTGGCTTCACTATATATGCTGCACTCTACACTTTATATGCTGTTTCAAGAACTAGGCTATCCCTTCATCACGTGTGCTGTATTTTCTGAATCTAAATGACATCATACCTTACTCTATGAACAGAATTCCTAATAAACTATTATCCTAAAATGAAAATTAACACATGACCTTACAACAGAATCTTATATAATACTCCCATCACATAACATGAACATAATCTCTTAAAACAGAGACAAATACAGTGTTGCAACCAAACCACATTGTAGACTCTGCCGCTTTGAAATTCCTGCGCTGCTAAGAAAACCAAGAAAAGAAAAAGAAAAAACAAAGACAAATATACATTCTATTTCTTTCCTCCCTCCTATATTTTTTTCTAAACAAACCTGAAACTGTAGGGACAGAAATTCCCCTACCGACTACCTCCATTCCTTCTAACAGCTTAGTTTTCTCTTTAGCCTAATCTCCTTTTTTATCTCTCTCTACTATTCTACCATTTCTAATTCTTAAATAAGGGAAGGCTCTCATATCTAATTTCACTAGCCCCTTTAATTTTTCTGGCATAGAATCCATTTCATATTCCATTACTCCTCTTTTTATGCCTAATCTAGCGAGATTATCTGCCAATGTATTTGACTCTCTGTATATATGCAATATTGATGCATTCAACTCTTTAATAAGATTAATTATTATTTCTAACTCTTCTTCATACCTCCAGAAAGATATCCTCCTAGCTACTAAGTCCACCAATAGCATTGAATCTACCTGAATTTGTATATTTCTAATTTCTAGTTTTTTACAGACATATAAACCTGTTTGCAAAGCCTTGATCTCCGAATGGAGAGCCGAGAATGCTACACTAACCTGCGTAAAGGCTTTCATGACAATACCTTTAAAATCCCTTATTATCCCCCCTCCCCATGCGATTCCTGTGTCCCTATTAAAGCTTCCATCCGTATTTAGAGAGAATTTTCCTTCCGGAGGCCTATCCCAACTTATGCTTCTTACCCAATAATAATTAATCTTATTTGTGGTGAGGTCCCAGCCTTTCTCCTCTAACTTTTGAGTAAATTTATTATCTACCGTTATAGGCTTTATATTAGATAGATTACTTACTATTTGTCTGATTTCTTGTATTATTTCACTTGAATTCATCTTTAAGCCTTCAAATCTGCTCTTATTTAGAGCTTTCTAGATGCACCATATTATTACATGAGGCAAATTTTGGTTAAGCCAATTTTTAATGGGACTGCTAGAGGTTGCCTTGTCCCATTTTTAATTCTTTCTATTAAAACTTCCTCTTTGTTACTAATATGTTTATTTTCTTCTAGTTCCTTCCAAACTTTTATAGCAATTTTACCTTCCGAGAATAAATGATCCGTGGTCTCTACTGCCTCAAAACAGCATTCGCATCTGGATACCATTTTAATACCTTTTCTTTGCACATTGGTATCCACTGGAAGCGCATTCGCTAACACTTTCCATGCTAGCGAGCACATTTTCTGCGGTATACCTGCCTTCCAGACCCATTTAGATAAAGGCTTACTAGGTTTTTTCTTCCTGATCAATTCCTTCATAGATTTCAGTGTGAAATCACCTTGAGGAGTGAGGGTTCATTTCCAACCACTCTTTTTTCGTATTGAATGTGAATCTACTATCTCCTTCTGCTTCTCCAACGCTCTACAGCTGTTTGATGCCTGCTTAATCTGCTTATTATTTTGTTCTAGGTATTTTTCTTTCATATATTTTGCCCAGAGGGTTTCATTTTCTTTCAATCTCCACCACCCTTTGCAGTCCCAGGCGGTGGCCATATTCTGTAAAGGGATTATCCCTAGACCTGCTTCTGCTTTTGGATAACATATATCTTCCCAGTTTTTCCAATGAATTTTCCAATTCCCATCTTTTTTACCCCATAAGAAATTTGCCATTTCCATTTGAAGTTTATTCATAAATTTCTTGGGAGGATGAATAACAGATAAAATGTGCACCAATGTGGTTTGTAAAACATGTGAAATTAAAGTGGTTCTTCCTCCAAATCCTAGTAAATCTTCCTTCCAGCCTACTATTTTCCTTCTCATTTTATCTTGGAGTGATGTTAAATATTGATCCTTCAATCTTCCTTCATATATTGGGCAGCCTAGATATATTAAGGCTCCTTTATTATGTTTGAAGCCGGTTATATTCTTAATCTTATTTATGACTTTCGCTTCTACCTTTTTTGCTAACATAAATTGACACTTCTCTTTATTAACTACTTGCCATGTTTCCATCTCAAATAATTGTAGTAAATCAATGAGATTATTTATGGATTTTTTGCTAGCATTTGTGAAGATTATTAAATCATCTGCATAAGCTAAGCAGCCTATTCTCGGAGTATTTTTTGGCGGCCTAAAAGGAATTATTTTACCTTCTGACAATCTTCTTTTTAAATTAAGAATAAGTAATTCTAAATAAATTTTGAAAAGTAAGGGGGACAAAGGATCACCCTGTCTTAAACTTCTTCTTGGCTTAAACTCTTCTCCTCTTTTACCATTTATTATTAGTCTAACCCAAACACTTGAGATACATCTATATATTAAATCTATGCATGTTTCCGTGAAGCCAAACATTCTCATAACAAAGCAGAGAGTGTCCCATTCTACCCTATCAAATGCTTTAGATAAATCTAGTTTAACTACTAGATTGTTTCATCTCGTTTTAATCGCTATCTCCTTCATCATTTCTGATGCTAGCCTTATATTTTCAATCATTTGTCTATTTTTAACAAACCCTGTTTGTTCCTATGAAATTATTAACGGCATAATTTGGCTAAGCCTATTTTGAATTATTTTGGCTAAAATTTTATAAATTGCATTGCATAGGCTTATGGGTCTAAAATCTTCGCATTTCTGCGGGGATTCTTTTTTAGGAATTAACATGATAAATGAGTTCACCCATGCTTTTGAGATAACTGCCCCTACAAAAAAACTAGCAATTGCTGGGACTAGGTCATTTTTGATAATGGGCCAAGTTGCCTGGAAAAAATAATTTTTCTAGCCATCCGACCCTGCTGCACTATCTTTATGCATATTAAAAACCGCATTTTTAACCTCATCTTCTTCAGGAATCATTTCCATCATTTAATTTTGTTCATTGGTGATGGACATACCAATCTCTTGCATAAAGGAATTTCCTCCATGAGATGCCTGACCACATAGGTGGCTTGTAAAGAATTCCTCGAGCATTATTCCTAGTTGCTTATCATCCTCAACCCATGTTCCTTCGTTGTTTTTAAGACCTTTAAATTTATACTTTTGAGCTTTTATTTTACACATATTATGAAAAATTTTAGTGTTTTTATCCCCATCTTCTAACCATTTAATTTTTGCTCGCTGCTTCCAGAATATTTCCTCCATGTGTAACTTAACGCTCAACTCCGCCTTTGCCTTGTTTAATGCTTGTCTAATTTTTTCATCATTTTTAATATCATATTCATTTTCTAACTTTTCCACTTGTTCTTCTGCTTGTATTATTTTTTGGTTTAGATTTCCAAAGACATCCCTATTCCATACTTTTAAGCATTTTTTTAATCTAAACAGCTTAGTTATTAAAACTTGCATTGGTTTATCCGGCGCTGGTTCTAACCAAGACTCTTTCAACAAATTCTCAAAATCTTGATGCTTAACCCACATATTTTGGAATTTAAAACTACTTAAGTCTCTTTTATTTTTATATATCGATATGAGGAGCGGGCAATGGTCCGAGTAGGTTCTGTTTAGGTGCCTCAGGCCCAGTGGTTCCATGTGAGGTTAGCCACTTTGCATTACACAACACCTTGTCTAATCTAGCCCAAATAGTTCCTCTTTTCCGCCAATTATTGCTCCAAGTGTAATTTGTTCCTGCAAAATCTATCTCAATTAAATTAGAGTTAGATATTGCATCATTAAACTATGTCAGTGCTATTGCATCTAGGGTTTTGCCTGCTTTCTTTTCCAGGACACTTCTTATAACATTAAAGTCTCCTCCTATAATCCAAGGAGGATTTTTAGCCGCAATTTCCTGCATTTCTTTCCATAAATCTTGCCTAGATTTTTTATCATTTTTTGCATACACAACCGATACTATATCCTTAGTGTTTTTATCCATTTTAAAGTGCACTATTTTTTCTGTCTTTAACTATTTCAATATCTAAATAATTATGCCACATAATCCAAAGCTTACTATTCACATTAGCATATGCATTATTAAACCCTAATATACGGCGATATTTAATTATTTGATCCTGCTGGAACATAGGTTCAGCAATGATTACCAAAGAGATTTTGTTAATTTTAATTAATTTTTTCAATCTATTTATCGAGGGGTTATTTGCAACCCCTCTGATATTCCAATATAAGCAGCTATCGATTAAAACTTAATCTAGTTTGTGATCTAGTTGTGCACTTAGATTCATAGGTTTTATCCAAATATTTTCTCATGTTTCTAGGATTTTTTGATGCAGTTGCGTATGCTTGACTAATTTCATTATATTTCTCATGTTTTCCTAGTTGCAAAACCATTCTTTTTATAGCTTCCATTGATTGGTCTCTAGAGAGCCTAACCCTATTATCCTCATACGTAGCTAGGTCGTCCCTCGTCTTTTCCCTATACTTCTCACAATTTTCCTCTTCTCTTCCAAAAGGAGGGCAGCTGAATACCTCTGATTCATCCTCTGGAAAATCTAGAAGATCATCATCTGACCAACTATAATCCTCTATTCTTTCCTATAGGACGCTTCTAACTTTATTTTTCTTACCTCTTCTCCTTCTTCCATTTGCCTTTACCCAACCTTCATCCTTATCTTTTTCGGCCTTTCCCTCTATGTTAACTTCATTATTAATTATAGCTCCTTCCATCTCCACAAGATAATTCTCCTCTAATCTCCTACTCTCCCTTTCTTCCTCCACTAAACCCTCCACTTCCTCATACTCTATCGGGACTAATCTCTCCTTCCTTATCCATTTTTCTACACTTCTCCTTCTACCCTCCTACCCTAACTCCATTTCTTCCTTCTCTTTTCCCATCTTACATTCAAGCATATCGTGCTCTAGCCTTTTACAGGAATCACAGTATGAAGGCAAATTTTTGGGAATGGCCGTTTGCCAAAATCCATCACTTTGCCCTTCTTCCCCACAGCCTGTCCAGATTCTATTGGGCAGCTGTGAGATTAAGTTACATTCCACGCATACACGAGCTCTACTTGGCCGTATTAATGAGACTCTTGCCTCATCCCAAAAAAGAGGCTTGCCCAAGCAAGATGATATTGCATAGAGAGGGTGAGCATCAAACAAGAAAATAGGGAGGTTCGGGAGAAAGAACCATACCGGGGCAAGAGGTGCCTCCTCTAGTGGGCTGAAATCCTTCGTCCATTTCAAGACACACATAGGATAACCATTAATTTGCCATGAACCTCTAAACCATAAACGATAATAGTCCTCGTTCGTGAAGCACTGTAAAAACACATGTTTAGCATCATAATCCACCAGCTTCACCCTTCCGTGAGCTTCAACGAGGAGATAAACTGAAGTAAATCATTCGGTCGAGGCCTACCATGGGAGAACTTTTCGATAAGCATGAGTTCATAGGGCGCCGTGAGTTTTTGCATATCTTCGGTAGAAAAAATAACTACAGGACTCCCGTTTTTATTTACGAAGGTGCATGAAAAGGGTGCGGGCTTTCTTGTGATCGAGGCAAAGGACTTGTTTTTTATTAAATAATCCATTTGCTCCATTTTCAGCATGAAAGGAGCTCAATTTGAGCAAAAATGGAGATTTTCTTTCTCTAGAAAGTGAGGTTTTTCTAACTCTAAATTGAGAGCGTTTTTTGAAAAAAAGAATCTTTATATTTATTATTATTATTATTCTTATTATTTATCTTATTCTTCTTATTCATCTTATTCATCTTATTCTTATTCTTCTGCTTATTCGTCTTATTCTTCTTAATCTAGTTAATCTTCTTATTCTTCGTATTATTCTTATTTTTATAATTCTTATTATTCTTATTATTCTTCTAATTCTTCATATCATTCTTATTTTTCTTATTCTTTTTATTCTTCTTATTCTTCTTATTCTTATTATTCTTATTATTTTTCTTATTTATCTTATTCTTTTTATTATTCTTATTCTGCTTATTCTTTTTATTCTTCTTATTTTTCTTTTCTTCTCATAATTTTTTTATTTTTATTCTTCATATTTTTCTAATTCTTCTTATTTATGTTATTCTTATTATTCATATTATTCTTCTTATTCGTATTATTCTTCTAATTCTTTTTATTCTGTTTATTCTTATTATTCTTCTTTTTTTTCTTATTATTATTATTATTATTATTATTCTTCTTCATATTCTTCTTATTCTTCTCATTCTTCTTATTCTTCTCATTCTTCTTATTCTTCTTATTCTTTCTATTCTTTTTATTCAAAATATTCTTCTAATTCTTTTTATTCTTATTTTTTTGTTATTCTCCTTATTCTACTTTTATTCTTATTCTTCTAATTCTTCTTATTTTTTATTCTTCTTATTCTTCTTATTCTTCTTATTATTCTAATTCATTTTATTCTTCTATTTCATTTTATTGTTTTATTCTTCTTATTCTTTTTATTCTTTTTATTCTTCTTATTCTTATTATTCTTCTTATTCATCTTATTCTTCTTATTCATCTTATTCTTATTATTCTTCTATTTCTTCTTATTCTTCTTTTTCTTCTTATTTTTTTTTCTTCTTATTTTTCTTATTCTTTTTATTCTTCTAATTTTTTTTTATTCATTTTAATCTTATTATTCTTCTAATTCTTTTTATTCTTCTTATTATTTTTATTCTTTTTATTAATTTTTATTGTTTTTATTCTTTTAATTCTTTTTATTCATCCATTTCTTCTTTTGTTCATATTCTTCCTTTTCTTATATTTTTTAATTCTTCTTATTTTTGTAATTCCCTCTATTATTCTTATTCTACTAATTCTTCATATTCTTTAATTCTTCATATTTTTTTATTCATATTATTTTTTTTATTCTTCTTATTCTAATTATACTTCTTATTCTTCTTAATATTCTATTTTTTCTTATTTTTCTTAGTCATCTTATTCTACTTTTTCTTTTCTTTCTTCTTTTTTTTATTCTTCTTATTCTTATTATTCATCTTATTCTTCTTATTCTTTTTATGCTTCTTGTTCTTCTTATTCTTTTTAATTTTTAATCTTTTTATTTTTCATATTATTTTTATTATTTTTATTCTTTTTATTATTCATATTCTTCTTATTTTTCTTATTCTTCTTATTCTTTTAAGTTTACTTATTCTTCTTTTTCTTATTATTCTTTTTTTTCGTATTATTCTTATTATTCTTATTATTCTTTTTATTATTCTTATTTTATTATTCCTTTTATTCTTGTTTTCTTTTTATTATTATTATTATTTTTTATTATTCTGATTCTTATTATTCTTGGAATTCTTAATTTTCATCTATTTCTTCTTATATTTCTTGTTTTCTTATTATTATTATTATTATTATTATTCTTGTTCTTCTTCTCATTCTTCTTATTCTTCTTAATCTTATTATTCTTCTTATTTTTTTACTCATCTTATTTTATTTTTCTTTATATTCTTCG
Source organism: Sapria himalayana (assembly GCA_029783825.1). Classification (NCBI taxonomy): domain Eukaryota; kingdom Viridiplantae; phylum Streptophyta; class Magnoliopsida; order Malpighiales; family Rafflesiaceae; genus Sapria; species Sapria himalayana. Next base: position 163,472 of record JAREIK010003291.1, read on the forward strand.
TCTTTTTCTTTTTCATCTTATCCTTCTATTTTTTTTTGTCATCTTTTCTTTTTATTTTCTAATTATTCATCTTATTCATCTTATTTATCTTATTCATCTTATTAATCTAATTCTTCGTATTCTTCTTATTCTTTATATACTTATTATTCTTATTATTTTTATTACTCTTTTTATGTTCTAAATCTTGTTTTTGTTATTTTTTCATCTTATTCTTCATTTTCTTCATATTCTTCATATTTTTTTATTCTTCTTATTCTTCTTATTCTTCTTATTCTTCTTATTCTTCTTATTCTTTTTATTCTTCTTATTCTTCTTATTCTTCTTATTCTTCTTATTTTTCTTATTGTTATTTTTCATCTTATTCTTCTTTTTCTTCTTATTGTTATTTTTCATCTTATTCTTCTTTTTCTTCTTATTGTTATTTTTCATCTTACTCTTGTTATTCTTCTTATTGTTATTTTTGATCTTATTCATCTTATTCTTCTTATTCTTCTTATTCTTCTTATTCTTCTTATTCTTCCTATTCTTCTTATTGTTATTTTTCATCTTATTCTTCTTATTCTTTTTATTCTACTTATTATTATTATTCTTATTCTTCTTTATGTTTTTCTTTTTATTATTCTTATTCTTTTAATTCTTTTTATTCTTATTTATCTTGTAATTCTATTTAATAACCATATACTTTTTATTCTTCTTATTCTTCTTTTTTTTATTCTTTTCTTATTTTTCTTCTTTTCTTATTTTCTTCTTTTCTTATTATTCTTCTTATTTTTTTTTCTTCTAATTTTTATTATTCTTCATTATTTTGTTATTCTATTTCTTATTCTTATTATTTTTATTCTTCTTATCATTCATATTCTTCTTATAATTTAAATTCTTATTATTCTTTTTATTATTCTTATTTATTTTATTCTTTTATTTCTTTTTATTATTCTTATTTATTTTATTCTTTTATTTCTTTTTATTATTCTTATTCTTTTTTTTCTTCTTATTCGTATTCTTCTTATTCTTCGTCTTCTTCTTCTTCTCTTTCTTCTTATTTTTCTTTTTCTTATTTTTCTTATTCTTCATATTTTACTTATACTTCTTATTCTTTTTTATTCTTCTTATTCTAGTTATTCATCGAATTCATCTTAATCTTCTTATTTATCTTATTCTTTTTATTCTTCTTACCCTTCTTATTGGCTGTATTCTCCTTATTCTTTTATTCTTATTTTTTTCTTATTATTCTTATTCTTATTTTTCTTTTTATTTTTCTTATTCTTCTTATTCTTATTATTATTCTTATTATTCTTATTATTCTTATTATTCTTATTATTCTTATTATTCTTATTCTTCTTATTTTTCTTATTCTTCTTATTTTTCTTATTCTTCTTATTCTTATTATTCTTATAATTGTATTTATTCTTCTTATTATTTTTATTCTTCTTAGAAATCTTTTTCTTCTTATTCTTTTTATTCTTCTTATTAATCTTATTTTTCTTATTTTTTATTTTCTTCTTATTCTTTTTATTTTTCTAATTCTTCTTATTTTTCTAACTCTTTTATTCTTTTTATTTTTCTTATTCTTCTTATTCGTGTTCTTCATATTTTTTTTCTTTTTCTTTTTTACTTTTTTATTTTTTTATTCTTCTTATTTTTCTTATTTTTTTTAATCTTTTTATTCTTCTTTTTATTCATAATCTTCTTAATCTTCTTATTCATATTATTCTTATTATACTTCTTATTATTTTATTCTTCTTGTCCTTCTTATTTTTTTATATTCTTCTTATTACCTTTATCTTATTTTGTTATTATTCTTAATTTCTTCTTTTATTTTTATTTTTATTATTCTTCTACTTTTTTATTCTTATTATTATTCTTATTCTTATTCTTATTAATATTATTATTCTTATTATTCTTCTTTTTTTTATTATTATTATTCTTCTTATTCTCCTTATTCTTCTTATTCTTATTATTCTCCATATTATTCTTATTCTTCTTATTCTACTTATTCTCCTTATTCTTCTTATTCTCCTTATTCTTATTATTCTTTTTATTATTTTAATTCTTCTTATTCTTCTTATTCTTCTTGTTCTTCTAATTTTCTTTTCTTCTTATTCTTCTTTTCTTTTGATATTTTTATTATTTTTATTCTTCTTATTTATGGTATTTTTATTAATCTTCATATCATTCTTATTCTTCTTATTTTTTTTATTCTTCTTATTCTTTTTATTCTTCTTTTTTTTCTTATTCTTCTTATTCTTCTACATTTTTCTTATTCTTCTTATTCTTCTTATTGTTCTTATTCTTCATATACTCCTTATTCTTTTAATTCAAGTTAATCTAGTTATTCTTCTTATTATTCTTATTATTCTTATACTTATAATTATTCTTATTCTAATTATTCTTATAATTTTTCTTATCTTTCTTATTTTCTTATTTTTTTTACTCTTATTATTTTTCTTATTCTTCTTATTCATCTTATTCTTCTTACTCTTCTTATTCTTCTTATTTTTCTTATTCTTCTTATTCTTCTTAATTTTATTATTCTTATTTTCTTCTCATTCTTTTTTACTTCTTATTCTTCATATTTTTCTAATTCTATTTTCACTTCTAAATTCTTTAAATTTTTTTTATTCTTATTACCCATTTTTCTTCTTATTCTTATTATTCTTATTATTCTTCTTATTATTCTTATTTTTATTATTATTCTTATTCTTCTTATTCTACTTATTCTCCTTATTCTTCTTATTCTTCTTAATCTTGTCTTTCTTGTTATTCTTCTTATTCTTCATATTTTTTTATTCTTATTATTCTTCTTATTTTTATTATTCTTCTTATTCTTTTTATTCTTATTTATCTTGTTATTCATTGTATTCTACTTTTGCATCTTATCCTTCTTATTCTTTTTATTTTTTTATTCTTTTTATTCTTCTTATTCTTTTTATTCTTTTTTTTTTCATTTTCTTCTGTTCTTATTTTCTTCATTTCTTATTTTCTTCTTATTTTTATTTTTCTTCTATTTCTTCTTATTTTTTTAATTTTTATTATTCTTCCTTTTTTTTGTATTCTATTTATTTTTCTAATTATTCTTATTATTCTTATTATTCTTATTCTCCTTATTATTTTTATTATTCTTATTCTTTTTATTCTACTATTTGTTTTTATTATTCTTATTCTTTTTATTGTTTTTATTCATCTTATTATAATAATAATAATAATTATTATTATTATTATTCTTCTTCTTCTATTTCTTCTTATTCTTCTTATTCTTTTTCTTATTATTCTAATTATTTTTTTTATCTTTTTTATTCTTCTTATTCTTGTTATTCTTCTTATTTTTCTTTTTCTTCTTATTTTTTGTATTCCTTTTATTCGTGTTTTCTTCTTATTATTCTTATTCTTCTTATTATTCTTATTCTTCTTATTATTCTTATTCTTCTTAATGTTATTATTCTTCTAATTGTTCTTAGTCTTGTTTTTTCTTGAAATTCTTAGTTTTTATCTATTTCTTCTTATTTTTCCTATTTTTTTATTCTTCTTATTTTTCTTATTCTTATTAATATTATTAATCTTCTTATTCTTCTTATTTTTTATTCTTCTTATTATTATTTATCTTTATATTCTTCACCTTTTTCTTATTCATCCTATTCTTCTAATTTTACTTATTCATCTAATTCTTATTATTATTCTAATTCTTCTTATTCTTCTTCGTCATCTTTTCTTATTATTCATCTTATTCATATTATTATTCATTTTCTTCTTATTCTTTTTATACATATTATTCTTATTATTTTTTTTTCTTTAATTCTTCTTTTTGTCATTTTTTAATCTAATTATTTATATTTTTCAATTTCTTTTTATTTTTCTTTTCTTCTTATTCTTCTTATTGTTCTTTTTTTTTATTCTATTTATTCTTCTTATTCTTCTTATTTTTATTCTTCTTCTTATTATTCTTATTCTTCTTATTATTCTTATTATTCTTATTCTTCTTATCCTTCTTATTCTTCTTATTCTTCTAATTCTTATAATTCTTTATATTATTCTTATTCATTTTATTCTTCTATTTCTTTTTATTGTTCGCATTCTTCATATTCTTATTATTTTTTTTATTCTTATTATTCTTCTTTTTTCTAATTCTTATTCTTTTTCTTCTTATTATTCTTATTCTTATTATTCTTCTTATTCTTACTTTTTTTACACTTCTTATTAATGTTATTCTTGTTATACTTCTTATTCTTTTTCTTATTCATATTCTTACTCTTCTGATTATTCTGATTATTCTTATTTTTTCTTTTTATTCTTCTTATCCTTCTTATTCTTATTATTCTTTTTACTTCCCTTATTCTTCTTTTTCTTCTTAACTTTCTTTTTTTTTTATTCTTTTTATTCTACTTATTCTTTTTACTCTTCTTATTCTTCCCTATCTTCTTATTTTCTTATTCTTCATTTTCTTCTTATTCTTCTTATTCTTATTATTCTTATAATTTTATCTATTCTTCTTATTCTTCTTATTTTTTTTATTTTTTTTATTTTTTTTATTTTTATTATTCTTAATTTTCTTCTTATTCTTTTTATTCATCATATTCATATTAATCTTCTTATTCATCTTATTCTTATTATTCTTATTATTCTTATTTTCTTCTTATTCTTTTTATACTACTTATTAGCCTTATTCTTCATATTCTATTTTTATTATTATTCTTCTTTTTATTATTATTATTATTATTATTATTATTATTATTCTTATTCTTCTTATTTTTCTTATTCTTCTTATTCTTATTATTCTTATAATTTTATTTATTCTTCTTATTCTTCTTATTCTTCTTATTCTTTTTATTATTTTTATAAATTTTATTCTTCTTATTCATTTTATTGTTCTTATTAATCTTATTCTTCTTATTCTTATTTTTATTCTTATTCTTTTTTTTAATTCTTTTTATTCTTATTATTCTTCTTATTTTTTTTATTCTTTTTATTCTAGTCTTTCATATTATTCTTCTTTTTTTACATTATTATTCTTTTTATTCTTTTTATTCTTTTTATTCTTTTTATTCTTTTTATTCTTTTTAATCTTCTTATTATTTCTCTTCTTCTTATTTTTCAATATCTTCTTATTTTTCTAATTCTTCATCTTCTTCTTATTATTTTTATTATTTTTATTCTTTTTTTTCTTCTCATTCTTTTTTATCTTCTTTTCTTCTTTTTCTTCTTTTATTATTATTTTTATTATTCTTCTAATTTTATTTTTTCTTCTTATTTTTCTTTTTCTTCTTAATCTTATTATTCTTTTTAATAATTTTTTTTCTTCTTTTTCTTCTTATTCTTCTTTTTTTTCGCAAAACTTTGTTTTTTTAATAAAAATTCCTCTTTTGGCAGAGGAATACTATTTTTACAATCTAGAACTACCTTTATCCCTTTTCCACCCTTTGAAATTAAAAGTAATACACATCTCATAACTTTATTTATCCTATTTCTAAATTCCTCATTCCATTTGCTTCTTTGCCTAATGATGTCTTTTAGTCTGTTTATCAAATTTTTACTTTGCTGCCCTTGTAATTTGTAGGTTCCTTTGACAAATGCAGTCCCCTTTTCTATCTTTGCAAAATTTTGGTAACCTCTATCTCCATTCTTTCTCTCTCCATTCTGTTGAACATTTATTCCTCGTTGCACTTTGCGGCATGTTTATCTCTCCTTTATGGTATTGCATAATATTTTGTAGCCTCTCTGCTGTTTCTCCTTATACCTGTCCTCCTATGTCTTCTGTAATCCATGCTTGACCCTGAAAAATAGACACAATGCCCAAATCTACTGATATATGCCCACGGCAGAACCATCCTTTCTGCCTCAGATTTTCTACCCATGCATTCAATTCAGCATAAAAAGAACATGTTTCTATTATAGCCCATAGCCCCTTTTACACCCATATGTTGTTACACCCTTAACATAAAATATGACATGCATCTCTTTTATTAGTAACTTTATCTATCTTCATGCATATTTAGCTTAACCAGCTTTTAATGTTTGGCTTTCTCCCTGCATCACAGGCAAAAACAGAAAATAGGTAGTCTTTGCATTCCCTGGACTTAAGTACAGCACAGTCTAGAATATATATTCTTGCAAATCAAAGTTTTATGCACCATTTTTTTGCACTACAAATATGCATACTTATGAATCCTACACAGCTTTGTCCACTGCATTTTTGCTGCCCCTTTGCCTAATATTTGCCCTTTTATAGTTTTGCAGTTTCTGCATTTTAATATACATAAAAATTTTCATGCTTAATGTGACTAAAAAGATGCCATATTACATTTCCCTATCCTTTCAACATGTCTTATACCTGTAAACCTTAGAAAAAAAACAAGCAGAGCCAGTATGGACCCTACAGGACAGGGGAGATCAAAATTTGACAATGCTTTTGAATTCTAATATATGGAAATTCTACTTAATCTAGGGTAATTAGACCTTTATATTTTTCTGGTATATTAGTTCCTCAAACACTTATATTCCTTTCTTCTGACCTTCTTTAGCTAATTTATCTGCTACTACATTGGCTTCCCTATATATATGCTTAAATTATCCTTTCAATTCAGATAAGAGACTTCTAATTAACTTTATTTGATCTTCATATTTCCACATTTCTATGTTATTCATGACCAGATTCACCAGTAAAGTCGAATCCACCTGTACTCTTATATTAATATAAGAATTTTCCTTACATATTTTAAGCCCTTTGTATAAGGCTTATATTTTAGCATGCAAAGCTGAAGATGCTTTTTCTTTCCTAGTAAAGGCTTTTATGACACCACCTTGCTAGTTTCTTATCACCCCTCCTCCCCCCTGCCTCTTCAATATCCCTATTAAAACTACCATTTGTGTTTAAAGCAAGACTCCCCCTCATAGGTTTTTTCCAACTCACCACTCCAACCTCAGGAATTTTTTCTTTATTTGCATTTAATCCCCAAAACCTTCTCTTCTCATCTTCGATTTTCATATTTTTAAGTTTTAATGGAAATCTTGTTGAGATCCATGAACAATATTTTTTGATTTCCTCTATTATGTGCTTAGCATGTATGTTAATATTTTCGAACCTGCTTCTATTCCTAGCTTTCCACAGATTCCATACTGTGATGTGCGGAATGTAATCCCTTAACCAATTACATACCTTATTTTTTGTACGACTTTTCTTCCATCTCATTAGTCTTTTGTTTATATCTTCTAGTATGTTGCTTACTTGTGCCTCTATCCCCAAAGAGTTCCATACTTCCACCACTATTTTTCGGGTTGAAAATAAGTGGTTTACACTTTCTATGTTAGCACAACAGCATTCACACTTGGAAGCTAATTTTATTTCCTTCAACTTAATATTTGAGACCATGAGAATCGCGTTCGAGAGAAGCATCCACATGAATACATTCATTTTTTGTGGGATTTCTTTCAAACTGGTTTCCCTAAAAATCTCTCGACTGCTTTTTTTTTTCATTTTTTATTAAAATCTTTGCACTTGTAAGTGTGAATTTTTCCTGTGGCTTTGGGGTTCATCTCCATACGTTATTTATTAAGCGCACATTACTCTCAACTAATTCTTTTTGTTTGATCATATTTTTCTAATTTCTAGATGCTTTTTTTAGATTCCTACATAAATTTTTTCCTGAACCATATCAAGCTTTCAAATAAGTCGCCCATATACTATCATTTTGTTTAAGCCTCCACCAGTTATTACATGCCCATGCCTTGGCCATATTATTTAATTTAATCAAGCCTAAATCTACCTCCTCCTTTGAGCAGCATATGTCTTCCCATTTTTTCAAATGTAACTTATGTTTTCCTAGTTTCTTACCCCATAGAAAGTTGGTGATTTTCTTCTCTAAGCTGTTCAAGATGTTCTTTGGCGGCTGTAAGGACATTTAGATGTGTGCTATAATTCCTTGAAGAACATGTTTAATAAAAGTGATTCGTCTCGCCATATTTAACATATTCTCCTTCCACCCCGCTATTTTTCCTCTTAATTTGTTCATCAAAAATGTTAAATATTCTTCTTTCATTCTACCCTCAAATATAGGGCATCCTAGTTACATTAGTGCCCCTTTGATCTGCTTAAAGCCTGTAATTCTTTTTACTCTTTGAATTGTCCTTTCATGTGCTTTCCTTGAAACCACAAATTGACATTTAATTTTGTTAAGCTGTTGTCCCATTCATTCCTCTACTATATCAAATAGCTTCATCATATTCTTTAATGATTTGATCCCAGGGTTTTTAAAAACAATTATATCATCCGCATAGGCTACGCATCTAATATTCGGGGAATGTCTAGGTTGTTTAAAACAGAAGATATTCCCCTCGTTCATTTTCTTTTTTAAACTATTTATTAGTAATTCTATGTATATATTAAATAATAACGGGGATAAAGGATCCCATGCCTAAGTCTCCTAACTAGTTTAAATTTACCACCTACCTTTCCATTAATTGGAATTTTAACCCATGCACTAGAGATACATCTATACATTAAATCTCTCTAGAATTCCAAAAATCTCATTTTACTCATCGTGTAGCAAAAAATATCTCATTCTACTCTATCAAATACTTTAAACAAATCTAACTTCATAATCACATTATTACCCCTAACTTTGGCTCCTATTTCTTTCATGAGTTCTGTAGTTAAATTGATGTTTTCCTCCATTAATCTCTATTGGATAAATCCTGCTTGTTCTGCCGAAATGATGGAGAGAATTACCCTATTCAGTCTACTCTACAGGGCTTTTGTTAATATTTTAAACACCGAATTACATAAGCTTATAGGTCGATAATCTTCACTTTTTTGTGGATTATCCTTCTTAGGTATCAGTACAATATATGAGCTGACCCATGATTTTGGAATCTCTGCTCTGGCAAAGACCCAGGTAATCACAGCTAATAGCTCCTTTTTTATAATTTTTAGGTTCGTTGAAAGAAGCCATTATTCCATCCGTATATACCAGCTGCATTGTCTTTATTCCCACTAAAAACCACAGATTTTATCTCTTCCTCACTTGGGCACTCTTCCAATAGTTTGTTTTGTTCTTCAGATACTCTTATATTTATTTGTAGTAGTAAAGATTCATCCCTTTGTTGGTTGTGTCCACAGAGATGACTTTTAAAATAATCTTCCAAAACTTTTATAAGTTCACATTCATCATCTATCCACCTGCCCATGTCATTTTTGATACCTTTTATTGCATGTCTTTGATTTTTTAATTTTGCCATTGCATTAAAATACTTGGTGTTACTATCTTCTTCCTTAAGCCACTTTACTTTGGTCATCTGTTTCCAAAACATTTATTCCATATGCAGTGATAACTTTAATTTTGTATTTACTTTATTTAACACAATTCTAGAGGATTCATCTTCATTATTCTCATACTCTATTTTTAATTTACTTACATTAGATTCTTTATCCTGAATGTTCTTGTATATATTTCCAAATCTTTCTCTATTCCATCTACCATGTTCAAATCTCAGCCTGCTTAATTTTGCAGCTAGAACCTGCATGGGGTTCCCATTTGTTGGTTTCTACCAAGAGTTTCCTACTACTTCATCAAACTCTTTAAGCAAGCCCCACACGTTCTGAAATTTAAAAATTTTTTTCCTTTCCTCGTTAACTTTAAAACCTAAAAGGAGGGGGTTGTGATCTGAGCATGTTCTGTTAAAATGTTTCACTCTCACCCCACCACATTAATCCACCCATTTAATATTATAGAGAAATCGTTCAAGTCTAGACCAGATTGTTTTTCTATTTTTCTAGTTAGTGCACCATGTAAAATCGGTCCCAAGTACACATCTTCCAAAAGGTTCATATTATTAATTACTTCATTGAATTGAACTATAGCTGAGGGATCAAAAGACTTTCCCCCATTTTTCTCCTTAGCATTTCTAATAACATTAATCCCCTCCTATAATCTATGGTGTATTTTTATGTGCTATCTTTCTCATTTCCTCCCATAGATCTTTCCTCTTTTCTTTCGAGTTACTAGCATACTCCACCGATATAATTGACTCAGTATTATTCTTAAATTTAAAGTTAACCATTTGATCCAAATCTAAAATTATTTATATAGCAGATTTCTTTTTCCAAAACAACCAAATCTTACCATTGTTATTAGAGAATGCATTTTTAAGTCCTAATTTCTTTTTATATAATTCTAAAGATTCCTTTTTAACCATAGGTTCAGCTATTGTTACTATTTGGATATTATGAATTTTAATTAATTTTTTAATCCTATTTATCGATGGAGTATTTCCTACTCCTCTTATGTTCCAATATAGGCTCTTATACATAATTGGGTCTAGCTTGTGCTTTATTTGTGCATCTTGACTCATAATACATATTTAAATATTTTTTTCTATTTCTTGAGGATTTATACATGGTTGTCTTAGCCTTATTATTCTTACTTGCTAGTTTTAATTTACTAACTTGTAAGCTCATTAACTTTAATTCTCCTATCGCACTCTCTATTATTTGGCAAACTTCCCCATGCTTTTTGAGACATTCTTCTTGAGTCATTTTATGTCAAAATCAAATCTAGATTTTGCATTTCTTTTAGCCTTTCCATGATGGGCCAGCTTTTAGCCTTTCCATGATGGGCCAGCTTTTAGCCTTTCCATGATGGGCCAGCTTTTAGCCTCGGTTCCCTCCTCTGAGAGGAGGTCATCTTTCTCACTATTGAAATTTACTATTAAATTTTCAAGATCAAATTCTGATGACTTTTTTGCATTACCCTTCCCCCTGCCATCTGCATTTCCTAGCCCCCCCCCCCCTAACCATTTCTTTATTCCTATTAACTTTCTCATTCCTTCTACACAATCTCCATCTTCCTCCCTACCCCCCAAATCTTCTTCCCTACTGCCCACATCCCCTATTGCCTTCCTTTTACCCGATACTTCCTCTCCTCTCCCCCACTCTCTACTGCCAGCTTCTCCTACTGACTCTCTCCCTCCTAGAACTTCCACTCCTCCCCCCAGCCCTTCCTACTTGCCCTTATTTTCTTCTTCCCCCCAACTTTTTTCTACCTCCACCCCCCTACTACCAGAGCCTTTCAACCCCTTCTATGCCCTAATCTCTTCTGTCCTAGTTGTCATATTCTCTATTTTTTCCCCATTTTCCCCCTCTCACTCAAATATATTCTGCCTATTTCTCCCCCCCCCCCCCCCCCCCCCCCCCGCTAACAATACAATTCAAAACTGAATGACCCAGTTTCTTGTAGTCTAAACAATAATGGGAAAGATTTTTAGGACATACCTCCTGCCAATGCCCACCTGAGTGTCCACTGCCTACCCACACTCTTTTCAAAATAGGGGTAGAAACATCAAACTCCACACACACCCTTGCCACACTTGGCCTTGTCATGTAAGCCTTGGCTTCATCCATTATCCAGGGCTTACCCACACAACTAGCAATATAAAATAGTGAGGATTTAAAGAATAAATGAAATTGTATGAGTGGGAGAGAAAATCAAACCAGGGCATGTACTGATTCTTCCTTAGTATTGAATTTGGGTGTACATTTGAACATCCTCATTAGGTATCCCGTGATATTCAACTACCCACGCAACCATAAACGGAGGAAATCCTCCTCCTCATTAGCTTGCATCATAATATGTTTCGCTTCATACCATGTTATCCTTACTGACTCCCGAAGCATCAAGGATTCAAAAAACACATAGATGTCTTAAAAATCAGGGCTTCCACGTGAAAATTTAATGAGAAATGTGAGATTGAATGGGGAAGTGAGCATCTCGATATCCTCCTTCGAGAAAGAAACTGTTGGTGCCTCTTCCTTGAAGCAAAACATGGGATTAAGCATATCAGTCTCCTTAATAACCAAAGCAAAACTATTTTATTAAATATCTTAGCAAGATTTTTCATAAGTTAAGCTTGAGAGCTTCAACAATGGAGTTTCTCTCTCTATGAAACCCACTTTCTCTCTATAAAATTCTTATTCTTAACATTATTATTCTTCTTATTCTTATTATTCAAACTATTTTTCTTAATCTTTTTATACTTCTTATTCTTCTAATTTTTCTTTTTTTGTTCTTCTTATTCTTTTTATTATTCTTATTTTTCGGATTCTTCTTATTATTGTGATTCTTATTTATCTTCTTATTTTTCTTATTTTTTATTCTTATTTTTTTATTCTTCTTTTTTATTCTTTTTTTTCTTTTTCATCTTATTATTCTTATTATTCTTATTATTCTCTTGCTTCTAATTCCTTTTTTTATTCTTATTCTTCTTATTCTTCTTATTCTTCTTATTCTTGTTATTCTTCTTATTATTCTATTTCTTCTTATTCTTTTTATTCTTTATATTCTTCTTATTCTTTTTATTCTTCTAATTCTACTTGTTCTTTTTATTCTTCATATTCTTTTTATTCTTCTTATTCTTCTTATTCTTCTTATTCTTATTAATTTCTTATACTTCTTAAACTTATTATTCTTATTATTTTTCTTATTCTTCTTATTATTCTTATTTTTCTTATTTTTTTTTTCTTCTATTTCTTCATATTCTTCTTATTCTTCTATTTCTTTTTATTCTTCTTATTCTTCATATTCTTCTAATTCTTCTTGTTCTTCTTATTCTTCTATTTCTTCTAATTCTTATAATTCTTCTTATTTTTCTTATTCTTCTTATTATTCTTATTATTCTAATTATTCTAATTTTATTTATTCTTCTTATTCTTCTTATTCTTCTTAGTCTTCTTATTATTTTATTTTTCTTATTTTCTTATTTTTTTAATTCATCTTATTTTTCTTATTCTTATAATTTTTTTATTCATCTTATTCTTATTATTCAACTTATTCTTTGTATTTTTATTAATCTTTTTATTCTTATTATTTGTCTAATTATTCTTATTTTTCTGATTCTTTTGATTCTTCTTATTCTTCTTATTCTTATTATTCTACTTCTTACTACTCTTCTTATCATTCTTATTCTTCTTATTCTTTTTATATTTCTTATTATCTTTATTCTTCTTATTTTTCTTATTCTTCTTATTCTTCTCATTCTTTTTATTCTTCTTATTCTTCTCATTCATCATTTTCTTATTATTCTACTTTTCTTCTTATTCTTCAAATAGTTATTATTCTTCTTATTCTTGTTATTTTTCTTATTTTCTTATTGTTCTTATTCTTATGATCCTACTTATTCATCTTATTTTATTTTTATTATTATTATTTTTATTATTCTTATTATTATACTTATTCCTAATTTTCTTACTATTCTTCTTATCCATATTATTCTTCTTATTTTTCAGAATATTCTTCTTCTTCTTATTCTTTTTATTCGTGTTTTTCTTCTTTTCTTCTTATTCTTCTTATTATTCTTATTCTTCTGATTATTCATATTCAGCTTTTCCTTCTTATTCTTTTGATTCTTCTTATTCCTCTTATTCTTCTTATTCTTTTTATACTTCTTTTTCATGTTATTCTTGTTAGTCTCCTGATTATTATTCTTCTTCTTAATCTTCTTATTATTTTTATTGTTCTTAATATTCTTTTTCTTCTTATTTTTATTATTATTCTTATTTTTCTTATTTTTCATATTTTTCATATTTTTCGTATTCTTTTTTTCTTCTTATTCCTTTTATTCTTCTTATATTTCTTATTTTTCTTATTTTTCTTATTCTTCTTATTATTTTTATTCTTCTTCTTATTCTTCTTTTTTTTAAGTGTTATTTATTAATTATAACCCTCTCTTTTAGCGGAGGAATACCATTTTTACAAACTAACATCTACCCTTAGCCCTATTACACCCAATATTTAAGAAAATCTTTAACATTTACATCAATCTAAGTATATAAATTTATAGAGAAATGCTTTTGAGATTCTTGATTTCTTCCTTCAAGCTTTGAGAAGTTAGTTCTTTCTAATGATAACAAGGCTGAATCTTTCTTCAATGTCTTGTAATGTAAGACCTTTGATTCTTCATGTTGAAATTTTGCTTTGCTTCTTTTAAATTCAGTTGGAAATCTACTTCATTCTGGAATTCTTCTTGTTATATTGATCTTTGAGAGATGCTAGAATTCTACCACTTTTTTAGTGTATCCCGCCTTGAATATCAGCATTGCATCTTTTAAATTCTGCTTTGCTTTTTTGGTATCATCTATAAATATTCTGCCATATGTGCTTGCTAATCAGCAGCTCTTAACTTTTGATTTCTGCTTAACCTACAAACATTCCAGCCTGCATAAAATCAAGAGCATCATATCCGTATAAGATGAAAACCCATTTACCATCAATTTCTGGATATTTCAACCAGAAAAACCAAAAAATTCAGCAGCAGACTCCTTAGTTGTATCATTAAGATGTCCTGTTGTTGATCTTCAGAATATTTCTAGCAATTTCTGAACCCTTCATATCTTGAGTTGTAAGAGTTCCTTGCTTGGCTGCCTCCCTCCATGCTTTTTAATCTTTGATCTTCATTTACTCTACTATTACTTCTTTACATGAACTCCATACTTAACACAACTAAACTAAAAATTTATAGACTTGCAGCTTTTCTAAAATAACACAGACTTCATAAAAACACAGCATTCTACTTATATCAAATAACACAGACTTCCAGAAGCTAAAAAATACAGCATACTAAAATATACAGACTCAATACAGCTATAATAAGAAAAGAAAACTAAAAGACAGTAGGTTTGTCCAGCTTTATATCATTTTCATATACTTATTTACCTGCAAGAAAGATCTACATGCATATATATAATATACTCTATTATCAAATACCCCATCTTGATCCTTCAAATTAGCCCTGCAGTGTTACTGTTCATTTTTTAATAAGCCTGTAAAATAGAAACAAATAAAACAGTGCATACTATAAAAATCTTTAGTGTTACTGTATTTTTGAGCCCCCTAAACCTGCAGTCTTACCAAGCGGTACTGTAATGTATCCCAACCATCATAGTAACATCCCTCAGGACTAGGATGGGACGATGAGGATATGAACTTTATTCCGTTTATTCATTATACAAAGAATACCATAATAAACACAAAAGAAATCCTTGTAACTAAAAATTATTATTTTAAATTTTCCTAATATAAGGAAAATCCTTGCTATCTAATTTAATAATACCAAAATACTTTTTTGGTAAGTTATCTTCCTTATACTCCTGATCTCCATTCTTCCTACCATCTTTAGATAATGCATCAGCCAAAGCGTTAGCTTCTCTGAAGATGTGTTTTATAGTGAAATCTAATGAATTTATATCATGCAAAATTTCTTCTATCTCATTTTCATATTTCCACATAATTGACTGTTTTTTAATTAGATTGACAACTATTTTTGAATCAATTTGAATATCTACATTCTTGATATCTAAATTTTTACATATTCTTATCCCTTCTTTTAGTGCTAATATCTCGGCATGTAAAACCGATGATGCTTGCAATCTTCTAGTGAAAGCTAAAATTAACTTGCCCTCCGAGTTTCTAATTGCTCCCCCTCATCCAGCTTCCCCCATATCTCTATCGAAACTACCATCTATATTTAAAGTAAACATTCCTCTTGGTGGTTTTTCCCATTTTATGCTAATTATTTTAAACAGCTTAAGTGGTTTTTCTTTTAGGTTCCAAAAATGTAAGGTATCCTTATCCATCTTTGAACCTTGAGTTTTTATAGGGCATATCTCTGAAATTTTTCTTGTTTCCTCTTTTATTTCTTTCTAGATATCTTCCACCATCATATTGTACCCCTCGAATCTACTTTTATTCCTAGCTTTCCAAAAGCACCAAATGACTATTGGTGGAACATTACTTTTAATCCATTTCTGTGCCATGCTAGGAACTTTTGAGTTACACCATTTTTTAAACCTACATTTTAGAGGGAGATGTTCATATTTTATATGCATTTCTAATGCTAATCATTTCCATATTTCTGCAGCTACTCTCCCTTCTGAAAAGAGGTGATCTAATGTTTCGATCTCATTTAAGCAACATTAACATCTAGAAACTAGCTGTATTCCTTTCTGCTTTAAATTATTATCAATTGGGATAATATTAGATAAAACTTTCCACATAAAAGTTTTAATTTTTTGTGGATTGTCATTATTCCAAGCCCATTTAAATAATATTTGTTCTTTATTCTTTTTTCTTAAGACATTTTTCACTGATTTAAGCGAAAATGTACCCTCCAGGGTTAAGGTCCATCTCCATCTTTTTTTCGTGTGCTTAGAGTAATTTTCAACTAAATCCCTTTGTTTAAGCATTTGATTCCAAACCTGTGAACTCCTACTTTTATTTTTTATTTTATTGATATCGTCCTGTGATATATTTAATTCTATGTGATAATGCAGTTGGGGCTTTATAAGATATCATATATTGACATTTTCTTTTATTTAATTTTTGACCTGTTTCTTCCTCCATGCATTTTAATAAATCTATCAGATTACTTAATGATTTACCACATCCATTAGTGAATATCATTACATCATCTACATATGCCAAACAACTTACAAGTGGGGTGTTCTTCGGCTGTTTAAATGTGCCTATCATGCCATTTTTCATTTTTTTTTAAGATTAACTATCAAGAGTTCCAGATAAATGTTAAATAGTGATGGCGAGAGCTGATCACCTTGTCTTAACCCTCTAACTGGCTTTATTTCCTTTCTACTTTCTCATTTGTTATAATTCTTGCCTATGTGTTTGATATACACCTGTAAATCAGATCTATCCATGTTTCAGAGAAACCCATTTTTCTCATCATTGAACAGAGAATACTCCATTCAACTCTATCAAATGCTTTGGAAAGATCTAACTTAATTAATACATTATTACCTCTTGCTTTAGTGCCTATTTCTCTACACATTTCTTTTGCTAAGCATATATTATCCATAATCAATCTATTTTTCATAAAACCAGTTTGTTCTTCAGAAATAATTTTAGGTAATAGAGAGGCTAATCTATTTTGCAGAATTTTGGCTAAAATTTTATATATTGAATTACAAAGACTAATCGGCCTAAAGTCCTCCCCTTTTTGTGGATTTTCTACTTTAGGAATGAGAATAATATTAAAACTACCCCATTTCTTTCATATTTCTGCTCAACTTAATATGCTATTTATGGCTTTTTCTAAATCTTTTTTTATTATTTCCCAGCAAACCTGAAAGAAGCAATTGTTCCAACCATCTGGGCCAGCTGCACTATCTTTGTTCATAGAAAAAATTGCGGTTCTAATTTCTCCTTCTTCAGGGAATTTTGTTAGCATATTATTATCATCCGGAGTAATTTTATTCTCTATATTTTGTATAAGTGTGTTTCCTTTTAGCTCACTTGTTCCACCTAAGTGATTTTCAAAAAACATTGTAAAGTAATTTTGTATATCTATGTCTTTTTCTAGCCATATTTTCTCATTGTTTTTTATACCCCTAATTCTATGTTTTTGATATTTTAGTTTAGCTGCTTTTTGAAAAAACTTTGTGTTTTTATCTCCTTTCAGCCATTTAATTTTTGCTTTTTGTTTCCATAATACTTCCTCCATTAAGAGCTTTAATTTTAATTCCGCTTGTGCCTTACTAAGAGTTCTTCTATTGTTTATTCTTTGATCTATTTCAAATTCTATTTCACTTTTTAGTACTAACTCTTCTGCCGCTTTTATATTTTTAATTATATTTCCAAATGTTTCTTATTCTTCTTATTTTTTTATTCTTCTTATTCTACCTATTCTTCTTTTTATTTTTATTCTTGTTATACTTCTTATTATTCTTATTCTTCATATTATTCTTTTTTTTCATATTCTTTTAATTCTTCTTATTTCGATTTTTGTTTTTATTCTTTTTATAGATGTTATTCATCTTATTATTCTTATTCTTATTATTCTTATTATTCTTTTTATTCTTCTAATTCTTTTTATTCTTTATTCTTTTTTTATTCTTACTATTCTTATTATTAAATTTATTCTTGTTATTCATTTTATTTTTTCTTATTATTCTTATTATTCTTATTCTTCTTATTCTTCTTATGCTTCTTATACTTATTCTTCTTATTCTTCATATTATTTTTTAATTATCTTATTTTTATATTTCTTCTTTTTCTTCTTTTTCTTCTTATTATTCTTATTCTTCTTATTTTTCTTCACATTCTTCTTTTTCTTTTGAATCTTCTTTATCTTCATTTTCTTTTTTTTTGAAAGTTTATTTATTAATTATAACCCTCTCTTTTGGCAGAGGAATACCATTTTTACAACCTACTTGCTTGCTACCCGTAATCCTTTACACCCTTTTCACCTACACTAATCATTAGTTATTGTTAATGTAATAAAGTAAACATGGACAAATATTTGCCCATTCAAATCCACCTAGAGAACAATTTTGAGTTTCTGTTGGGATTTTCAGCATTGTTGCTGTCTGCACATTGTTGCTAGTTGAGAAATGAGTCTTTATCCTTTAATCCCTTTTTTCAAACTAGCTTCCTTTCCCTTCATGCCGGGCCTTTAATTATGCCCAACGACTTTGTTGAGCTTATGTATCAAGAGCTGCAACTTTAGCTTTATATTTTCCAGAAAAGGCTCTATTAAACGTGGTGCTATCTCTTGAAATCATCCAAGGACACCCGTATAATTGATCTTCCTCTACTTGTCACCTGCATACATGCCACAAACACAAGAAGATTTCCAGCCTCCAGCATTTCTGCTAGACCTCTTTCTCACTGTTCTGGATCCTTCAAACCAAGCATCCAATAGTTTCTGCTGTCAGCACTTCCATAGCAGCTTTTTGTTGCTCCCAATTGTGGGCAGCAACTTTCTATAGTGTACACGACCTAGCCTACTTTTATGGACTTCTAAATTACTTTAAAATAACACAGACACTACAGTACCTTATAACACAAACCACACCTAAACTTAAGCCGTTTAACATGGCCACATTAGAACAGAGTTCATACAGACTTTGATTCTATAATGCTAGAGATACAGGCACTTGTGCGCATGTCGATTCCTCTTGTTTTTCATATCCTTGCTGCTATTAAAATACAACAAAAAAGAAACTGCAGGTATACAGGCCATTCTTACTATCTGCAGTGTGATTCCGAACCTGCAGTGAGAACTGAGATACTTGTGGGGGAATCCAGAATGCCGCCACATTGTAATTACTCATTTCTACAAAGTCTTCCTTCAGGACTAGGAAGACTTGAGTGAATCTGGAACCTGCCCTGTACTCATATAAGTACAAAAGAACTTGAACACTCACAACAATGACGAAATCTTATAATATCCTCTCAATCTTTTTTGACTATTCGGATGTATTGGAATCTTTTTTATCTAGTTTTATAATACCTTTAAATCTCTCTGGAAGAGAGTCTTCTTCATATACATGGGATTCTTTGAGTTTTCCTTCTTTTGCTAATTTGTCTGATAAGGAATTTGCTTCCCTATATATGTGCGTGGGTGATGCATCTAAGAATATTATTAATTTGTTAATTTCCTCTAACTCCTCTTCAAATTTCCATGTACTACTTTTGTTATTTACTAAGTCTACCAATATTTTAGAATCTATTTGTATATCTATATTTGTTAGCTTTTTAGAGTAACATATTATGAGTCCATCCCTTAATGTTAATATTTCTACATGGAGGGCAGTTGACGCATTATTGGGACCTGAGAAGGCAAATATTAAGTGACCACAAGAGTCCCTTAAGGCACCTCCTCCACCAGCTAGGCCTATGTTCCTGTCGAAGCTACCATCGGTGTTTAGGGCTAATCTGCCTTTTTATGATTTTTCCCACTTAACTCCTATAACTTTTAGTGGTTTTATTTTAGACACCGTGAGATTCTAGAATTTTAGAGTGTAAGTATCTAGAAGAGGGCTTTGAGCTGCAAGTGGGAAAGATTCCGAGGTGATTTTTATTTCAATCTTTATTGCTTTCCATATGTCTTCATGGTCTATTTTGTGCCCTTCATATCTGCTATTATTCCTATCTTTCCATATACACCAGATAGCAATGTGAGGTATGTTATTTTTAAGCAATTTCTGTGAGCTGTGCTGAAAATGCGCATTACTCCATTTAATTAGTCTATTTCTAAGAGGAATACATGCATGCTTTAATCCCATTTCAGACTCTAGTCTTCCCCAGATTTCCATGGCTATATTACCTTGGGAAAATAGATGATCAAGCGATTCTAGCTTTTGCGAATAGCATTCACATCTAGAGGCAAGTTGTATGCCTTTTGTATTTATGTTTTCATCTATATGAATGATATTTGAGAGAACTTTCCATGTATTAGTTTTTATCTTTTGACTATTATCATTATCTCATATCCATTTAAATAAAGGTTGCATTACCTTCCTACTTCTTACTTTTTCTTTAATGGTTTTAAGTTAGAATATTCTGTCTGCACTCAAAGTCCATTTCCAACCATTTTTAGTAAGTTTAGAATATTTTCCACTAATTGCCTTTGATTGAGCATTTGAAGCCAGATTTGTGATGCTTTGTTCTTTTTTCTATTCCTATTTATATCATCCTCTATACAATATTTAGCTCTCATAAATTCAGCCCATATGTTATTTTTTTCTTCGAGCCTCCACCATCTTTTGCACGCCCATGCTTTAGCTAGATCGTTTAAATTAGTAAAGCCGAGGCCTGTTTCCTGTAAGGGGTAGCAAAGAGCATTATATTTTTTCCAATGTAACTTTCTTTTGCCACTTTTTGATCCCCATAAGAAATGGGCCAATTCCTTCTCTATTCTTTTTTATCCGACACTAGAAGGTGAGTAATCATCAGATTCTGCATGACTATGCATTGTAACACATGGGTGATCAGAGCAATTCTACCAGTCATGGAAAGTATGTCCACTTTCTAGCCAGCAATTTTATTTTTAATTTTTTCAAGTAGGAAATCTAGGTATATTGATTTTAGTTTTCCTTCGTATATTGGGCATCCAAGATATTGAAGCGCACCTTTTATATGAGTGAAACCTGTTATTTTGTTAATTCTATGACCTAGACTTATTGTGCCTTTTTTGGCAATCATAAATTGTCACATTTTGTTATTAATTTTCTATCTCGTTTTTTCTTCTAAGACTTTTAACAACTCCATGAGGTTATGTAGGGATCTGGAGCTTCCATTTGTAAAAAAGATCACATCATTAGCATAAGCCAAGCATCCCAATAAAGGAGTATTAATAAGCAGACTAAACCGACCTATACTTCCTGAAATAATTTTTTTTGGCATTAACAATGAGGAGCCTTATGTAGATATTAAAGAGGGAGGGAGAAAGGGGATCACCCTGCCGTAACCCTCTCATCAGCTTGATATCGTTTCCTAGTTCTCCATTGACAAAAATTTTAATCAAAGAACTTGATATATATCTATAAATCAAGTCAATCTAGGTTTCAGAAAAACTCATCTTTCTCATGACAAAACATAAAATTTTCCATTCAATTCTATCAAAAGCTTTTGAGAGATCTAGTTTGAGCAATACATTATGACCTCTAGATTTGGATCCTATTTCTCTGATCATTTCTTTAGCTAAAAAAATATTTTCCATTAATAATCTATTTTTCATAAATCCTGATTGTTCTTTAGAAATGATTTTTAGTAATACTACAGCTAATCTGTTTTGAATTAGCCTGGCCATGATTTTATAATTGGAGTTACACAGGCTAATAGGTCTAAAGTCTTCAGCTTTATGGGGGTTTTACATTTTAGGAATAAGAACCAAGTACGTGCCGCTCCATTTCTTGCATATTTTTGTGCCACAGAATATCCAATGTATAGCTCCTAGGAGGTCATTTTTTATGATTGACCAACAGTTTTGATAGAACTCATTGTTCCACCCATCATGGCCCGGAGCACTGTTTTTGCTCATGCTAAAGACAATAAACTTTAGTTCTTCTTCATCCGGGAATTTGGTAAGTGCATCATTTTCTTCGTTGGTAATTTTATGATCTATCTTATTTAGGAGATAATCTCCATTCAAATTTGTTATTCCTCTAAATTGGTTTTCAAAATATTTGTCAAGGTGGTATTTAATTTCTAAGTTAGTGTCTACCCATTTGTTTAGGTTATTTTTTATACCTTTTATTCTATGTTTTTGAGTCATGATTTTGGCTGTTTTCTGGAAAAACTTTGTATTTTTATCTCCTTCTTTAATATATTTTATTTTAGCTTTTTGTTTCCAGAATACTTCCTCCATCAGTAATTTTAATTTTAGCTTAGCCTGTCCTTTATTTAGTTCCTTTCTACTATCTGAATTTTGAAGTGTTTCATATTCTAACTCTTTTTTTTCATCTTTCTTTTCTGCTTTTATAATATTTTTGTTAATATTGCCGAAGGAGTCTCTATTCCATATCATTAAGTGCTTTTTTAGCCTTTCTAATTTATTATTCCAGATTTGAACAGGGTTACCTGTTATTTCTTGCGTCCATGAATTTTTAATTGTATTGATGAAAGCATGATGTAAAGACCATGCATTCTGAAATTTAAACGACTTATTCTTGATTTTATTTTTTTCTATGGATATTAATAGTGGATTGTGATCTGAACAGGTTCTAATTAAATGTCTGATGTCTGTGGAGCCATAAGCTTCTAGCCATTTGACATCATATAGAATTCTATCTAATCTTGCCCATGTGGTGCCTTTAACTTTCCAGTTATTGCACCAAGTATATTGGGGGCCTGAAAAGCTAGCTTCCATCAAACTAGCCTCTGATATCTTATCATTAAAGTTAGCGATAGCTTTTTTATTGGGGGGGTTGCCCCATTTTTTCTCGCTAGACTTTATTATAATATTGAAATCCCCTCCTTTTATCCATGGTTTATTTATTTTAGCGGTTTTAAGAATATCATTCCATAGCTCCCTTCTACCTTCTTTAGTATATTTGGCATAAACTACTGAAATGATCTCCTCTCGGGCATTATCTAAAGAAAAGTTAATAATTTGATTCGTATCTTCTAAAATAATTGTATTAAATAAGCTTTTCTAGAAAATCTAGATTTTGTTATTTTTATTAAAGAATGAATAATCAAACCCTAATAGCTTTTTGTAGTATTCTAGTTTATCCTTATTTACAATGGGTTCGACAAGTATAATAATTGGAGTTTTATATAATTGAATCAGTTTTTTAACTCTTTTTATTGAAGAGGGGTTTGCAATACCCCTCACATTCTAGTAGAGAAATCTATACATTAGAAGTTGATTTAGCCCGAGCTCTTGAAGTGCATTTTGATTCATATGTTTTATCTAAGTATTTTTTTCCTATTTCTAGATTTTTTAATCTAACTAAACCCTCCTGATTTTTCATTTTTCCATTCCCTGCCTAGCTGTAATGCCATGAGTTTTATTTCCTTCATGGCCCAATCTCTATCTCCCATTATGTTTGTAAAATTATCGATTTCTAAATCATCTTTGGTGGCTTTTATAAAATCGGATTCTTCCTCATTTTTATTTAAAATGAAATCGCATCTAACCTCTAAATCCTCTTTTGAGTTATTACTGAACTCCTCTACCCCTTTGCTTCTCCATGCACTCTTTTTTCTAGTTTCGAATCTGTCTCTCCTAAATCTTTTATTTATTTCAGCTATTTTTAGGATTAGTTCATGGTTTTTAGCATTTTCCTCTAAGTTATTTGTTTTTCTAGCACCTTCGGTATCTTCTTTCCTAGTGGGAACATATTCCACTATTTCCATTCTTGTAACAACTCCATTGCAGTTCTGTTCACTATGTTGGGGGGGGGGGTTTAATTCTATATTATTTTTTCTCATTTCTTGTCTATGTTCTAGGACCATTCCACTATTTGTCTTTTGTAAATTTTTTAACCAAGCAATGTTCACATGAATGCCCTAGTTTATTACAGTAGGAGCAGTAGCTTGGGAGGTCTTCTGGAATCAATTCTTGCCAGAAACCATCCCCATTTTTAATACCAATCCATATACGGTGAGGGATGTGATCCAATAGGTTCACTTCTATGCAGAGCCGAGCTGCACTTAGTCGAGATAAAATGGCAGTTTATATAATTGAATCAGTTTTTTAACTTTTTTTATTGAAGAGGGGTTTGCAATACCCCTCACATTCTAGTAAAGAAATCTAAACATTAGAAGTGGATTTAGCCCGAGCTCTTGTAGTGCATTTTGATTCATTTGTTTTATCTAAGTATTTTTTCCTGTTTCTAGATTTTTTAATCGAACTAAACCCTCCTGATTTTTCATTTTTCCATTCCCTGCCTAGCTATAATGCCATGAGTTTTATTTCCTTCATGGCCCAATCTCTATCTCCCATTATATTTGTAAAATTATCGATTTCTAAATCATCTTTGGTGGCTTTTATAAAATCGGATTCTTCCTCATTTTTATTTAAAATGAAATCACTTCTAACATCTAAATCCTCTTTTGAGTTATTACTGAACTCCTCTACCCCTTTGCTTCTCCATGCACTCTTTTTTCTAGTTTCGAATCTGTCTCTCCTAAATCTTTTATTTATTTCAGCTATTTTTAGGATTAGTTCATGGTTTTTAGCATTTTCCTCTAAGTTATTTGTTTTTCTAGCACCTTCGGTATCTTCTTTCCTAGTGGGAACATATTCCACTATTTCCATTCCTGTAACAACTCCATTGCAGTTCTGTTCACTATGTTGGGGGGATTTAATTTTATATTCTTTCCTCTCATTTCTTGTCTCTATTCTAGGACCATTCCACTGTTTGTCTTCTGTAAATTTTTTAACCAAGCAATGTTCACACTAATGCCCTAGTTTATTATAGTAGGAGCAGTAGCTTGGGAGGTTTTCTAAAATCAATTCTTGCCAGAAACCATCCCCATTTTTAATACCAATCCATATATGGTAAGAGATGTGATCTAGTAGGTTAACTTCTATGCAGAGCCGAGCTACACTTAGTCGAGATAACATGGCAGTGGCACCATCAAGGAGAAGAGTGGTGCCAACTACACTAGCAATATGATAGAGAAAGAGCTTATCAAAGAAGTGAATAGGCAGCATAGGGAGGAGAAACCAAACCAGGTGTAATGGCGACTCCTATTTGGTTGTGAAGGAAGGCGTCCATCTGAAGGCTCTCATAGGATAGCCCGAAATATACCATACTGCCTTCAACCATACTCTATGGAAGTCCTCCTCGGTGGACAGTTGAATCAGAATATGTTTAGCATCCAAGATGCCGGTTTTTGATAGACCTTTAAGCTTCAGTGATGCGAAGAATGCCCAGATATCTTCAATGCGAGGTCGCCCATGGGAAAATTTGCCCACTATAGTGTATTTGTGAGTTTCAGCAAGCATGACGATATCTAAGGGGGAAAACTCTATCGAGGGTTCTCCATTTTTTTCCCCATAAATTTCTGAAAAATCAGAATAGTGAGGCACCGTCCTTTTAATTTGATGAGCAAATGACTTCTTATCCCTTAATAAATCAACTTGCTCCATTTTTTTGCATGAAATCTACTTCTTCTTCAATGAAATTTTCATTTTCTTCTTATTCTTATTAATCTTATTATTCTTCTTATTCTTCATATTATTCTTATTCTTATTATTCTTCTTATTCTTCATATTCTTATTATTCGTCTTATTCTTTTTATTCTTGTTTATCTTTTTATTCTTCTTATCCTTCTTATTTTTATTATTCTTCTTTTTCTTCTTATTCTTCTATTAAGTCTTATTCTTCTTATTCTTTATATACTTCTTATTCTTTTTAATCTACTTATTATTCTTATTTTTCTTATTCTTCTTATTATTCTTATTCTTCTATTCTTTTTATTCTTATTATTCCTCTTATTCTTCTTATTATTCTTATTCTTCCTATTCTTTTTATTCTTATTATTCCTCTTATTCTTCTTATTATTCTTATTCTTCCTATTCTTTTTATTCTTATTATTCCTCTTATTCTTCTTATATTTCTTATTCTTATTATTCTTATTATTCATCTTATTCATCTTATTCTTTTTATTTTCTTATTCTTTTTATTCTTCTTATTCTTATTATTCTTTTTTTTCATCAAATTTTTTGTTATTCTTATTCTTCTTATTCTTTTTATTCTTCTTATATTAATTATTATTCTTATTTTTATTATTCATTTTATTTTTCTTATTGTTTTTATTCTTCTTATTCTTCTAATTCTTCATATTCTTCTTATTCTTTTTATCCTTCATATTCTTCTTATTCTTATTATTCTTCCTATTCTACTAATTCTCCTAATTCTTCTTATTCTTATTATTCTTCTTATTCTTCTTTTTGTTCGTTTTTTTCTTATTCTTATTATTCTTCTTTCTTCTTGTTATACTTCTTAATCTTATTATTCTTTTATTGTTCTTATTCTTCTTATTTTTATTATTCTTCATATTTTTCTTATTCTTCTTTCTTATTTTTTTATTCTTCTTTACTTATTATTATTATTATTATTCTAAATATTCTTCTTATTCTTTTTTTTCTTCTTATTCTTTTTATTATTCTTATTTTTAATATTATACTTATTCTTCATATTATACTTATTCTTCATATTCTTCTAATTCTTCTAATTCATATTATTCTTGTTATTCTTTTTATTCTTATTATTTTTTTTTATATTTCTTATCCTTCTTATTCTTCTTATGCTTAATTTACTTCTTATTCTTCTGATTTTTCTTATTATTCATATTATTTTTTATTCATCTTATTCTTATTTTCTTCTTATTCTTTTTTTTTCTTTTTCTTATTATCCTTTATATTCTTCTTAATAATCTTCTTTTACTTTTGATTCTTCTTTATCTTCTTATTCTTCTAATTCTTCGTTTTATTCTTATTCTTCATATTCTTCTAATTCTTCTTTTTTTCTTATTGTTATTATTATTCTTTTTCTTCTTATTATTCTTATTCTTCTTATTCTACTTTTATTTAAAAATGTTTTATTTTATTTTTATAACCCTCTTTTTTGGCAGTGGAATACCGTTGTTCCAATCTAGACACTACCCTTATCCCTTTTACACCCTTCTTTTCAAAAAATAAAATAAATCATAATACATTGAATGTGCTTGGAAGTTGACCATTTTCTTTTGTCTAGCAATTTCAGATAGCTTCTACTGCTTTTGATTTGAGCATGTTTCTTTAGAGGGAATTCTGACTTCATATTTTTTAGATTCTGCCTATGTGTATTCTAGTTGCTAGGAGAGATCTCTTTTATTATTCTCCTTGTTGATTCTTCAGTTGTAACCTTCTATTAGTTCTTGCTTTGGCCTAAGTTTGTCTCATTTGCTTTTCTCTAGGAGAGATCATCCTGCCACCTTTACTACTGCATCTTCATATATTTATCCTGAAAATTCATCCCACAAGACTACTAAGACCATATTCCCAACCTCTTTAACCTCGCATTTATTCATTTTGTATAACCTATCTTTACATCTACAAGATCAAATCCTCACATCAAAGAACAAGTATAATAACTAAATTTCAACCATAATTCACTGCTTGTTTGGATTTTTGTTGCTAGATGATATCAGATAGTCTATAGCATAATAAAGCAAGCTATTATCTCATCCCACAGGGCTTGTGTGTACTTACTCATGCTCTTGAACTGTTGCATTATTTTGTCCTCAACCTGCGTATACTAAAATACAGAGAAACTAGTATTTCTGTAATGACATACAGGTTTTCACATGAAAAAAATAAATGAGAAACTAGTGTATCTGTAATATTATACAGATTATCACATGAACAAAGTCATAAATGTTCAATGCAGGTTATCATCTCTAACCTGCTGCATATCTCACCTTGGATTTTCATTATTTGAAATCTATGTTCATACAAAAGATCTATAACATAATCAAACAGATTGCCACTTGATAAAACCATATATGATTTCTAACATCCAAAGCAAATTATTTACTCATCCCATAGTGTCGGGGTGAGCTTATAGTATAAATTTCAAAAAAAAAAGGCAATATGACTGTATTTAAAAAAACCATGAATGTCTATAACATCTCACATGAATAAAATAGTACGTGAATAAAGCCAAAAATAAACCACTATATCTAAATTGTCATACAAATTTTCACATGAATAAGGCCATTAATGCTCAAGGCAGTATATATTCTCAACCTACTACACCCGGGGTTTTATCATCTCATCCGGGATTTTTCAGCATTTACAACCATTATATTCCTTGATAAAACCATATATAATCTCTATCACCAAAAGCAAATTATGTTCTCCTCCCACAAGGCCAGGGTGAGCTTATAGTAAAATTTCAAAGAAAAAAGCAAAATTATTCATCATATCAAATAATTTCTTACGCCCTAAAAGAAAAAGAATGAATGTATGTGTTGCATAATATAAAATGTTGTTTACCCATTCTCTTTAACTCTCTTGAGCGTAGAATAAGATGATTCATCTAATGCGAGGGTACCTCTATATTTATTTGGAATATGTAATGCAAAAAAAATCTTGATTTCCTATTTTTATGTTGTATTTGGCTAGCTTGTCGGCCACATTGCATTCCTTATAAATATGCTCAATGTTACCATTTAATTCCTTAACTAGTAGCTTAATATCCTCTATCTCATTTATGTGTTTCCATTAGGATTTTTGTCTTTTAATAATTCCTATTAAGGTTAATGAGTCCACTTGAATTTGTATATTTTTTAAATTATTTGATTTGCACAATTTTAGATCTATCAGAAGAGCTAGCATTTCCGCTTGGAGGTGGGGACTTGACTGTCAATTTTCTAGTGTATGCCGATAACATCTTGCCCTCGGAATCTCTTAATATTCCAACACCTCTGACTATGCATGTATCTCTTTTAAAACTTTTGTCAGTATTAAGAACCAAGTGGTTCTTTGAAGGTTTATTCCAGTGAATGTTTATAAACCCCAGCACTTTAATTTCTAATGATCTTAATTGCCATCTATTTATGTACTCTTTTTTATCTATGTTTGTAGTCTTTTTTAACGGGAATGCTTCAGATATGGTTATAATTTCTTTTTTAATATTTTGCTTTACATCTTCTATTTTCATTTCTATATTCTCGAACCGGCTTTTATTTCTAGCTTTCCATACGCACCATACGATTAGGGGTGGGATGGTGTTTTGCAGCCATCATTGTGCTGATTTTTCGTAGGCATCTTCATCCATTTTTGGATCTTACTTTTAAGAGTTTGATTTTGGCATTTCAAGCCCTTTTTTTTTCAAATTTTTTCCATAATTTTGAAGCTATATTTCCTTGCGAAAATAGGTGATTTGATGATTCAACATTTGTTTTGCAACATTTACATCTGGAGGCTAAGCTTATGCCTTTTTTTGTATCACTATGTCTAATGGGGTGATGTTAGAGAGTGGTTTCCTTAAGAAAAAATGAATCTTGTATGAATTTTTATTATTCCCGCAAAATTTCCACACTTATTGTGAAGGCTTTTTGCTTCTAACTAGATTTTTAATTGATTTTAGGGTGAAGAGGCCTTCATCAATTAATTTTCATTTCCATCCAAATTTAGTTAGGACTGAGTGCTTAACCACTAAATTTTTTTGTTCTAATCATTGTTTCCAAATTTAAGACTCAGTGCTAAGCTTTTTTATATTGTTTGTGTCATTATTCGCCAAATACTTAGCTAGCATATATCTTTCCCAGAGGTTGTTATTTTCTTTTATCATCCACCATCTCTTATAGGCCCATGCCTCTGCTAGGTGTTCTAAACTAGAGAACCCAAGCCCCACCTCTTCTTTTGGAAAGCATAAATCCTTCCATTTCTTCCAGTGCAATTTGTGCTTATTTTCTTTTTTGCCCCATAAAAAATTACTGAATCTTTTTCCATTTTTTAATAAAAAATTTCGAAGGCTGCATGACCATGAGATTGCGAATAAATATGCTTTGCAGTACATGTGTGATGAGGGTAACTTTCCCACACATGTTCAAGAAGTCAACCTTCCAGCCGGCAATCTTATTCCTTAGCTTATCTAAGAGAAAATCTAGGTGGATAGATTTAATTCTGCCTTAGTATAAAGGGTAGAAAAGATATGAAATTGCTCCTTTTTTGAACGAGAATCTTGTGGCTACTTCAATTCTATGTATGAGACTTAAAGGTACCTTTTTAGAAATTTTAAATTGCCATTTATTTTTGTTTAACTTTAGACCTATTTCTTCTTCCATAATTTTAAAGATACCCATTAAGTTCTGTATTGATTTTTTGTTTTCATTTGTGAATAATATCATGTCATCTACATATGCCAGACAACTTATCTGTGGAGCATCTTTATATTGACTAAAAGGTAGTATATACCTTCTATCCATTCTATTTTTTAAGTATCATATAAATAATTCCATGTATATGTTAAAGAGTGTCGGGGATAAGGGGTCCCCTTGTCTTAGCCCTCATGAAGTTTTAAACTCTTTACCTTTTTCTCCATTTATAATAATTTCAAACCACGTGCTCGAAATGCATCTAAAGATTAAATCGGTCCATGCTTCTGCAAAGTCCATTTTCCTCATTGTGAAACATGATACTTTCCTATCTACTCTATCAAAAGCTTTTGATAGATCTAATTTACAAATAATATTGTGGCCTCTCATTTTGCGAGATAGATCTTTCATAAGTTTTCTAGCAAGGCATATATTTTCCATAATTAATATGTTCTTCATAAAGCATGATTGTTCATTTGATATGATGTTTGGAAGAATGAGACCTACCCTATTTTGTAGAAATTTCGCTAGAATTTTGTAAATGAAATTGTATAAGCTAATGGGGTGATAATCTTCTCCTTTTATTATATTTTTCTATTTTAGGAATTAGAACAATGTGAGTTAGAGCCCTTCATTTTGTTAATCTCGGCACCACAGTAGATCCATTGAATGGCTTGAACAATGTCTATTTTAGTGATGTTCCAACAAGTTTTAAAAAGCTTTCTATTCCATCCATCCGAGCTAGTTGCACTATTAATTTCCATGCTAAAGATAGTTTTCCTGATCTCTTCCTCCTTTGGTAATTCTGTTAATTTTTTATTTTCATCATTAATTAGTTTATTAATGTTCTGTAAAAGACTTTGCTCTTTAATTATACTTTCCTCGCATAATAGTTTTGTATATATTTTTTCTAAAGAGTCTTTAATGTATTCTCTATTCTCTAACCATATACCTTCATTATTTTTTATTCCTATTATTTTATGTTTTTGATTTATTATTTTTGAGGCTAATTGAAATAAATTAGTATTTAAGCCCCCTTATTTAAGCCATTTTACCATTGCTCTTCGTTTCCAGAAAATTTGTTCCTTGTATAGTACTATAGTTTTAGTTTAAGTTAACTTTGAGCTTTATTAAGATCATGATGATTATACGTGTTCTAATCTTTTTCATAAGACTATTCTAGTTCATTGGTCTTTCTTTCTATTTCTAAGATGGACTTATTTATATTACCAAACTTGTTTTTTATTCCACTTTATTATTCATGATTTTAATCTATCAAGCTTTTTCATGAGGGTCTGATTAGCATTTCCACTTACTGGTAGCGACCAAGACTCTTTCATAGTATCTAAGAAGTTCACGTGTAAGCACCACATATTCTGAAATTTGAAAGATATGTTCTTGGATTCCATTTTACAAAATTCATAAGTAGTGGCTTATGATCTGAACAGGTACTGTTCAAATGTTTGACCTTTATATTTTCGAAGAAGTCAATCCATTTGACTTTAACAAGAAATCTATCCAGCCTAGACAATATAGCTCCCTTATTTCTACGATTATTCTTCCATGTGAAGTTTGAGCCTAGAAACTTTGCCTCCAAAAAATTACAATTGGAGATAGCTACATTAAAGTGTTCACTAGCCGGTGGATTCATAGGGCTTCGCCCTTTTTTCTCCAATGCATTTCTATATTATATTAAAATCACCTCCAATTATCCATGGTGTTTTTTAATGAAATCTACTCCATGATTTTCAACAATTCATTTGTTTTTTCTTTGGAATTACTCGCATAAATTACTGAGATTGTATATTATATACCTTTATTTATATTAAGAATAATTATTTGATCAACTTCTTCAGTGCTAGTTATATCAATATAATTTTTCCATATAACCCATATCAGACTCTCATTGTTTGAAAATGTTTTATTAAATCCTAACTTATTTTTAATGTTTTCTAAGTGACATATATCAGCCATTGGTTCTCTAACATTATGAGTGCAATGTTGTGAAGTTATGTTGAATTTTTAATCTGTTTAAGGAAGGAGAGTTGCTATTCCATGAATATTCTAGAATAGATAACTAAACATTAATTTAAGATTTTACTTGTGCTCTTGTTTTACACTTTAACGAATGTTAGATTTAAGTGTTTTTTAGAGTTTCTAGTTTTTTTTAACTGTACTGTGCTCTTGGAGTTCTTTTTCTTTAAACATTTTATCCATTTGTAGAGTTAATATATTTAAATGTCTTATGGCCTTTTCTTTGTTATACGTTATCACATTTATATCAATGTCAATATCATATTTGTAGTAGCTAGCTACCCTTTTTCTATTTTAGAAGGGATGTTGGTGCAAGACTTGATAGATTCAGAGTCTAAACCCACTTCTGAGGTAGAAAACAAGTCCTCTGAGGTTTTCTATATTTAATCACCATATCTTTTATCTTATTCAACGTGGTTCTTATTATTTCATTCTCGTCATCTTGTACATGTGGTTATAAGGGCTCCAACTGTGTAATTACTCCAGAGTTATTAAAAGTAAAGTTATTTATGGATTTAAGACTAACCATTTGCCCTTTTCCCTCCATCTATTCTATTTTATATTCTGTTTTATTTTCCATTTTAACCCATACTTCCATTCTCAGTTTTATCTTAAAATTTTTTAAGTTATTAATTAAGGTTATGCAATTATCTATTTTGTGCCGCCTTTTCTTACATGCATTACAGAAACTAGGTAGAGCTTCTAGAATAATGGGATGTCAGAAACCTACCACCTCATCCGGCCCAATACATAGCTTTGGGATGGGTAATTGAATGTCTACTTCAATGTAGGATCTAGCCACAATGGGCCTAGAAATATTGTTCATGGCTCCATCCATTAATAGAGGTTTGCTGATGAGATTTGAAATGAAGAAGAGAGCAGTTTTTTGAAAAAATATATGGACAAGAGAGGAAGAAGAAACCAAACCGACATAAGAGGATTTTCTTCCTTTGTATTGAAACTTGGAGCCCAAATGAATACACGCATTGGATAGCCCAAGAAATTCCAGGATTAAATCATCCACAGTCGTAGGTAGTCCTCCATTATGAATAGCTATATCAGCACGTCTTCCATGGATCACACCAATCTTAATCAATCCTTTGAGTTTTAATGAAGAGAAGAAATCTCTTATTTCCTCAATACGTGGTCACCCAATGGAGAATTTGCTGATGAGCGAGTGTTTGGGAATTGCCAAGAGATTATCAATTCTTCGGGAGAAAAAAAATTATGGGTTCCCCATTTTTCTTTGCAAACTATTTATTAGGGGGTGCGGCTAAGTGATGAATGTTGGAGAATAATTTCTTATATGAAAATAAATCTCATTCCTCCATTTATTAGCATGGAATCACCACTTTCTTCCTAATATTGAAGCTTTCTCTCTCTAGAATTTTAACTTTTTCTCTCTAGAACATCCTTCTTATTCTTCTTATTCTTCTTAATCTTTTTATTCTTCTTATTTTTCTCATTCTTATTATTATTCTAATTCATTCTTATTATTTTTCTTTTGCTTATAATTCTTGTTATTCTTCTTATTATTCTTATTATTCTTATTATTCTTATTCTACTTATTCTTCTTATTTTTTTTATATTTCTTATTCTTCTTAATCTTCTTATTCTTTATAATCTTCTTATTCTTAGTATTCTTCTTATTCTTCTTGATCTTCTTATTTTTCTTATTCTTCTTATTCTTCGTATTCTTATTTTTTTTATTCTTCTTATTCTTCTTATTTTTATTATTCTTCTTATTTCTTGTGTTTCTTATTTATATTCTTATTATTCTTATTCTTTTTTATTCTACCTATTCTTTTTTTATTCTTTTTCTTGTTTTTCATCTTATTCTTCTTTTGTTTCTAATTCATCTTATTCTTCTTATTCTTATTATTCTTCTATTTCTTCATATTCTACTTATTCTTATTATTCTTCTTATTATTCTTATTCTACAAATTCTTCTAATTTTTCTTATTCTTCTTATTCTTCATATTCTACTTATTCTTCTTATTCTAATTATTTTTCTTCTTCTTTTTATTCTTATTATTTTTCTTATTCTTTTTATTCTTATTATTTTTCTTATTCTTATTATTCTTCATATCTTTTTATACTTTTTATTATTATTATTCATCTCATTCTTCTTATTATTCCTTTTTCATCTTATTCTTCTTATTCTTTTTATTCTTCATAATCTTTTAATTCTTTTTTTTCTTTTTATTCTTCTTATTCTTCTTAATATTTTTATTATTTTTATTCTTCTTATTCTTCTCTTTCTTGTGATTCTTATATATCTTCTTTTTCTTCTTTTTCTTCTTTTTTGTCTTATAATTCTTATTCTTCTAATTCTTCTTTTGCTTCTAATTCCTTTTGTTCTTCTTATTCTTGTTATTCTTCTTATTCTTGTTATTCTTCTATTTTTTTTATTCTTTTTTTTCTTATTATTCTCCTTATTTTATTAATTCTTCTTATTCTTCTTATACTTCTTATTCTTCTTATTCTTCTTATTCTTCTTATTCTTCCTATTCTACTTATTATTCTTATTCTTGTTATTCTTCTTATTCTTATTATTCTTCTTATTCTTTTTATTATTCTTATTCTTTCTATTCTTCTTATATTCATATACTACATATTCTAATTATTATTATTTTTATTTTTATTTTTATTTTTTTTATGAAAGTTGTTTATTAATTTTAACCCTCTCTTTTGGCGGAGGAATACCCTTTTTACACTTAATGAAAAAAACAAAGAACCAAGCCTAATTTTAATATGTGTATGTGTGCTCGCTTTGAGCTTATTTGTTTAAAGATCTTGAGTTATTTTTAACTCGGTTATATACCCACTTCCTTGCTATTAACTTGTCCTTCATGAACCTCCTTCTATAAGTCAGTTGACGGCTCCAAAGCCTGCACAACAAACATTTTTCTGCATAGGGATTTATCTGCATAGGCATTTTTCTGCATAGGGATTTTTCTGCATAGGGTTTTCTGCATAAACACCCTTCCTGCTACACTTTTTATGCATAGGGAGCTACACTTTTTCTGCATAGGGAGCTACACCTTTTCTGCATAGGGATTTTTCTGCATAAGGATTTTTCTGCATAGGGATTTTTCTGCATAGGGATTTTTCTGCATAGGGTTTTCTGCATAAACACCCTTCCTGCTACACTTTTTCTGCATAGGGAGCTACACCTTTTCTGCATCAGCCATTTTTCCAGCCCTTTGAGTCTTGCTCCCTATAGTTCTTCACGTTCCGGTGCCTTGAATTTCACTATATATGCCGCACTCTACACTTAATATGCTGTTACAAGAGCTTGGCTAACCCTTCCTCATGTATGCTGTATAATACCTGCGCTGCTAAGAAACCCAAGAAAACAAAGCCAAATATACATACTATTTCTTTTCTCCCTCCTAGATCCTTTCTAAACAAACCTGTAACTGTAGGGACAGAAATTCCCCTACTGACTGCCTCAATACCTTCTAACAACTTAATTTTCGCTATATTGCCCTACATTATCTGCTAAGAAAACCAAGAAAACAAATATACATTCTTCTAACACCTTCCTTTGCTTAACTTCTGGAATTCATTGCCTTATCCCAGCAACTTTGCGCTCCATTTTTCTCCCATAGCCGCTTCATTTTTTGAACCCTCGTTGAACCTTAGCAAATCTAAAATTTGCTTCCTTAATGACAGCAAGACCTATTCTATACCCCAACGTCTAATGTTTTAGCATCCTAACTACTTAATTAACACATGACTTTGCAACATTGTTCTCATAAGCATAAATAAAGCTTTAAACATACAATAAACAAAGAAATAGGGCAAATGAGGTTTAGACTACATGTGCCAAAAAATCTTGCCTCCTAATAAATGAAGCTTTGAGTGAGCTGCGCTGCTAAGAAAGACAAATACATCTATACCATATTCCCCAAGAGAACCCCATTTTTTACCGTTAACCTTTCCTCTTCTGTTATACCTATATAATCTATTAATATTTATCTGTCTCTCACTTTCTACCCTTGCTAACTCTTACATAGGGAATTGCATTCTTGTCTAGATCCACTAGGCCTTTTATTTTTATCGGCAGAGTAACCTCATCATATTCTGCTTCTCCTTTTTGTGATCCTAGCCTTGCAAGATTGTTTGCTGGGGTGTTTAGCTCTCTATATATATGTAATATTGATGCATTCAGTTCTTCTATGAGATTCAAAATAATTTCTAATTCCTCTTCATGTTTCCAAAGAGATATTTTCTTTGTTACTAAATTGACTAATAACAATGAATCTACCTGTATTTGAATGTTCTTATAGTCTAATTTTTTACAAACAGTTAAACCTAAATTTAATGCCCTAATTTCTGAATGTAGAGCCGAGGCTGCTACACTAACTGTAGTAAAAGCTTTCATAACTGTCCCTGTAGAATCTCTTATTAAACCACCTCCCCCCGCTATACATGTGTCCCTATTAAAGCTTCCATCCGTATTTAAGGATAGTTTTCCTTCCGGAGGTTTGTGCCAAGAGATACTTTTCGCCCAATATTGTTTATTTATTTTTATATTTAGGAACCATTCCCGTTCTACTTTCTTTTCTTTGTCTATTTTATTTAAAATTACAGGGTTAAAATTTGAAATGTTACTTATTTCCTGCCTGATTTCTTGTGATATTGCATTCGTGTCCATTTTCTTTCCTTCAAACCTACTCCTATTTCGAGCCTTCCATATACACCATATTATTACATGTGGTAAGTACATATTAAGCCAGATTCTAGTAGGATTAGTAGAGATTACTTTTTCCTATGTTTTAATTCGTTCAATTATATCATCTTCTCTTTTAATGATTTGCTTTGTTTCATCAAATTTCTTCCAGACCTGTATGGCGATTTTACCTTTCGAAAATAGGTGATCCATAGATTCTTCTTCCTCTAAGCAGCATTCACATCTAGACACCAAGTTAATGCCCTTTCTTTGAACATTAGTATCCACAGGTATTGCATTTGTAGTTACTTTCCATGCTAGCGAGCACATTTTCTGTGGTATACCTACCCTCCAGACCCATTTAGATATAGATTGAACAGGCTTTTTTTTCCTAATTAATTCCTTTACCGATTTGAGTATAAAATTACCTTGTGGTGTTAGGATCCATTTCCAACCACTCTTTTTTAATATTGAGTGGGATTCTACTTTTTCTTTTTGTTTTTCCAAGGCTTTCCAATTATTTGAAACTTTCTTAAGCCGCTTTTCTAAATATCTTGCCCTCATATATTTTGCCCAAAGACTGTCATTTTCCTTTAACCTCCACCATCCTTTGCAGTCCCATGTGGTGGCCATATCTTGTAGAGAGATTATTCCTAAACCTGCATCTGCTTTTGGATAACAAATATCTCCCCAGTTTTTCCAATGAGTTTTATTCTTCCCTTCTTTTTTACCCCATAGAAAATTTGCCATCTCCATTTCTATTTTATTTGTGAATTTCTTCGGAGGGTGTATTACTGATAGGATATGAACCAGCATGCTTTGAAGCACGTGCGAAATTAATGTAACCCGTCCCCCAAATCCTAGTAAATCCTCTTTCCAACCTGCTATTTTCTTTCGCATTTTTTCTTGCAGCGATGCTAAATATTTCTCTCTCAATTTTCCTTCAAATATTGGGCAGCCTAAATAAATTAATGCTCCCTTATTTTGGGTGAAACCAGTTAAATTTTTAGTTTTGTTTATATCTCTCTCTAAAGCTTTTTTTTCCCAGTATAAACTGGCACTTCTTTTTATTTACCACCTGACCTATTTCTAATTCAAATAGTTGTAATAATTCTATAAGGTATATTATAGATCTTTTACTTGCATTTGTGAAAATTATTAAATCATCAGCATAGGCCAAACAACCTATTCTCGGAGTGTTTTTAGGTTGTCTAAAAGGTAAAATTTTCCCTTCCGACATTCTTTTGTTTAAATTAATAATAAACAATTCTAGATATATATCAAATAGTAAGGGGGATAAGGGGTCTCCCTGCCTTAGACTTCTTTTTGGTTTAAATTCTTCACCTATATTTCCATTTATAATAATTCTAACCCAAACATTCGAAACACATCTATAAATTAAATCTATGCATAATTCGGAGAAACCATATTTTCTCATTACAAAGCAAAGTACATCCCATTCAACCCTGTCAAATGCTTTGGACAAATCCAGCTTGATTGCTAGATTGTGCCCTCTTGTTTTAGCTGAAATGTTTTTCATCATTTCTGATGCTAACCTAATATTTTCAATCATCAGTCTGTTTTTAACAAAACCCGTTTGCTCTTGTGAGATTATTAATGGCAGAATATTACTTAACCTGTTCTGAATTATTTTGGCTAAAATCTTATAAATCGCATTACACAAGCTTATTGGCCTGAAATCCTCACATATCTGAGGGGTGTCTTTTTTCGGAATAAGAACTATGTATTAGTTTGCCCAGGCTTTAGGGATATATGCACTGATGAAAAAGCTGGCGATTGCTAAAACTAGATCATGTTTAATAATAATCCAATTTAACTGATAAAAATAGTTATTCCAGCCGTCTGGACCCACTGCACTATCTTTATCAAGATTAAAAACCGCATTTTTTACCTCTTCCTCCTCTGGTATATTTTCCATCATTTGATTCTGATCTTGTGTAATGGAAGCCCTGATCTCCTGTATTAAGGAGTTCCCTTCGTGAGACACATGCCCACATAAGTGTGATTTTAAAAAATCCTCAAAGAGAGTTCCAATTTGCTTGTCTTCTTCTATCCATTTTCCTTCTGTGTTTTTTATAGCTTTAATTCTATTTTTCTGAGTTTTTATTTTACTCATATTATGAAAAAATTTAGTGTTTCTATCTCCTTCTTTTAGCCATTTAATTTTTGCTCGTTGTTTCCAATATACCTCCTCCATATGTAATTTTAAGCTCAATTCAGCTTTAGCCTTATTTAATTCTTGTCTAATCTTATCATCATTTTTATTATCATATTCAATTTCTAATTTTTCTACCTTCTCTTCTGCTTGTTTTATTTTCAGATTTATATTTCCAAAAACTTCATTATTCCATGATTTTAAATGTTTTTTAAGTCTATTTAACTTGAACATTAGAACCTACATCGGTTTACCCTGTGCTGGCTCTGACCAAGATTCTTTCACCAATTTTTCAAATTCTGGATTCTTTCCCCACATATTTTGAAATTTAAAGCTTCTTATGCTCCTTTTATTATGATGAATAGTTATAAGAAGTGGAGAATGATCTTAACAGGTTCTGCTTAGATGCCTAAGCGATGTAGACCCGTGCGAGGCTGCCCACTTAGCATTACACATTACCCTATTCAGTCTGGCCCAAATTGCCCTTCTTTTACTCCAGTTGTTACACCAGGTGTAATTTGAGCCTGTATAAGCTATCTCATTAGACTTGATTTAGAGATCCCCTCATTAAATTGAGACATTGCTATTGTGTTCGGAGTTTTTCCTCCCTTCTTCTCTAAAGAACTTCTAATTACATTAAAATCTCCTCATATTAACCAAGGAGTATTTTTTGATGCTATATCCCGTATTTCCTCCCATAAAACCTACCTAGATTTTTTATCATTTTTAGCATATACCACCGATATTATATCTTCTGTATTTTTATTCATTTTAAAGTGTATTATTTGTTTTGTGTCTTTTAATATTTCAATGTCTAGATTATTATACCATATTAACCAGAGTTTACTATTTAAATTAGAAAATGAATTATTAAACCCTAATATTCTACTATATTTTATTATTTGATCCTGCTGTGTCATAGGTTCTGCTATAGCTACTAAAGCAATTTTATATGTTTTAATCAGATTTTTAAGCCTATTTATCGAAGGGTTATTTGCCACCCCTCTAATATTCCAATACATATATCTATCCATTAAAACCTAATTTGGATTGTAATCTAGTTATGTATTTTGAATCATATTTTTTATCTTTCCTCATATTTCTCGCACTCTTGGGAGGAATAGATTGAGATAATACATTATATTTTTCTAGTTTACCGAGTTGCATAGCCATTCTCTTTATGGCTTCCATAGATTGAAATTTATTTAAATTTTCACCAATTTTATCGTACATTTCTAAATCATCATTCGCTTCTCCTAAATAACTTTCTTTCTTAACTTCCTCTATACCTAATTGAGGACAACTAAACACCTCCGAATCTTCATCCGGAAAGTCTAGGAGATCCTCCTCTATCCAGCTATAATCTTCTATTTTTTCTTTTAACACCCTTCTATGTTTATTTTTCCTAGCACTTTTTCTTCTAAATTTCACCACCTCCCATCTCTCTTCCTTATTCTCTTCATTACTACCCTCTATGCTTACCTCCCTAATGCTTCCATCTCCCTCCACCTCCAAGAAAAAACTCTCATTCTCTCTCCTTCTCTCCTCTTCTTCATCCCCTAAACCTAGAGGTTTCGGGGCCACATCCTCCTTCCTTATCCATGTTTCTACTTTTCTTATTGCAGCTACTTGCCTTTTCACCTTTCCTAATGGCTCTCTACCTATTTTACATTCAGATTTATTGTGCCCAAGCCTATTACAGATTAAGCAATATGAGGGCATGTTTTCGGGTATGACATTTTGCCAATAGCCATTGTTCTGCCCATCTTCTCCCTCTCCTATCCAAATTTCATTAGGCAGAGGAGTAAGGAGATTACACTCTACACATACTCGAGTCCTTACTAGGCCGAGTTAATGTCACAGTGGCCTCATCCCGAAGCAAAGGTTTGCCCAAACAAGAGGATATCGCATAGAGAGGATTATCATTAAACAGGTATATAGGGAGGTTCGGCAAAGAAAACCAAACCGGAGCAACTGGCGCCTCCACCTTTGGGCTGAAGTCCTTCGTCCATTTCAGCACGCGCATGAGGAAACCACTTGCTTGCCATGCTCCACGGTGCCATATGCGATAATAATCATCAACTGAAAAACACTGAATAAACACATGTTTCGCGTCATAATCGGTCAGCTTTACCCTTCCCATGAGCTTCAGAGAGGAGAAGAACTGTTGTATATCGCTCGGGCGAGGCCTGCCGTGGGAGAATTTGCCGATAAGCATGTATTGATAAGGCTCCTTGAGCTTCTGTAACTCGTCGGCTGAAAAAACGATAACGGGGTTCCCGTTTTTTGCTCCATAAGTGCGCGAGTATGGTGCGGGCTCCTTTGTTATCAAGGCAAATGATTTATTCTTTGTGAATAAATCATTTTGCTCCATTTTGCACTTGAAAGGAGCTTGATTTGAGCTCGAATGGCGGTTTTCTCTCTCTAGAAATAGGGATTTTCTCTCTCTACGGGTTGAGAGCTTCTTCTTCACAGGATACTTTATGTAAATACTTGTACATATATATATTCTAATTATTTTTATTATTCTTCTTTTTATTCTTTTTCTTCTATTTTATCTTATTCTTATTTTTCTACTTATTATTTTTATTCTTCTTATTCTTCTTGTTCTTCTTGTTCTTCTTGTTCTTCTTATAGTTTTATTTCTTCTAATTTTTCTAATTTTTTTATTGTTTTTATTCTTGTTTTTTTTGTTGTTCTTGTTATCCTTTTTTACATTACCCACGGTAGTTAGGGAGCTATTCAGGAATGATAGGCTACCAATAGCCTATATCTTTGTTATGGCGAATCCATATCCTTTTCAGGATAGGAGCTTGTAAGTTAACCTCATTGAAAACCCTTGCCACACTTGAAA
This sequence comes from Sapria himalayana, assembly GCA_029783825.1. Classification (NCBI taxonomy): domain Eukaryota; kingdom Viridiplantae; phylum Streptophyta; class Magnoliopsida; order Malpighiales; family Rafflesiaceae; genus Sapria; species Sapria himalayana. Next base: position 205,309 of record JAREIK010003291.1, read on the forward strand.
TAGTAAGAGTGGCAGTGGCTCTATCCATTAATCGAGGATTTATGATAAATTTAGAAATGGAGAAGAGAGAGTTTATTGAAGAAGTGAATAGGAAATTGAGGTAGAAGAAACCATACAAGGGAGAGTGGATTTTCTTCCTTCACATTAAATTTTGCCGTTCATTTGAATGTTCTCATAGGGAACTCATATATATTCTAGTTCTCCTTCAACCACATGAGAGGGTGGTCCTCCACTATTAAAGAATTGCAGTAGTATATGCTTATTGTCGATAGCACCTACCTTGACCAAGCCCTAGAGCTTCAGCGAGAAGAAGAATTCGCATATTTTATTTATGCAAGGACTCGCATGGGAGAATTTTTCAATAAGCATGAGTTTATGAACTTCTGAAAGTTTTGCAATTTCTTTGGAGGAAAAAAATTGCTAGCTCACAATTTTTATCCAAGGTTTATTTATTAGTCGGGGCAGATAAATGATATGTGTTGGAAAATGATTTCTTATGTGCAAAATAATCGATTTCATTAATTTTAAGCACAAATCCACCACTTCTTCCACAAATTGAAGTTTTCTTTTACTAAAATTTTCTTTTTCTGTCTCTAGTTCTTAGAGCTACGGGATTTCTAAAAAAACATACTTCTTATTCTTATTATTCTTATTATTCTTATTATTCTTCTTTTTTTTTGCATTCCTTTCTTATTATTATTATTATTATTTTTCTTTAACTTCTTATTCTTCTTTAACTTCTTATTCTTCTTTCACTTCTTATTCTTCTTTAACTTCTTATTCTTCTTATTCTTTTTTTTATACTTCGTATTGTTGTTATTCTTATTATTCTTATTATTCTTCTTATTCTTCTTATTTTTATTATTGTTCTTATTCTTCTTATTCTTCTGATCCTTCTTATTATTTTTATTCTTCTTATTCTTCTTATTCTACTTATTCTTATAATTCTTCTTATTTTTGTAATTTTTCTTATTCTTCTAATTATTCTCATTCTAATAATAATAATAATAATAATATATAATTATTATTATTATTATTAGAATTCTTATTCTTCTTATTCTTCCTATTCTATTTATTTTTCATATTCTTCATATTCTTCTAATTTTATATTTATTCTTTTTCTTCTTATTCATCTGATTCTTCTTATTCTTCTTCTTTTTTTTATTCTTCTTATTGTTTTTAATCTTATTATTCTTCTAATTTTTATAATTCTTCTTATTCTTCTTATACTTCTTATTCTTTTTATTCATATTATTATTCTTGTTGTTTTGATTCTTCTTATTATTTTTATTCTTCATATGATTCTTATTATTATTATTATTTTTCTAATTCTTCTAATTCTTCTTATTTTTATTATTGTTCTTATTCTTCTTATTTTTCTAATTCTTAATATTCTTCTTAATTCATCTTATTCATCTTATTCTTTTTATTCATCTTATTCTCTTATTTTTCTTATTCTTATTCTTCTTCTTATTCTAATTATTTTTATTTATCTTTTTATATTATTATTGTTCTCATTCATCTTATTCATCTTATTTTAAGATTATTCTTATTTTATAATTGTTCTTATTCTTCTTATTCTTCATATTCTTCTTATTTTCTTATTATTTTTATTGTTCTTATTTTTCTTATTCTTTCGATTCTTCTTTTTCTTCTTATTTTTCACAGTCTTCTAATTCTTCTTATTCTACTTATTATTATTATTATTCTTCTAATTCTTGTTAGTATTATTGTTCTTCTTTTTCTTATTCTTCATTTTCTTTTTATTCTTTTTATTATTAATATTATTATTATTCATATTATTCATATTATTCATTTTATTCTAATTCTTTTTATTCTTCCTACTATTCTCTTTCTTCATATTCTTTTTACTTTTCTTATTATTTTCATTCATCTTATTTTTTATTATTTTTCTGATTCTTCTTATTATTTTTATTCTACTTATTCTTCTTTGTCTTCTTATTCTTCTAATTTTATTTATTCTTCATATTTTTCTTAATAATCTTAATCTTCTTAATCTTCTTATTCTTTTTATTTTTGTTGTTCTTTTTATTCTTTTTATTCTTTTTATTCTTATTATTCTGATTCTTCTTATATTTGTTTTTGTTCTTATTCTTCTTATTCTTATTACTCTTATTATTTTTATTATTCTACTATTTTTCTTATTTTTCTAATTCTTCTTATTCTTTTTATTCTTTTTATTCTTCTTATTCTACTTATTCTTCATTTTCTTCTTATTCTTTATATTCTTGTAAGTATTCTAATTATTGTATTTCTGCTTATTCTTCAAATTATGATTATTCTCATTATTTCACTTATTTTTCTTATTCTTTTAATTCTTTTGATTCTTTTTATTTTTATATTCTTCTTATTCTTATTATAATTATACTTTCTATTCATCTTAATCTTCATATTCAACTTATTCTTCATATTCTACTTTTTCTCTTTATTCTTCGTATTCTTCTAATTCTTCTAATTCTTCTAATTCTTTTTTTTCTTTTATTATTCTTTTTTTTATTATTCTTCTTATTGTTCTTATTCTTTTTATTCTTGTTATTCTTGTTTTTCTCGTTTTTTTTTGTTTTTCTTGTTTTTCTTGTTTTTCTTGTTTATTTTTCTTATTATTCTTGTTTTTATTATTCTTCTTATTTTTCTTACTCTTATTATTCTTCTTATTCTTTTTATATTTTTATTTTTCTAAGTGTTGTAATTCTTTTTATTCTGCTTATTCTTCTTTCTTCTTATTGTTCTTAATCTTCTAATTCTTCTAATTCATCTTATTCTTCTTATTCTTTTTATTCTTATTATTCTTCTGGTTCATCTTATTCTTCTTATTATTTTTATTCTTCTTATTCTTCTTATTCTTCTTATTTTTTTTATTCTACGTATTCTTCATCTTGTTTTTATTCTTCATATTCTTTTTATTTTTTCTATTCCTCTTATTCTTTTTTTTCTCTTTCTTATAAATATTCTTATTATTCTTCTTATTCATCTCATTCTACTTATTTTTATGATTCTTATTATTTTTCTTATTCTTCTTATTCTTCTTATTTTTTTATTCTTCTTATTCATCTTAATCTTTTTATTCCTTTTTTTATTCTTATTATTTTTTATTCTTCTAATTCTTATTATTCTTATTATTCTTCTTATTCGTTTGATTTTGTTTATTCTTCTAATTCTTTTTATTCTTCTTATTCTTTATATTATTCTTATTATTTTAATTTTTTTTTCTTATTGTTCTTATTGTTCTTATTCTTCATATTCTTTTTATTCTTCTTATTCTTCTAAATTTTCTAATTCTTCTTATTTTTTTATTCTTCTTATTCTTCTTTTTCAAGTTATTCTAGTTATTCTTCTTATTCTTTTATTCTTCTTATTCTTCTTATTCTTCTTTTTCAAGTTATTCTAGTTATTCTTCTTATCCTTCTTAATATTCTAATTCTTCTTATTCGTCTTATACTTCGTATTTTTCTTACTCTTCTAATTTTTCTTATTCTTCTTATTATTCTTATTCTCATTATTCTAATTTTTCTTTTTATTCTTTTCAGTCTTCTTATTCTTTTTATTATTTTTTATTCTTCGTATTATTATTATTCTTATTTTTATTATTCTAATTTTTCTTTTTATTCTTTTCATTCTTCTTATTCTTTTTATTATTTTTTATTCTTCGTATTATTATTATTATTATTCTTATTATTCTTTTTATTCTTTTCATTCTTCTTATTCTTTTTATTATTTTTTATTCTTCGTATTATTATTATTCTTATTCTTATTATTCATATTCTTATTATTTTTATTATTATTCTTTATTATTCTTATTCTTATTATTCTTATTTTATTTTCATCTTATTCTTCTGATTCTTCTTATTCATATTTTCTTCTTATTCTTCTTATTTTTCTTATTCTTCTTATTCTACTTTTCTTCTTATTCTTCTTATTCTTCTTATACTTTTCATTTTTCTTATTCTTCTTTTATTCTTATTCTTCTAATTCTTCGTATTCTTCTATTTTTTCTTATTTTTCTTATTCTTCTTTTTCGTGTTATTTCTTGTTATCTTCTTATTCTTCTTAATTGTAAGGTTATGCTAGAAGAAAATTGTAAAATAATAGATTTCCTAAAAGAATAGGAAATAAAGGAAGCAGTTTTTAGTATGAATAAAATAGTGCACTCGGGCCAGATAGATGGAACAATGGTTTCTTTCAAAGATACAAGCATATAATTAAAAAAGAGCTAATACTAGAAATCTAATGAATATTTTTGGTAGCAGATATCACAAAATCATGGGGTAGCATTTTCATTGTTCTGATACCCAAATGTGATAACCCACAGAAATATGAAATTTGTAGTCAAAAGCTTATATAACTCAATTTATAAGATATTAGCTAAATTACTACATAATAGATTATGTAAAATTCTCCCAAATATAATATCAGGGAAAGAAACAAGTTTTGTTGAAAATAGATTAATGATGAAATATATAAGCTTAGACACGGAAATGATGGGAGTAATTGGAACCTAGATAAGATGGCATAATAATGTGGTAATAAAATTAGATCTGTCAAAAGCTTTTAATAGAGTAGAATGTGATATTCTATGTTACGCTTTGAGACAACTGAGTTTCTCAGAAACCTAGATGGATTTGATTTACAAATACATTTCTAGCGAAAGAGTGATAATTCTAGTAAATGGAAAAAAAGGAGGATAATTCAAACCAATAAGAGGTTTAAGGCAAGGAGACCCATTATCACCTTTGTTATTTAACATATATTTGGAGTTGTTCATTTTAAATTTAAAAGAAAGAATGGAAAAAAAGAATCCTTGCTTTTAAGCAACCAAAAAACACACCCCTAGTGGGTTGCTTGACATATGTAGATGATGTGGTCATATTCACAAATGCGAAAAATAAATAAATGAGTAATCTAATCGATATAATTCAGACCTTTGAGGTGGAAACATGTCAAATATTGAAAAAAGTGAAATACTAGTTTCTTATAGCAAAGAAAACACCTGAAAGAGTTGCAAAAAGAATAAAGAGGATTAAAGGATATACACAAAAGAAAGGAGCTTTAATATATTTGGGTTGCCCAGTATATGAAGCTAGGCTATAAGATGAATATCTAAGTTTTTTAATATGATAAAAAGAAAACCTCTTATGTTTTGGAGGAATAATTACACTCATATCACATGCACTACAAGGCACATTAACACATATATTAATGAATATCCAGCCACCGAAAAAGTTTATACAAAAGCTAAAGAAGGAAATGGCTTCTTTCCTCTGAGGGAAAATTAAAGTTAAACCAAAATTACACTTGAAAAAATTGGAAGACTTATGTCATCCAAATTAAAGTAAAACCAAAATTCTTGTTAGTATTGTTGTTCTTCTTTTTCTTATTCTTCATTTTCTTTTTATTCTTTTATTATTATTATTATTATTATTATTATTCATATTATTCATATTAATCTAATTCTTTTTATTCTTCCTACTATTCTTTTTCTTCATATTTTTTTTACTTTTCTCATTATTCTCATTCATCTTATTTTTTATTATTTTTCTGATTCTTCTTATTATTTTTATTGTACTTATTCTTCTTTGTCTTCTTATTCTTCTAATTTTATTTATTCTTCATATTCTTCATATTTTTCTTAATAATCTTAATCTTCTTATTCTTTTTATGTTTGTTGTTCTTTTTTTTCTTTTTATTCTTTTTATTCTTTTTATTTTTCTTATTCTAATTATTCTTTTTATTCTTATTATTCTGATTCTTCTTATATTTGTTTTTGTTCTTATTCTTATTACTCTTATTATTTTTATTATTCTACTATTTTTCTTATTTTTCTAATTCTTCTTATTCTTTTTATTCTTTTTATTCTTTTTATTCTTCTTATTCTACTTATTCTTCTTATTCTTCATTTTCTTCTTATTCTTTATATTCTTATAAGTATTCTAATTATTCTATTTCTGCTTATTCTTCAAATTATGATTATTCTTATTATTTCACTTATTTTTCTTATTCTTTTTATTCTTTTGATTCTTTTTATTTTTATATTCTTCTTATTCTTCTTATTCTTCTTATTCTTCTTATTATTCTTATACTTTCTATTCATCTTAATCTTCATATTCAACTTATTCTTCATATTCTACTTTTTTTCTTTATTCTTCGTATTCTTCTAATTCTTCTAATTCTTTTTTTTCTTTTATTCTTCTTTTTTTATTATTCTTCTTATTGTTCTTATTCTTTTTATTCTTGTTTTTCTTGTTTTTCTTGTTTTTCTTGTTTTTCTTGTTTTTCTTGTTTTTTTTGTTTTTCTTGTTTATTTTTCTTATTATTCTTGTTCTTATTATTCTTGTTCTTATTATTCTTCTTATTTTTCTTACTCTTATTATTCTTCTTATTCTTTTTATTTTTTTATTTTTCTAAGTGTTGTAATTCTTTTTATTCTGCTTATTCTTCTTTCTTCTTCTTATTGTTCTTAATCTTCTTATTCTTCTAATTCATCTTATTCTTCTTATTCTTTTTATTCTTATTATTCTTTTTATTCTTTTTATTCTTATTATTCTTCTGGTTCATCTTATTCTTCTTATTATTTTTATTCTTCTTATTCTTCTTATTCTTCTTATTTTTTTTATTCTATGTATTCTTCATATTGTTTTTATTCTTCTTATTCTTTTTATTTTTTCTATTCCTCTTATTCTTTTTTTCCTCTTTCTTATAATATTCTTATTATTCTTCTTATTCATCTCATTCTACTTATTTTTATGATTCATATTATTCTTCTTATTCTTCTTATTCTTTTTATTTTTCTTATTCTTCTTATTCTTCTTATTCTTCTTATTTTTTTATTCTTCTTATTTATCTTATTCTTCTTATTCCTTTTTTTATTTTTATTATTTTTTATTCTTATTCTTTATATTCTTCTAATTCTTCTTATTCTTATTATTCTTCTTATTCGTTTGATTTTGTTTATTCTTCTTATTCTTTTTATTCTTCTTATTCTTTATATTATTCTTTTTATTTTAATTTTTTTTCTTCTTATTGTTCTTATTCTTCATATTCTTTTTATTCTTCTTATTCTTCTAAATTTCTAATTCTTCTTATTTTTTTATTCTTCTTATTCTTCTTTTTTAAGTTATTCTTCTTATTCTTCTGATTTTTCTAATTCTTCTTATTCTTTTATTCTTCTTTTTCAAGTTATTCTAGTTAGTCTTCTTATCCTTCTTAATCTTCTAATTCTTCTTATTCTTCTTATACTTCATATTTTTCTTACTTTTCTAATTTTTCTTATTCTTCTTATTATTCTTATTATTCTAATTTTTCTTTTTATTCTTTTCATTCTTATTATTCTTTTTATTATTTTTTATTCTTCGTATTATTATTATTCTTATTTTTATTATTCTAATTTTTCTTTTTATTCTTTTCATTCTTCTTATTCTTTTTATTATTTTTTATTCTTCGTATTATTATTATTATTATTATTCTTATTATTCTTTTTATTCTTTTCTTTCTTCTTATTCTTTTTATTATTTTTTATTCTTCGTATTATTATTATTATTATTCTTATTATTCTTATTCTTATTATTCATATTCTTATTATTTTTATTATTATTCTTTATTATTCTTATTCTTATTATTCTTATTTTATTTTCTTCTTATTCTTCTGATTCTTCTTATTCATATTTTCTTCTTATTCTTCTTATTGTTCTTATTCTTCTTATTATACTTTTCTTCTTATTCTTCTTATTCTTCTTATACTTTTTATTTTTCTTATTCTTCTTTTATTCTTATTTTTCTAATTCTTCGTATTCTTCTAATTTTTCTTATTTTTCTTATTCTTCTTTTTCGTGTTATTTCTTGTTATTCTTCTTATTCATCTTAATTGTAAGGTTATGCTAGAAAAAAATTGTAAAATAATAGATTTCCCAAAAGAATAGGAAATAAAGGAAGCAGTTTTCAGTATGAATAAAATAGTGCACTCGGGCCAGATAGATGGAACAATGGGTTATTTCAAAGATACAAGCATATAATTAAAAAAGAGCTAATACTAGAAATCTAATGGATATTTTTGGGAGCAGATATCACAAAATCATGGGGTAGCTCTTTCATTGTTCTGATACCCAAATGTGATAACCCACAAAAATATGAAATTTGTGGTCACAAGCTTATATAACTCAATTTATAAGATATTAGCTAAATTACTACATAATAGATTATGTAAAATTCTACCAAATATAATATCAGGGAAAGAAACAAGTTTTGTTGAAAATAGATTAATGATGAAATATATAAGCTTAGACACGGAAATGATGGGAGAAATTGGAACCTAGATAAGATGACATAATGTGGTATTAAAATTAGATCTGTCAAAAGCTTTTGATAGAGTAGAATGAGAAATTCTATGTTACGCTTTGAGACAACTAAGTTTCTCAGAAACTTGGATAGATTTGATTTTCAAATACATTTCTAGCGAAAGAGTGATAATTCTAGTAAATGGAAAAAAAGGAGGATAATTCAAACCAATAAGAGGTTTAAGGCAAGGAGACCCATTATCACCTTTGTTATTTAACATATATTTGGAGTTGTTCATTTTAAATTTAAAAGAAAGAATGGAAAAAAAGAATCCTTGCTTTTAAGCAACCAAAAAACACACCCCCAGTGGGTTGCTTGACATATGAAGATGATGTGGTCATATTCACAAATGCGAAAAATAAATAAATGAGTAATCTAATCGATATAATTCAGACCTTTGAGGTGGAAACATGTCAAATATTGAAAAAAGTGAAATACTAGTTTCTTATAGCAAAGAAAACACCTGAAAGAGTTGCACAAAGAATAAAGAGGATTAAAGGATATACACAAAAGAAAGGAGCTTTAATATATTTGGGTTGCCCAGTATATGAAGCTAGGCTATAAGATGAATATCTAAGTTTTTTAATATGATAAAAAGAAAACCTCTTATGTTTTGGAGGAATAATTACACTCATATCACATGCACTACAAGGCACATTAACACATATATTAATGAATATCCAGCCACCGAAAAAGTTTATACAAAAGCTAAAGAAGGAAATGGCTTCTTTCCTATGAGGGAAAATTAAAGTAAAACCAAAATTACACTTGAAAAAATTGGAAGACTTATGTCATCCAAATGAAGAAGTCGGATTATGTTTAATTAGCTTGAAAGATATGGAAAATGCATGGGCTTGTAAAAACTAGCGGAGGCTAAAAGAAAATGATAGTCTCTGAGCAAGATTTCTAAGAGCTAAATATGAAGTAAAAAAATGGGATCATTAAATATATTAGGAAGGCTTCTAAAGCTTGGAAATTAATGTTAAAGCATAAAGAATTAGTAGATAATCACTATATACTAAAAAAGAGCAGGTGGGAATGGATGATAAATGCACAATATAATTTTATAATGAAATTGGCAAAGACAATAGTAAGAAATAAAGCTAAATCTCTACCTATTTATAATTTTGTTTGGGAAAGTGAGGCACCACAAAAAATAAAGACCTTTATATGGAAAGTTCTCTCAAATACTATTTTAGTAGATGAGAATATACAAGCAAATGGTATAAGGTTATCCTCAAAATGTGAATGTTGCTTTCTAGTAGTGGAAAAATATTAAGCATTTGTTTTCTAAAGGCAAAATTGCCACAGAAGTGTGGAATTAATTAGAAACTCTCACAAATATTAAGCATAAGAAAGTCAGCCTAGCTAGACTTTTAAGCTGGAATAAGCATACCTCTAGAAATAAAATTCTTAGATGGACTAGGAACAACCTACCACTTATAGTAATCTTGTGTATATGAAAAGCTAGAAACCAAAGTAGATTTGATTCAGTCAAGATGAAGGCAAACTATATTTTAGAAGATATTAAAAAAGAGTTTATGAAACTATCGGTTGCTAGACCAATTAAAGCTTCATGTGAAGAAAATAAAGTGGCAATGTATTCAAATTATTAAAAGGATTAAGCCACCCTAGAGAGGGCTAGCACTAGACACAGATGGAAGTTTTAATAGAAGAATGGGAGAGGCAGAAGGAGGAATAATTAGGAACATGGAAGGAAGATTAGAAAAAGCCTTCACAATGAAATTTAGGCAGTCTCAACTTTGCATGCAGAAAAATCAAGCTTTATATAAAACCATACAAAAACTACCAGGAAAGAAATTATAAGAATATACAAATTCAAGTGGATTCAAATTACTAGTGGGTCTAGCAATAAGTAGGTTGTTCATGTGGAGATACAAAGAAGAGCTTAAAAAATGAGAATATTAAAAACCTAATGAATGAGCTAGAGGCTTCCATAACACACATATAAAGGGAGGCAAATGTGCTAGCAAATAAGCTAGTGGGTTGAGAAAGGGGATAAATGTTTTTGATAGGGGAGTCAAACTAGAAAGGCTAAATGAGCTAGAAATACTAGATAAAATGGGATGTTCATATGTAAGAACACGCAAGGAAAGGTAAGGGAAAGCAAAAGCGGAAAAAATATACATTGAAAATATGATATATAGAGTTGGATAATCTGAAGTAGGTGGATAGCCTCTGATACAGGGATTCCAAGACCACAAATAAAGGGGGGGTTGGAGATCAGGAAAAGGACAAGCACAAAAAATATTATGATTGAAAATTTTGACTATAAGGTAGGCAAAGAGATGGATATATATACTAAGCTGCAGAACATAAGAAGCTGCAGACTAAACAGACAAATTTATAAATATTTAAATTTCTTGGGTTTTTGCATTGCTATGCTTGGTTTTTTTATAACTAGATTTTATGCAGAGAGGTGGATAGCAAGCAGGTTAGAAACAGATAGCATGAGGCTGGAATTAAACATCTTGACAAAAGACTATTTGTAGCAGTAGCCTATATTTAGTGTCATGTATTGATGTGTTTGGGTTTTCTATCTAAAATGCAGGCATGCTGGAGAAAAAACATTGATAAATAGAAATGCATAAAATAGTACCTAAAGAATACCTAAACCAACCTAGATTTATATCAAAGAAGAAAGCTGGATAGCAACAAGAAGGGGAAGTAGGATTGAGAATATGATAGACAACATGATTCATATATGATGTTTGTCTTATCTCATTCCTTTGCATTGATGTGCTTGGTTTTGTGGTATGAAATGCAGGCATTGCTGGATACAAGCATGGATAAACATTTTCATTTGTTTTTGCAATGCTATGCTTTGTGTTTTTCTTTCTAGATTTCATGTAGAAAGCTAGATAGCAAGCAGGTTTGCATTGCTATGCTTTATTTTTTTGTTTAAAAAACAGGCATGCCGGAGACAAGCATTGATAAATAGAAAGGCTGAAAACATGACTTAAAGAATATGAAGGATAAACATAATACGAAGAAAAAAAAGTATAAGAAGAATAAGAAGAATCAAAAGAAGTAGAAGAATAACAAGATAATGATAATAAGAAGAATAAGAAGAAAAAAAAATAATATGAATAAGAAGAAGAATAATAAGAATAAGAAGAATAAAAAAAATATGAATAATAAATAGAATAAGAAGAATAAGAGGATTAATAAGAATAATAAGAATAAAAAGAATTAGAAGAATAATAAGAAAATGAAAAATAAGAATAAAAAGAAGATTTAGAAGAATAAAAAAAATAAAAAGAATAACAAGAATAAGAAGAAATAAAAAGAATAAGAAGAATAACAAGAATAATAATAATAATAATAATAATAATAATAATAATTAGAAAAAGAAGAATAAGAAAAATAAAAAGAATAATAAAAATAAGAAGAATAAGAAGAATAAGAAGGATAATAATATAAGAAGAATAAGAAGAAAAAGAAGAATAAGTAGAATAAGAATAAAAAGAAAAATTAGAAGAATGAGAAGAATAAGTAGAATAAGAAGAATAAGAGGAATAAAAAAATTAGAAGAAAAAAAAAATTAGAAGAATAAAAAGTATAAGAATAAAAAGAATAAGAAAAATAAAAAGAATAACTAAATAAGAAGAATAAGAAAAAGAAGAAGAAGAAGAAGAATAATAATAATAATAATAATAATAATAAGAATAATAATAAAAATAAAAATAAGAATAAGAAAAATATAAAGAATAAGAAAAAAAAAAAATAAGAAGAATAAGAAAATTAGAACAATAAAAAGAAATAGAAGAATAGGGGGAATATGAATAATAAATAGAATAAGAAGAATAAAAAATATAATAAGAATAACAAGAATAATAAAAATAATAATAATGATAATAATAATAATAATAATAATAATAATAATAATAATGAAAAGAATACGAAGAATAAGAAGAATAAGAAAGATATTAAGAATATTAAGAATAATTTGAATAAGAAGAATAAGAAGAATACTAAATAATAAGAAGAATAAAAAGTATATGAAGAATAAAAAAATGAAAATTAAAAAGATTATAAAAAAAGAAGATTAAAAATAATAAGAAGAATAAGAATAAAACTAAGATTAAGAAGAATAAAAAAAGAGAAATAGAAGAATAACAATAAAATGTAGAATAATAATAATAAGAATAATTAGAAGGATTAAAAGATTATGTAAGATAAGAAGAATAAGATGAACATGGAGAATAAGAATAATATAATGAATTTGAAGAATACGAAGAATAATATGAATAAATAAAATAATAATAATAATGAGAATAAGAATAATAAAAAAAACAAGAAGTATAATAAGAATAAATAAAATAAATAAAATAAGAAGAATAAGATGAATGTGAATAATTAAAAGAATTTGAAGAATAAAAAAATAAGAAACAAAAAAATAAGAAGAAAAAAAAGAATAAGAAGAATAAAAAGAATATGAATATTAAGTAGAATTAGAAGAATTATAATAATAATACGAAATAGAAGAATTAGAAGAATAAGAAGAATAAGAAGAATAAGAAGAATAAGAAGAATAAGAATAATAAGAATAAGAATAATAAGAATAACAAGAAGTATAAGAAGAATTTGAAGAATATAAAGAATAATAAGAAAATGAATAAAAAGAACAATAAGTAGAATAAGAATAATAAGTTGATTAAAAGAATAATAAGAATAAGAAGAATAAGAATAATAGTAAAATAAAAAAAAGAAGAATAAGATTTCTAAGAAGAATAAGAATAATTATAAGAATATGTACAATAATAAAAATAAAAATAATAAAAAGAATGAGTAATATAAGAAGAATAAGATGAATAAGAAGAATAAAAAGAATATGCAGAATAACATTAAAATTAAAAATAAGAAGAATAAGAAGAATAAGAAGAATAAAAATAGTAAGAAAAAAATAAGAAAAATAAGAAGAATAATACAAATAAGAAGGAAATGAAGAATAAAAAGAATAAGAAGAATAAGAAGAATAAGAAGAATAATAAGAATAAGAAGAATAAGAAGAATAAGAAGAAAAGAAGAAAAGAAGAATACGAAGAATAAGAAGAATTAGAAGAATAAGAAGAATATGATGAATATGATGAATAAGTAGAATAATAAAAATAAGAAGAATTAAAAGAAAATTAATAAAAGAAGAATAATAAAAATTAGAAGATTAAAAAGTATAAGAAAAAAATGAAGAACTGAATAATAATAAGAATAAGAAGAATAATAAAAATAAGAAGAAAAAGAAAAATAAGAATAATAAAAGAATAAGAATAATAAGAATAATAATAATAATAATAATAATAACAAGAATAAAAAGAATAAAAAAGATAAGAAGAATATTAATAATAAGTAGAATTAGAAGAAAAAGAATAATAATAATAAATACAAAAATAAGAAGAATAATAAAAATAAGTAGAAAAAAAAGAATTTGAAGAATAAGTAATATAAAAAAAATTATATGAATAATAAGATTGAGAAAAATATGAATAATAAGGAGAATAATCATAAAAAAAAAGAATTCGACTAATCATTAAAATAACAAGAATTAGAAGAAAAAGAATAATAAAAAAATAAGAAAAATAAGAAGAATAATAAGAATGAGAAGAATAAGAAGAATAAGAAGAATAAGAAGAATAAGAAGAATAAGAATAATGAGAATAATAACAAGAATAATAAGAATAATAAAAAAAAGAAGAATAAGAAGAATAAGAAGAATAATAATAAAAAATAATAAAAATAATAAGAAGAATAAGTAGAATAAGAATAATAAGAAGAATCTCCTTGTTGAAAATCCACTACTCTCAATTTTAGAGAGAGAAAGATGCACTTTTAGAGTGAGTAATCTCCATTTTTGATCAAGATAAGCTCCATTTTAATATGAAATTGGAGAATATTATTATCTTAACCAATAAGAAATCAGTTGGGAGTATTCATAAAAAAGCTGAGCTATTATGTCCGGAAAATTCGAAAAAAAACAAAGAACTAGCATTACAATTTTTAAAGGTAGAACATTTGGAGCTTGCTGAACCCTTCTCCTATTCATTAATTGGCATCTTTTTGCTTGGTAAATCTCAATATTATGTTTTGTAAGCATTTTTGGCTAAGCTAAAGCTAAAGGAACTAGTTAAAATAGCATTCTATGATGCAAAACATCTATTTTGTCAATTTCGAGTGGAATATGACTTCCACTATATATGGATAAAATGGTTATGGATGATTGATGAATATACTATTATATTATTGAAGTGGATTCCTGAGTTCATCCCATTATAGCAATGTACATTAGCCTCGGTATGGTTTTCTTTACTAAAACTACTTATTCGCATGTTTAATAAGCTTTCTCTCTTCTCCATTGCTCACTATTTGGGTAAATCTTTAATCATGGATGAGGCAACTACATATATGACTCAACCGATTGTTTCTAGGGTGTGTGTTGAGGTAAATCTCCAACACACACCTCCACAGAGACTATGGATTGGAAGTGATGAGAAGGAAGGGTTTTGGCAACCTATCCTTCCAGAATACTTACCTCCTTTTTCTTATTCCAATAATTATATGGGACATAAGTTAAAAGAATGCATAGTAAAAAATTTTAAATCTATAAAAATAGAATAAAGAAAGAAAGGAAAAGAGAATATATAGGTTAAAAAGGGCAAAAATATTTAGTGAGGAGGGGTAGGGATAAAAGCAGATAGTTATTAAAGGAGGAGAAATGGAGGAGGCAGTTTATGATGAAAGGGATAGGTTAGAAGGAAGGGAAAGAGATGGGGTAGTGCATTGGGAGGAAGTAGGTTCAGGAGGTGAGGAGGGGAAGTTAGGAATGGGGTTGCTAGAATTGGATAGGGAAAGGGCAGATTGGAGGTGAAAAGGCAGTAAGAAAGAAGAAAATTTAGAGGGATGTGGGCAAGTTGGTTTAGGTGTAGGGAAAGAGTTAGAGATAATAGTTTCGGATAGGTTTGTGGAAAAGGGTCAATAGAGAAGGGTAAGAAAAAAAAAGAATAGAAAAATGGAGATAGAAAGGGAATGTCTAGAAAAATATAGGTGGTCAGAGGATGACCTACTCTCAGAATCAGAGTTGGATTTAAAGAGTTGGCCCTTAATTGTTAATAATAAGGATCCACTTAATCTGGAGCTAAATAGGATAAGAGATGATATACAAATGTATAAAGGGAGAAGAGGGTCTAATAATGGGGATAAGACAATGGAAGGAATCAAGCGCATGGGAATGAAATTGGGAATGAGGGAAAAATCAGAAGGCATGAATGAAAATGAGCAACCTATTTCTAGTAAACTGTCAAAAAACATGAAAAAAATACATGAATATGAAATATGAATCAAAATGCACAATTAGGGCATAAAAAAATACATTCATAATGAATAAAGCATAGTGTATTGGAACTTAAAAGGAATAGTGAACACTCCAACATTGAATAGAATTAAAAATCTAATTAAAACATATAAATTAAAATAATTAATATAGTTGAACTGATGGTGGATATAAGTTTACTAGAAAAATATA
>JAREIK010003291.1:225362-242792 GCA_029783825.1 Sapria himalayana
CTGAACTTTTTCGCATGGGAGCCCTTATTTTAATGATATCTATGTGTTTTTTGAAGCCTTGAAGCATCAGAAGTCAGTAAGGATAGCATGGTATGACGTGAAACATATTATGATACAAGCTAACAAAAAGAAGGATTTCATCCATTTATGGTTGCGTAGGCAGTGGAATATCGTGGGATACCCAATGAGGATGTTCAAATGGACACCCAAATTCAATCCTAAGGAAGAATCAGCACACGCCCTGGTTTGTTTTCTCTCCCACTCATACCATTTCATTTATTCTGTAAATCCTCTCTATTTCATTTGCTAGCTATGTGGGTAAGCCCTGGATAATGGATGTAACCACTGCTTACATGACAAGGCCAAGCATGGCAAGGGTGTGATTGGAGTTGGATGTTTCTACCCTTATTCCGAAAAGAGTGTGGGTAGGTAGTGGACACTCAGGTGGGCATTGACTGGGGGAATGTCCTAAAAATCTTCACCATTATTATTTAAATAGTAAGAAACTGGGTCATTCAGTTTCGAATTGTATTGTTGGGGGGGAGAGAAAAATAGGCAGAACAGATTTGAGGGAGATGGGTAAAAAATGGGAAAAAATAGAGAATAGGACAACTAGGATAGAAGTGATGAGGGCATAGGAGGGGCTGAAATGCTCTAGTAGTAGGGGGGAGGAATGAAAGAGTTTGGGGGAGGAAGAAAATAAGGGTAGGAAGGAAGGGCTGGGGAAAGGGGAGGAAGTTCTAGGAGGGAGGGAGGTAGTAGAAGAAGCTGGCAGCAGAGAGTGGGGGAGAGGGTAGGAAGTATCGGGGGAAAGGGAGGCAGTAGTAGATGTGGCTAGTAGGGAAGAAGATTTGGGGGGTTGGGAGGAAGATGTAGATAGTGTAGAAAGAAGGAGAATGTTAAAAGGAATAAAGAAATGGTTAAAGGGGGGCCAAGGAAATGGAGAGGGCAGGGGGAAGGGTTTCGAGAAGGGTAATGCAAAAAAGACAGCATAATTTGATCTTGAAAATGAAATAATAAATTTCAATGGTGTGAAAGATGGCCTCCTCTCGGAGGAGGGAACCGAGGCTAAAAGCTGGCCCATCATGGAAAGACAAAAAGAAATGCAAAATCTAGATTTGATTTTGACACAAGATGACTCAAGGATGATGTCTCAAAAAGCATAGAGAAGTTTTCCGAATAATAGAGATAGTGTGATAGAAGACTTAAAGTTAATGAGCTTCCAAGTAAGTAAATTAAAACTAGCAAGTAAGAATAATCAGGCTAAGACAACCACGTACAAAGGCTCAAGAAATAGAAAAAATATTTAAATATGTATTATGAGTCAAGATGCACAACTAGAGCACATGCTAGACCCAATTATGTATAAGAGTCTATATTGGAACATAAGAGGAGTAGAAAATACTCCGTCGATAAATAGGATTAAAAAATTAATTAAAATTCATAATATACGAATAGTAACAATAGCGGAACCTATGGTTAAAAAGGAATCTTTAAAATTATATATAAATAAATTAGGTCTTGAAAATGCATTCTCTAATAACAATGGTAAGATATGGTTACTTTGGAAAAAGAATATTGCTATAGAAATAATTTCAGAATATGAACAAATCGTTAACTTTAAATTTTAGAATAACACTGAGTAAATTTTATCGGAGATGTATGCTAGTAACTCGAAAGAAAAGATGAAAGATTAATGGGAGGAAATGAGAAAGATAGCAGATAAAAATACTCTGAATTATAGGAAGGGACTTTAATGTTATTAGAAATGCTAAGGAAAAAAAATGGGGGAATGTCACTTGACCCCTCATCTATAGCTTAATTCAATTAAGTAATTAATAATATGAACCATATGGAAGCTGTATGCCTGGGATCAAGTTTTACATTGTGCAATAACCAGAAAAATAGGGGAACGATCTTGTCTAGACTTGATCGATTTCTTTATAACATTAAATGGGTGGATTTCTGTGGAGGGGTGAGAGTGAAACATTTGAGCAGAACATGCTCAAATCACAACCCCCTCCTTTTAGGATTTAAAGTTAAAGAGGAAAAGAAATAAATTTTTAAATTTCAAAACATGTGAGACTTGCATAAAGAGTTTGATGAAGTAGTAGGAAACACTTGGCAGAAACCAACAAATGGGAACCCCATGCAGGTTCTAGCTACAAAATTACGTAGGCTTAGATTTGAACTTGGTAGATGGAACAGAGAAAGATTTGGAAATATAAACAAAAATAACATGGATACCAAATCTAAAGTAAGTATATTAGAAATAGAGTACGAGAACAATCAAGATGATCCTTTAGAATTAAGTTAAATAAAGTAATGCGGAATCAAAGTTATTACTGCATATGGAAGAAATGTTTTGGAAATAGAAGGCCAAGGTAAAGTGGCTAAAGGAAGGGGACTGAGACACCAAGTATTTTAATATAGTAGCGTAATTAAAAATTCAAAGACATAAAATAAAATGTATAAAAAATGAAATGGGCAGGTGGATAGACGAGGAAGGTGAACTTAGAAAGTTTTCGAAGATTATTTTAAGTCATCTATGTGGACACAGCCAACAAAGGGATGAATCTTTACAACTACAAATAAATAGAATAGAATCTAAAGAACAAAACAAAATACTAGAAGTGTGCCCAAGTGAGGACATAAAATTTGTAGTCTTTAGTGGAAATAAAGACAGTGCAGCGGGTCCATACGGATGGAATAATGGCTTCTTCCAATGAACCTAGAAGATAATAAAAAAGGAGCTGATAGATGCAATTGCTTGGGTCTTTCTAGGAGCAAATTTTACAAAATCATGGGCCAGCTCATATATTGTACTGATACCTACGAAGGATAATCCACAAAAAAGTGAAGATTATCGACCTATAAGTTTATGCAATTCGGTGTATAAAATTTTAAAAAAAGTTCTGAAGAGTAGACTGAATAGGGTAATTTCCTCCATCATTTCGGCAGAACAAGCAGGATTTATCAAAAATAGATTAATGATGGAAAACATGAATTTAACTACAGAACTAATGAAAGAAATAGGAGTCAAGTTAGGGATCATGATGTGATTATGAAGTTAGATTTGTCTAAAGCATTTGACAGGGTAGAATGGGACATTTTATGCTACACGATAAGGAAAATGGGATTTTTAGATTTTGGATAGATTTTTTGTATAGATGTATCTCTAGTGCATGTGTTAAAATTCTAATTAATGTAGATGTAGGTTGTGAATTTATGCCAGTTAGGGGGCTTAGGTAGGGGGATCTTTATCTCCATTCTATTTAATATATACATAGAATTACTAACAACTAGTTTAAAAAAGAAATGAACGAGGGAAATATCTCCAGTTTTAAAAAACCTAGACATACTTCGAATATAAGCTACCTAGCTTATGTGGATGATATAATTGTTTTTACAAATGCTGGGAGCAAATCATTAATGAATATGATGAAGCTATTTGACACAGTAGAGGAAGAAATGGGACAACAGCTTAATAAAAATAAATGTAAATTTGTGGTTTCAAGGAAAGTACGTGAAAGGACAATTCAAAGAGTAAAAAGAATTACAGGCTTTGAGCAGAATAAAGGGGCATTAATGTATCAGGGTTATCCTATATTTGAGGGTAGAATAAAAGAAAAATATTTAATATTTTTAAAGAGCAAATTAAGAGGGAAAATAATGGGATAGAAGGAGAATATGTTAAGTATGGTGGGACGAATCACATTAATTAAACATGTTCTTTAAGGAACTATAACACATATCTTAATGTCATTATAGCCACCAAAGAAGATCTTGAACAGCTCGGAGAAGGAAATGGCCAACTTTTCATGGGGTAAGAAATTAGGAAAAAATAAGTTACATTGGAAAAAATGAGAAGATATATGCTACTCAAAGGTGGAAGCAGGTCTAGGTTTGATTAAATTAAATGATATGGCCAAGGCATGGGCATGTAAGAACTGGTGGAGGCTTAAACAGAATGATAGTCTGTGGGCAAATTATATGAAAGCTAGATATGGTCCAGGAAACCATATATGTAGGAATCTTAAAAAAGCATCTAGAAATTGAAACATGATGATTAAACAAAAAGAATTAGTCGAGAGTAATGCATGCTTAATAAATAATGTTTGGAGATGGATGCTAAATCCACATGGGAAATTCACACTTAAAAGGGCAAAGATTTTAGTAAAAAGGAAAAAAATTAGTCAAGAGGCCTTTAAGGAAGCCTGGTTAAAAGAAATCCCGCAAAAAATGAATGTATTTATGTGAAAGCTTTTATCAAATGTTATTCTCGTGGACTCGAATATTCAGATGAAGGGGATAAAATTAGCTTCCAGGTGTGAATGTTGTTTTGCTAACATAGAAAGTGTAAACCACTTATTTTCAATAGGAAAGAAAAGTGGTGGAAGTTTGAAACTCTTTGGGGATAGATGCACAAGTAAGCAACATACTAGAAGATATAAATAAAAGTCTAATGAGATGGAAGAAAAGTCATACAAAGAATAAGGTATGTATTTGGTTAAGGAATAACATTCCGCAAATCACAGTATGGAATATGTGGAAAGCTAGGAATATAAGTAGGTTCGAAAATATTAAAATGCATTCTAAGCACATAATAGAGGAAATAAAAAAAGATTGTTCATGGATCTCAACAGGATTTCCATTAAAACTTAAAAATACAGAAATCAAAGTGAGAAGAGAAGGTTTTGGGGATTACATGCAATTAAGGAAAAAAGCTCTAAGGTTAGTGTGGTGAGTTGGGAAAAACCTCTAAGGGGAAGTCTTGCTTTAAATACAGATGATAGCTTTAACCAGGATATGGGTGAGGCAAAGAGAGGAGGGGTGATAAGAATTGAGCAAGGCAATGTTAAAAAAGCCTATACTGTGAAAGAAAAAGCATCCTCAGCTTTGCATGCAGAAATATTAGCCTTAGACAAAGGGCTGAAAATATGCAAAAAAAATTATTATATTAATATAAGTGTACAGGTGGATTCGAATATACTGGTGAATCTAATTATGAATAACATAGAAATGTGGAAATATGAAGAATAAATAAAGTTAATTAGAAGTATCTTAACTGACTTGAAAGGGGAAATTAAACATATATACAGGGAAGCCAATGTTGTCGCGGATAAATTAGCCAGAGAATATCTTAAAATGGAATACGAGAGTTTGAAGAGCCAATTTAGCAGAAAAATATAAAGGTCTAATTATTCTAGATAAAGTAGAATTTTCGTTTATTAGAATTCAAAAGCAGTAGTGATTTTCGATCTCCCCAGTCTTGTGGGGTTTATACTGGCTCTTCTTGGTTTTTATGGTTTACAGGTATATGTCAAGACGAAGGGATAAAAAAATGTAAAATGGCAATTATTCATTCACATTAAGCAGAATAATATTTTATGCATTTTAATGTGCAAAAACTGCAAAACTATATAAGGGAAAATGTATATACGAGGCAAAGGGGTAGCAAAAATGCATGAAAATAGTGCATACATGAGGCAAACAGATATTAATGGTGGAAAATGTTGTGCAGGAAACATAAGCATGCATATTTTTAGTGCAGGAAAATGGTGCATAAAACTGTGATTTGCAAGAATAAATATTCTAGACTGTTCTTCATGTGTGCTAAAGTGTAGGGACTGCAAAGAAGGATAAAAGTCAACATAAATATCTATTTTCTGTTTCAGCTTGTGATCCGGGAAAAGCCAAATATTAAAAGCTGGTTAAGTTGAATATGCATGAAGATTGATAAGGACAAAAATAGAAGAGCAGCTATTGCATGTTAAATTTTATGTTTAAGGGTGTAACAGCATAAGAGTGTAAAAGGGGTTATGGGCTATAATAGAAGCATCTACTTTTCTATGCTGAATTGAATGTAGGGGTAGGAAGTCTTAGGTAGAAAGGAAGGTTCTACCGTGGGCAGATATCAATAGTTTTGGGCATTGTGTCTATTTTGCAGGGTCAAGCATGGATTACAGAAGGAAGAGGAGCAAGGTACAAGAAGAAATATCAGAGAGGCTGCCAAATATTATGCAATAATAGAAAGGAGAGATAAACAGGCCGTAGGAAGCAAGTGTAGTGAGGAATAAATGAGAAACGGAATGGAAAGAACAAGAATGGAGATAGCGACTGCCAAAATTTTGCAAAAACAGAGGAGGGGAGTGCATATGCGAAAGGAACCTACAAAAATACAAGGGTGGCAGAGAAATAATCTATAAACAGACCGTAAGACATCATAAGGCAAAGAAGCAAGTGGAGTGAGGAATTTAGAAATAGGATAAATAGAGTTATGAGATGTGTATTGCTTTTATTTTTAAAGGGTGTAAAAGGCAAAAGGGTAGTCATAGATTGTAAAAATTGTATTTCCCCACCAAATGGCTTTTATTGATAAAATAAACTTTTGCAAAAAAAAAGAATAAAAAGAATAATAAGAATAAGAAGAATAAGAAGAATAAGAAGAATAAGAAGAATAAGGAGAATAAGGAGAATAAGAAGAATAAGATAAATAAGAAGAATAAAAAGAATAAAAAGAAAAATAAAAAAAAAGAAAAATAAGAAGAATACGAAGAATACAAAGAATACGAAGAATATGAAAAATAAGAAGAATAAAAAGAAAAGAAAAATAAGAAGAATAATAAAAATTAGAAGTATAAAAAGAATTAGAAGAATTATAATAATTAAAAGAATTAGAAGAATAAAAAAATTTATAAAAATTAAAAGAATTAGAATAATTAGAAGATTTATAAAAATTATAAGAATCAGAAGTATTAGAATAATTAGACAATTATGAAGAAAAGAAATATAAGAGGAATAATAAGTATTATAAGAATAAGAAGAATAAGTATAATAAGAATAATAATAAAAATAATAAGAATTAAAGGAATATGATAAACAAAAGAATAAAAAGAAAAGAAGAAAAAGAAGAATAACAAGAATACTAAGAATAATAAGAATAAGAAAAATAAGAAGAATATGAAGAATAAGAAGAATAAGAAGAATAATAAGAATAAGAAAAATATGAAGAATAAAAAGAATAAAAATAGTAAAACGAATAAGAAAAATAAGTAAATAAAAAGAAAAATATGAATAAAAAAATAAGAAGAATAAATAGAATACGAAGAATAAGAAGAATTAAAAGTTTGAAAAGAATAAGAAGATAAAAAAGAATAAAAAAAATAAGAAGAATAACAATAATATAAGCAAAAAGAAGAATAAGAAAGAAAAAATAAAAATAATAAAAAGAGAAGAATATGAAAAATAAGAAGAATAAGATTAATAAGATTAATAATAAGAAGATTAAGAATAAGATAAATAAGTAGAATAATATGAATAATAAAATAAGATAAAAAGAAGAATAAGATGAATAAGATGAATGACAAAAATAAGAAGAATGAGAAGAATAACAAAAATAAGAAAAATAAGAAAAATAAGAAGAATAAAAAGTATTAGAAGAATTAAAAGATTAAGAATTAAAAAAGAATAAGAAGAATAAAAAAAATATGTAGAATAAGTAGAATAAGAAGAATAAGAAGATTATGAAGAATATGAAGAATAAGAATAAATAAAAAAATAAGAAGAATAAGAAGTATAAGAAGAAAATGAAGTATAAGAAGAATAAAAAGAATATGAACAATAAGAAAAATAATTATAATAAAAAGAATAAGAAAAATAAAAAAATATGAATAATAAGAAGAATAAGAACAATATAAAAAATAAGATGAATCAGAATAATTAGAAGACTTAGAAAAATAAGAAAAATAAGAACAATAGAAAGAAGAAAAAGAATAAGTAGAATAAGAAGAATAAAAAGAATAAGAAGAAATAAGAAGAATAAGAAGAATAAGAAGATTAAGAAGATTATGAAGAAAAATCATTTAACTCCATAACAAAGAAGACCGCGCTTCTGTATCCGATTTTTGACGCAAAAGAAGCGTCGCCTGCAATTTTTCTTATATAGGAGGAACTTTCGTAGCTTGCCGAGCCTTTCAAGTTTACTCTAATTGGAAAGTTCTCCCATGGAAAGCCAAGCTACAAAAATATTTATGCATTTATTGTTGCGTTGAAATTGTGACAAACGGTGAAAATTGCAATATACGATGGGAAACATGTTCTCTTCCAGCTCAAGGAGGAAGATGATTTTCTGAGATTATGGATGCGAGGGCAATGGAGTGTTGCTGGTTACCCTATGCGTATGCTGAAGTGGTCACCTAACTTCTCTACAGCCGAGGAACCTACAAAAGCCCTGGTATGGTTCTTTTTACCTAAGCTTCTGATACATTTTTTCAGTAAGCATTTTCTTCACTCCATAGCTCAATGCTTGGGCAAGCCATGGCTGATTGATGAAGCCACAGCCTACATGACGAGCCCTAGTGTGGCCAGAATCCTTATCGAGGTCAACTACAAAGTCTCTCCTCCGGACAGAATATGGGTAGGCAGGGACCTCGTGCATGGCTTTTGGCAGAAAGTAATTCCTGAATCCTGTCCTAAATACTGTCAGAACTGCTACAAAATGGGCCACGCAATGGAGGACTGTATGCTGTCCAAGATAAAAAAGATGGAGGAAAGAGAATGGGTAATAAAAAGACAGGCCAAGGGTGGGGCAGAAGGAGGGATAGAGGAAGGAGAGGAGATAGAGGGAAGAGGGAATGAGATAGAAAAGGGAGAGGAAAAACCAGTGGAAGTTAGGGAGGAAGGAGAGTTTGCAAGGGAGGTAAGAATGGGAGAAGGGAGTATTGAGGAAGGAGAATGAGGAACAGATAAGAGGGGGGAAATAATGAAATGGCTTGAGAAAATACCAAAAGTAGGAGGAAACTTAGGAGGGAGGAAAAAAGTAGCTCTTAGAGGGAGTAAGAGATCATCACTCAAAATAATAGAACAGCATAACTGGGATGAGGATGATCTTTTGTCTGAAAAATAGTTCGAAACAAAAAGCTGGCCATTAGCCAACAATATCAATGAAGATCATAAGTTGGAGCACCATACACTGCTTGATGATTTGGGGCTGAAAAAACAGCTTTGTAGGTATGCACTGAATAGCAAGGAGAGAGCATTGGAGGAAATAAGGAAATTAGAAATAAGTTTAGAAAAATTATATATTCCTAAGAAGCCAGAACAAGCCCCTCCGAGCTCAAGCAAGTCATCGAGAAACAGGAAAAAATATTTAAATATGAAATATTAATCTAAATGTATTACTAGAGCTCAAACAAATATACTTCGATGAATTATTTATTTTGGAATATAAGGGGAGTAGCGAACACTCCTATGCTAAATAGAATTAGAAACCTAATAAAAATTCATAAACTTAAAATTATTGCTCTAGCCGAACCAATGTTAGATAAAAATCAAATTGAGAAGTACAAGGCAAAGATAGGTCTCCAAAAGGCATTCTCAACTAATAATAGTAAGTTATGGGTCATGTGGGAAAATAGTATGGACCTTGAAATCATAGCAGAAAATGACCAAATAGCTAGTTTTAAAATAGGTAAACAATCGGATATAATCTTCTCAATAGTATACGCTAGTAATTTGAAGGAAGAAAGGAAAATACTCTGGTAGGAAATCGAAAAAATAGCAGTTAAGAACTCCCAGTGGATAATAGGAGGGGACTTTAATGTAATTAGAAATACCTCTGAGAAAAGGTGAGGCAGGTCACCTGACCCGGTGGCAATAGCTAAATTCAATGAGGCTATTGCAGCGGCAAGATTAATGGAGATAGAATATCTAGGATCAAATTACACATGGTGTAATGACTAGAAGAAAAGGGGAGTAATCTGGTCTAGGCTGGATCGGGTATTAGTTAACATGCATTGGCTCGAAAAAATAGGTGAAACTAAAGTCCAGCATTTAAGCAGAACCTGTTCAGATCATAGTTCGTTACATGGGGAAACCCATGTAACGTCAGGTTTTGTTTTTCAAAATATGTGGGGCAAGCATAATGATTTTGAGGCTGTAGTAGAAAATACATGGGGAAACCCGTTCTCAGGCAACCCCGCGCAGATATTGGGGTATAAACTCCAAAAATTGCGTCAGGCTCTTAGCAAGTGGAATAAAGAGATCTTTGGTAATATATTTAAAAAAATTCTAGAAGCCGAACAGAAAGTCTCAGATCTAGAAAGGGATTATGAAAATAGTCAAGACGTTATAACTAGTATAGAACTTAACAAAGCAAAGGCTGAACTAAAACTTAAAATGCATATGGCGGAAGTATTTCGGAAGCAAAAAGCGAAAATAAAATGGTTAAAAGATGGAGATAAGAATACAAAATTCTTAAATGCAATGGCAAAAGTTAAATATCAGAAACTCGGCATAAATGGTATAAAAAAAGCTAATGGTGATTGGATAGAAAAAGATGAAGACATAATAAATGAATTAGAAAGTTTCTTTAAAAGCCATCTATACGTTCCAAGTATAGACAGAAATCAGACATTAATGGGGGGGATTAATAGAAGGGTTACAGAGGAAGATAATGATATGTTATAAGAATTCCTCATGATAGAAGAAGTGAAGAATGTAATATTTAATGCCAACAAAGATAGTTCGGCTGGCCTAGATGGCTGGAATAATGAATTCTTTCAGAAAAGCTGGAATATAATACATAAGGAAGTTACTGCAGCTATAACCTGGGTATTTGCGGGTGCGGAAATCCCAAAATCATGGGCAAAATCATATATAGTATTGATACCAAAAAAAGATAACCCGCAAAAAGGAGTGGACTTCAGGCCAATTAGCCTTTGTAACTCTATCTATAAGATTTTAGCTAAATATTACATAATAGATTAAGCAAGATTCTCCCTAAAATTATCTCACCGGAACAAGCAGGCTTTATTAAAGATAGACAGATGTTGGAAAATATAAATCTGGCATCAGAAATGATAAAAGAAATAGGTTCGAAAATTAGAGGGCACGATGTAATAATGAAACTGGACTTGTCCAAGGCATTTGATAGAGTTGAATGGAACACTCTATGTTATCTAATGAAGAAAATGAGATTTTTAGAATTTTGGATAGATCTGATATACAGATGTATATCTAGTGCTTGGGTTAAAATGCTCATAAATAGTCATACATGCGAAGAATTCAAGCCATCTAGAGGTCTAAGGCAAGGAGACCCATTATCACCTGCTTTGTTTAATATATACTTAGAAATGTTTATAACAAACCAGAAAGAGCAAGTCAGAAATGGCAGTATATTACCTTATAAGCAACCTAGAAATACTCCAATGGTATGCTGCTTGGCTTACGCAGATGATGTAATTATATTTAAAAATGCCAGCAGTAGATCAATGAATAAGATAATGGTGATGTTGCATGCTTTAGAAGAAGAAACATGCCAAATGCTTAATATGAATAAATGTCAATTCATGGTAGCAGCAAGAACACCAGAAAATCTAGCACAAAGGATTAAAAAAGTCACAGGCTTCACACAGTGCAAAGGAGCTTTAATATACTTGGGATGTCAAATCTATGAAGGAAGAATGAAGGAAGACTTCTTGTCTTTCTTACTGAATAAGTTTAGAAAAAAATTGCTGGGTGGAAGGAGAATCTTTTAAATATGGAAGGAAGAATTACGTTGATAACTCATGTGCTACAAGGTTCATTAACACATATTTTAATGACAACATAGCCTCCAAAGAGCATTATAAATAAGTTGGAAAGGGAAATGGAAAATTTTCTATGGGGGAAAAAAGAAGGGAAAAATAAGCTTCACTGGAAAAAATGGAAGGATTTATGTTACCATAAAGAGGAGGCAGGTTTAGGCTTTACAAACCTAAATGACATAGCTCAAGCCTGGGCATGTAAAAACTGGTGGATGTTAAAACAAAATGGAAGCATTTGGGCATAATATGTAAAAGCTAAATATAAGATATGAAATAGAACACCGAAAGATTCTAAAAAAGCTTCTAAAAATTGGGTATTGATGCAGAAACAGCAGAATATAGTAGAAAAACACATAATTTCAACAAAAAAGCGGGTGGAAATGGACATTGAATCCGTAGGGGAAATTCACCTTAAAAAGTGCCAAAGAACTAATCATGAATAAAAAGCCTTCACAATTTAAAGAAATCTGGATAAAAGATCTGCCACATAAATTGAATGTGTTTATGTGGAAAATAGTTTTAAATATTATTCCAGTATACGGAAATATTCAGAAAAAGGTATAAAGTTAGCATCTAGATGCGAATGCTGCCTTCAAGAGAGAGAGAGCACTGATCATCTTTTCTCTTCAGGAAAAATAGCAGCTAATTTATGGAAAATAATAGAATCTGAAGCGGAAATTAAAAATGATAAAGCGTCTCTGAAAAAGAGATTGGAATCTTGGTCGAAAAAGGAATCAAAGAATAAAATTTTAAAATGGTTAAGGAATTACATTCCGCATATAACACTTTGGTGCATATGGAAAGCTAGGAACAAAAGTAGATTTGAGAATGTGGTAATGAAGGTTAAAGATATATTGGATGAAATTAAAAGAGAAATTGCTTTTATTACTGCTTGCAATCCAATAAAAGCGAGAAGCATGAGAATGGATGAGGATAGAAAGAGGGCATGGAACCTAACAACAGTAACAAGGAAGATGCCAGTAGTCAAAAGAGTTAACTGGAAAAACCCCTTGCATGGAAGCCTAGTGCTCAATACAGACGGGAGCTTCAAAAAAGAGATGGGCGTGGCATGGGGAGGAGGGTCTATAAGAAATGAGGAGGGCAAAGTACTAAAAGCTTTCATATCAAGGAGCACTGCCTCCTCGGCATTACATGCAGAGATTATAGCCATGCATAAGGGCTTACAAATTTGCAAAGATAATAACTACCATAAAATCCAGGTTCAAGTTGACTCGAAAATACTGGTTCTGCTAGTACAAAACAAGTTACAATTATGGCAGTTTGAAGAAGAAATTGATGACATCAAAAATATTTTAGGAGAATTAAAAGGAGAGATAGAACACATTTATAGAGAGGCTAATGCGTTGGCAGATAAATTAGTGGAGGATGGAATGAAAACAGTAGTACAAGAATTTGAGGGGGATGGAATCCCTGGAAAGTTTATAGGTTTAAAGAATTAGATAAGATTGAATTTCCATATGTTAGAATACAAAAATCTTAATTAAAGTTGTCCTTAGAGAATACTTCATTGCTCCTTTGATTATTCAGCAGCTTCACAACTCTAGGAGAAGGATAAATGACATATAAAAAGCCTCCCAGTGAGGGGAGACTAAAAATAGTAGAGGTATGTATGTAGTTAAATGTTATTTTGTCATTTGTATGTTTGCTTATTTTTAGGTGAAATTAGTAAAGGGATAATATAATTTTAAGAAAGTGAGAATCCTGTTGATTCTATAGAGAAGGATGTTCACCTCGGTTCTGTGGGGTATTTAAAAGGTAGTATGTTTAATGTTTATATAGCTGGCTGCAATTTTCTGTGCAGTTATGTTTTAGCAGAATAAAAAGCTTCCAATATGCGGCTTAAGTGGAAAGAAGGCGGATGGTAGAGCTATACTTGCTCAATTATTTCGGTAAATTGTCATGATGAATGTGTTTGTTTAAGTGTGGTAATGCATCTTTATAATCAGTTGTGTGGTAATGCATTAAAACTGTAAGAGCTTTGTATGGCAAGGCGTCGTTCTGTGTGTCAATGGGTGCGTCTGTTTTAATGTAATAAGTCTGGATAAGTTTTTCGAGAGTCTGTTGGGTCCGTCTGTTACACCTCTGCAACTGTCTGTAACAAGTCTGTATATCTTTCGGGATTAAATGGTAAGGAGTATGTAAGTTCAGGTCGGGAGAAGTTTATCGAATTGGGAAAGTTTATCTGTTCAAGCGAATGAATTGTAACTCGAAGAAGTTCTTCGAATTGGTAAGCTCGAAGAGCAAACAAAAGCACGCCGACAGTGGATAAGCTCGAGTCATGGAGAACTTTATTGAATTGGCAAGCGGGATGTATGCTCAAACGGTTCAGGGAAGGTAGAGAATTCCCTCGCAAGAGCTGGTAAATCACTCATGGATAGAAGTTTCAGCAGACATAGGGCTTAAACTCCAAAAGCGTGAAGGCCCATTTTCTTTAATTAGTATTATTTTAAGTTTACTTATAGATAAGGTATTAAAATGGGTGTAAATGGGTTAAGGGTAGATGAAGCTTGTAAAAAGGGTATTCCTCCGCCAAAAGAGAGGGCTAGTTTAATAATAAAAATAACCTTAAAAAAAAGTTTAGAAGAATATGAAGAATAAGAAGAATAAAAAGAATAAGTAGACTATATAGAATAATAAGAAAAAAAAGAATTATAAGAATATGATGAATTATTAGAAAAAGAAGAATAGAGAGAAAAAGAATAAAAAAGAATTATAAGAATATGATGAATTATTAGAAAAAGAAGAATAGAGAGAAAAAGAATAAAAAAGAATAATAAAAATAACAAAAAAAAATTTAGAATAAGAAAAATAAGAAGAATAACAATTATAAAACAATAAAAAGAAAATGAAGAATAAGAAGAATAAAAAAAATAAGAAGAATAAGAAGAATAAGAATAAATAGAAAAAGAAGAATAAGGAGAATAAGAAGAATATGAAAAATATGAAGAAAAAGAAGAATAAAAAGAATAAGAAGAAGAAGAAGAAGAATATTAATAATAATAATAATAATAATAAGAAAAATAAGGAGAATAAGAAGAATAAGAAGAATATAAAGAATAAGAATAATAAATAGAATTAAAAGAATTAAAAGAATTAAAAATATAAGTAGAATAATAAGAATAAGAAGAGTTAGAAAAATAAGAAGAATAAAAAGAATAAGAAGAATACTAACATTAAAAAGAATACGAAGAAATATTAAATAAGAAGAATAAGAAGATAGAGATAAAAAAGAAGAATAAAAATATTAAGAAGAATAAGAATAACAAGAAAAAAAGAATAAGTAAAATACATATAAAAAAAAGAATAAGATGTATAATAAGAATAAAAAGAATAAAAAAATAAAAAGAATCAGAAGAATAATAAGTACAATAAGTAAAGGAGAATAAGAAGAAAAAGAAAATTAAGAAGAGTATAAAGGCTATGAAGAATAATAAGAATAAGAAAAAGTGGAATTAGAAGAAATATGAGACCAGAACAATTAAAATACTTAGAAGAATACAAATAATGCTTAAAATAAGAATAATAAGAAGACTAAGAAAAAGTTGAAATAGAAAAATTATGAGAACAAGAAGAAATAAAATACTTATAAGAATACAAAGAATAAGAAGACTAATAAAAAGTGGAATTGGAAGAATTAGGAGACCAAGAAGAAAAAAATATTTATAAGTATACAAGGAATACAAAGAATAAGAAGAATAAGAAAATAAGAAGAATAAGAAGAATAAAAAGAATAAGAAGAAAAATAAGAAAAGAAGATTAAGAAAAGTAAGAAAAATTAAAAGAATTAAAATAATGAGAATAAAAAGAAGAATAATAAAAATAATAAAAATTAAAAAAATAAGAAGAATAAAAAAATAAGTTTAATTAAAATGAATTAGAAGCATTGAAGAATAAGAAAAAAATAGATGAATAATAAGAACTAGAAGAATAAGAAAAATAAGATGAATAAGAATAATAAAAAGAATAAGAAGAATAATAAGAATAAGTAGAATAAGAAGAATTAGAAGATTAAGAAGAATAATAAGAATATGAAGAATAATAAGAATAAGAAAAAAATAGATGAATAATAAGAACTAGAAGAATAATAAAAATAAGATGAATAAGAATAATAAAAAGAATAAGAGAATAATAAGAATAAGTAGAATAAGAAGAATTAGAATATTAAGAAGAATAATAAGAATATGAAGAATAATAAGAATAAGAAGAAAAAGTAGAATCATAAAATTAAGAAGAATAATAAGAATAAGAAAAATAATAATAAAAATAATAATAAGTAGAATAATAAGAATAAGAATATGAAGAATAAGAAAAAAAAAATAATAAGATAAATAAGATGAATAAGAAGAAAAAGAATAATCAAAAGAATAAGAAGAATAAAAATATTAAGAATAATAAAAAGAATTTGAAGAATAAAAATAATAAGAAGGATAAGAAGAATAAGAAGAATAAGAAGATTAAAAAGAATAAAAAGAATAAAAAGAATCTGAATAATAAGAATAATAAGAAGAATAAGACGAATAAGAAGATTAAAAATAATAAGAATAATAAGATGAATAATAAGAATAAGAATAAAAATAAGAAGAAGAATAAGAAGAATAAGAAGAATAAAAATAATAAAAAATAAAAAAAAAATCAGAAGTATAAGAAATATAAGAAGAATAAGAAGAAAATAAGAAAAGAAGAATAACAAGAATAAGGAGAATAACAAAATTAGAATAAAAAAGAAAAAAAAGAATAATAAGAATAAAAAATAAGAAGAATACAAAGAATAAAAAGAATAAAAAGAATAAGAAGAATGAAAAGAATAATAAGAATAAGAAGAATATGAAGTAGAGAAGAATAAGAAGAGTTAGAGGAATAAGTTGAAAAAAAAGAATAATAAAAATAATAAGAATTAGAATAATTAAAAGAACGATAAGAATTAAAAGTCTTAGAAGAATATAAACAATCAGAAGAATGAGAATAATAGGAAGAATAATAAGAATAAAAATGATAAGAAGAATAAGAAGATTATGAAGAAGAAGAAGAAGAATTTGAACAATAAGAATGAGAATAAGAAGAAGAATAATAATAATAATAATTAAAAGAATAAAAATAATAAGAAGAATAAGAATAAATAAGTAGAATTATAAGAATAAGAATACATAATAGAATATGAAGATTAACAAGAATAAGAAGAATAAAAATAATAAGAAGAATGATAAGAATAAGAAGAATAAAAGAAGAAGATGAATAAGAAGAATAAGATGAATAAGAAGTATAAGAAAAATAAGAAGAATAAGAAGAATAAGAAGAATAAGAAGAATAAGAAGAATAAGAATAATAAAAAGAATAAGAATAATAAGAAGAATAAGAAGAATAAGAAGAATTAGAAGAATAAGAAGAATGAGTAGAATAAGAAGAATATGAATAATAAGAAGAATCAAAAGAATAAGAAGAATAATAAGAATAATAAGAATAAGTAAAATAAGACGAATAAGAAGAATAACAAAAATATGAAAAATAAGATGAATCATAAGAAGTAGAAGACTTAGAAGAATAAGAACAATAAAAATGCATAAGAAGAATAATAAGAATAAGTAGAATTATAAGTATAAGAAGAATAAAAAGAATAAGAATGAGGAGAAGAATAATAAAATTAAGAAGAATAAGAATAAAATTAGAATAAGAAGAATAAGAAATATTAGATGAATAATAAGAATACGAGGAATAAAAATAATAATAAGAATAAGAATAAGAAAAATAATAAGAACAATAAAGAACAAAAAGAAGGATAAGAAGAATAAGAATAATAAAAAGAATAAAAGAAATAAGAAAAGAA
>JAREIK010003291.1:247793-359981 GCA_029783825.1 Sapria himalayana
CTTATTCTTCATATTCGTCTTATTTTATTTATTGTTTATATTCTTTATATTCTTTTTATTCTTCTTATTCTTATTATTGTTCTGATTCTTCTTATTTTTCTTTTTCATGTTATTATTGTTATTCTTTTTATTCTTCTTAATCTTTTTATTCTTCTTATTCATCTTATTATTTTTATTATTTTTATTCTTGTTATTCTTCATATTCTTCTTATTGTTCATATTCGTCTTATTCTTCTAAATCTTTTTATTCTTCTTATTATTTTTATTCTTTATTTTTTTTCTAACTTTTTATTCTTCTTTATATTCTTATTCTTCTTATAGTTCTTTTTCTTCTTATTCTTTTTTTCTTCTTATTCTTCATATTCTTCGTTTTCTTATAATTAATTATATTCTTTTTATTCTACTTACTCTTCTAATTATTTTCATTCTTATTTTTTATTATTCTTATCATTAATAATCTTCATATTCTTCTTATTTTTCTTTTGTTCTTATTTTTCTTATTATTCTTCTTCTTATAGTTCATATTCTTCATATTTGTCTTCTTCTTCTTATTCTTATTAGAATTTATATTCTTTTTAATCTACTTACTCTTCTTATTATTTTTATTCTTGTTTTTATTTTTATTCTTCTAATTATTCTTAATCTTCATATTATTATTATTCTTCATATTTTTTTAATTCTTTTGATTCTTTTTATTATTTTTATTCTTCTTATTCTTCTTATTCTTCTTATTCATCTTATTCTTCTTATTCTTCTTATTATTTCTTATTCTTCTTATTCTTCTTATTATTTCTTATTCTTCTTATTCTTCATTTTCTTCTTATCTTTTTATTTTTCTTATCCTTCTAATTCTTTTTCTTAAAATTTTATTATTATTATTATTATTCGACTTACTCTTATTATTTATTTAATTCTTCTGATTCTATTTATTCTTCGTATTCTTCTTATTCTTCTTTTTCTTCTTATAATAATAATAATAATTAATATTATTATTATTATTCTTCTTATTCTTTTTATTCTTCTTATTTTTCTTTTTATTCTTTTTCTTATTTTTTTTATTCTTCTTATTCTTATTATTCATCTTATTCTTCTATTTCTTCTTATTCTTCTTATTGATTTTATTTTTCTTATTCTTCTTTTTCTTAATATTCTTCTTATTCTTCAAATTCTTTTTATTCTTCTTTTCTTATTATTCTTCTTATACTTCTTATTTTTCTTATTCTTCTTATTCTTCTTATTCTTCTTATTATTATTACTATTATTATTATTATTATTATTATTATTATTATTATTACTATTCTACTTTCTCTTCTTATTTTTTTATTCTTCATATTTTTCTAATTATTTTTTTTATTCTTATTATTATATTTATTCTTTATATATTTCTATTTCTTCTGATTCTTTTTATACTTCTTATTCTTCTTTTTTTCTTATTCTTATTATTCTTCTTATTCTTTTTCTTCTTCTTATTCTTCTTATTCCTTTTATTCTTCTTATTCCTTTATTCTTCTTATACTTATTAATCTTTTTATTCTTTTAATTTTTCTTATTCTTCTTATTCTTCTTATTCTTTTTTATTCTTCTCTTCTTATTATTCTTCTTATACTTCTTATTTTCTAATAATAATAATAATAATTATTATTATTATTATTCTACTTACTCTTCTTATTTTTTTTATTCTTTTTTATTCTTATTATTCTTATTCTTTATATTATTATTATTATTATTCTTTATATTTTTCTAATTCGTCTGATTATTTTTATTATTCTTATTCTTCTTATTCTTCCTATTCTTCTTAATCTACTTATTCTTTTTATTCTACTTATTCTTATTATTCTTCTTATAATTCTTTTTCTTTTTATTCTTATTATTTTTCTTATTCTTCTTATTCTTCTTATTGTTTTTATTCTTCTTATTCTTTTTATTCTTCTTCTTATTCTTATTCTTATTATTCATCTTATTCTTCTATTTCTTCTTATCCTTCTTATTCATTTTATTCTTATTATTCTTCTTATTCTTATTATTCTTCTTATTCTTCTTATTCTTTTTAATATACTTATTATTATTATTATTATTATTATTCTTATTATTCTTCTTATTCATCTTTATCTTCGTATTTTTATTATTCTTTTTATTCTTCTTATTCTTCTTATTCTTCTTATTCTTTGTATGCTTCTTATGTTTATTATTATTATTCTTCTTATTTTTTGTATTCTTCTTATTATTCTTATTATTCTTATTATTCTTAGTCATTTTTTCTTCTTATTCTTCTTATTCTTCTTATTCTTCTTCTTTTTTTTGAAAGGTTTGTTTTATTAATTAAGAAGCCCTCTCTTTTAGTGGAGGAATACCATTTTTAAAAACTAGAGCTACCCTTAACCCCTTTTACACCCTTGAAAAAAGAAAAAAGAAGATAAAATATAGATATTGGACAATGTTCTTGAAAAGTATCTTCTAATTCTAACTCTTAATAAATCTCTCCACTTTGATTTTTGCTTAATCTGTTTTACTTGTAATGTATCTTGCCATGTTTATCTTTTATTTCATAGCCCATTAAGCTAGAATGCTTACCTCCTTTCCCATCTACAACTACTTATTTACTTGCAACCTATCTTTAGGTAAGAATTTTGGTAGCCTCTTTGCTATTTTTTTCTGCAGCCTATCCTCATCTGCATTGTGTTGTTAATGCACTTGAAGTGTAGCCCCTGCACTTCAATCATGCAAAGCCAAGAACATAGTAACAACAAGTATCAATATATATATTGCCTCCTGACCAACAACACAGCACTTCCTCATAGCCATATGTAGACTGTTAATACAGCAGGCAATCTGCTCCTAGTTAAATTATTTAAAATCTTGGTAGCCTCTTTGCAGTATTATTCAGTTTCACCCTATCCTTCCTATCTTGAATTGTAAATGCATTAGATTACTATAGTCCCTGCACTTAAAGTATTCAAATCGAATAAAATAGTAACAACGGATATCAATATATATATTGCCTCCTGACCAACAGAACAACCCTTCCTCACAACCAAGCGACCTTGCAGACTATTTAATACAGTAAGCAACCAAATGCTGTAACAACAAAATGAAAGATACAAATTGTTTTAATTATTTTTTTAAATTAACCCCATCAAACTCTTGTAGACCCTTCCTCACGTCTTCCTCTGCTAGTTTTTCTGCAAAAGCATTTGCATCCCTAAATGTATTCATTACTTCCCCATTTAGCTCATTTAAAACATTCTTGATTAACTCTATTTGCTCATTATACTACCACATTTCTATCTTATCTGTAGCCAAATTCACTAGTAAACTAGAATCCACCTGTGCTCGAATATTCATATATGAGTGTTCTTTGCATATTTTAAGGCCCTTAAGTAAGGCTAGAATTTCTATATGCAAAGCTAAAGATGCTTTTCCCCTCATTTTAAATGCATTTAATACATTACCTTGCTCATTTCTAATCACATCCTCCCCCTACCATTCCCATATCCCTATTAAAACTATCGTCTATGTTGGCAATCCTTCCCAATGGAGGTTTATTCCAATAAACCATTCTTATCTCAGGTATTTTTTTCTCTAATTGAATATAAGCCTCATATCTTTTTTTCATCTTCCATTTCGATGCTTCTGAGTTTTAAGGGGGACCTAGCTGATATCTATGAACATTCTTTTTTAATTTCTTCTATTATCTGATTAGCATTCATTTTAATATTCTTGAACCTGCTTTTATTCCTAGCTTTCCATAAACTCTAGACTATGATATGCAGAATATAATCTTTTAGCCAGTTACATACTTTATTTTTTGTGTGTTTTATCCTCCATCTCATTAATTTATTTTGAGATCTTCTAACTTATTAGTTATTTGTGCATCTCTTCCTAGATATTTTTAGACATCCACCATTATTTTTTCTGTTGAAAATAAATGATCCGTGCTTTCTATGCTAGTATAACAGCATTTGCACTTGTTAACTAATTTAACACCTTTCATTTGAATATTCGAGTCCACCGGAATGCCATTTGATAAAAGCTTCGACATAAATACATCAATTTTTGTGGAATCTCTTTCACCCATGCTCTCTTAAAGACTTCTTGGTTAATTTTTTTTTTCTTATTAATATCATTGCACTTTTAAGTGTGAACCTGCCCTATGGATTTAGAGTCCATCTCCATTCATTTTAATTAGACATGCAATTTTCTCAACTAAATTTTTTTGTTTAAGCATCATATTACATCTTTTAGATGCTTTTTTAGCATTTTTAAATGCTTTATTTCCTAAACCATATCTAGCCTTCATTTATCTTGCCCATAGGCTATCATTCTGTATGAGCCTCCACCAGTTCTAACATGCCTAGGCTCTGGCCATATCATTTAGCTTGTTTAAACCTAGACCCACTTCCTCCTTTAAATAACATATGTCTTCCCATTTTTTCCAATGTTGCTTGTTTTTTCCTGATTTTTTACCCCATAAAAAATTAGCCATCTCCTTTTCTAAATTGTTTAAAACCTTCTTCGAAGGCTGTATGGACATTAAGATATGTATAATGGATCCTTGTAAAACATGTTTGATTACTGTGATTCGGCCTGCCATACTTAACTTATTCTTCTTCCATCTTACTATTTTACTTCTTAACTTATTAAAATAGTTAAATATTCTTCTTTCAATCTTCCTTCATAGATAGGACATCCCAAATACATTAATGCCCCTTTACTCTGTTTAAAACCTATAATTCTTTTAATTATTTGGATTATCCATTTAGGTACTTTTCTTGAGACCACAAATTGACATTTGTTTTTATTAAGCTGTTGACCCATTTCTTTTTCTACTATATCAAATAGACTCATCATGTTCTTTAGTGATGTATTCCCTGCATTATTGAAAATAATTAAATCATCTACATATGCTAAGCAACTTACAATTGGAGTTTGTCTAGGTTGTTTAAAGCTAATAATCTTACATTCATTTTTTATTTTAAATTTATTATTAGCAATTCTATATGATTATTAAATAATATAGGGGATAAAGGTTCCCCTGTCTATGTCCTCTGACTGGCTTAAAATTCTCTGCATGCTTCTCAATTAATTAAAATTTTAACCCATACACTAGAAATGCAGCTATACATTAGATTTATCCAGAATTATTAGAAACCCATTTTCCTCATTGTATAACATAGAATGTGTCATTCAACTCTATCAAATACTTTAGACAAATCAAATTTCATAATCATATTATGACCCCCAACTTTAGCCCTTAATTCCTTCATCAATTATGTAGTTAAATTAATTTTTTCCATCATTAATCTATTTTTAACAAATCCTACCTGTTCTAATGATATGATGGAGGGAATTACCCTATTTATCCTATTCTAATGGACTTTAGCTAAAATTTTATACACCGAGTTACATAAGCTTATAGTTCTATAATCCTCACTTTTTTGTTGGTTATCCTTCTTGGGTATCAATACAATAAATGAGCTGGCCCATGCTTTTGTGATTTCTACTCCTACAAAAACCTAGAAGATTGCAACTGTCAAGTCTTTTTTTATTATATTATAGGGTTGTTGATAAAACCCATTATTCCATCCATCTAGTCCCGCTGCACTATCTTTATTTTCACTAAAGACTATGGCTTTTATATCTCCTTCGCTAGGGAACTCTTCCAGAATTTTGTTTTCTTCTTTTGTTACTCTTTTGCCTATTTGCTGAATTAAGGAGTAATTCCTTTGTAGACTGTAGCCACAAAGATGACTTTTAAAGTAGTCTTCCAAGACTTTTTTGTCTCTCCATCCTCATCTATCCACTTACCAATATCATTTTTGATTCCTTTTATTTATTGTCTTTTATTTATTAATTTTTCAACTGTATTAAAAAACTTAGAGTTCTATACCCTTCTTTGAGGCACTTTACTTTGGCCCTTTGTTCCAAAAAATTTCTTCCATATGTAGCATTAATTTTAATTCTGCATTTACTTTATTTAAATTAACTCTAGATAGTTCATTCTGATTATTCTCATACTCTATTTCTAATATTCTGACTTTTGATTCAGCATCTTAAATATTCTTGTTTATATTCCCAAATCTCTCTCTATTTTATCTACTCAGTCCTAGTTTTAACTTACATAATTTTATAGCTATGACCTACATGGTATTCCTAGTTGTTGGTGTTCGCCATGAGACTCTTACTATTTCATCAAAATCTTTATGCAAACTTTAAATGTTCTGTTATTTAAAATTTTTATTATTTCTATCTCTAAATTTTAATTTTAGAAGTAGAGGGCTATGTTCTGAGCATGGTCTGCTTAAGTGTTTCACACTCACCCCTCCACAATAATCCACCCATTTGATGTGATAGAGAATGCGGTCAAGTCTAGAACAGATCATTCCTCTATTTTTCCTATTATTACACCATGTGAAATTAGGCCCTAAATACTTAGCCTCCATAAGGTTCGTATTATTAATTGCCTCATTAAATTGGGCTATAACTAATGGGTTAGGCGGCTTTCCTCCTTTTTTTTCTTTAACATTTCTAACCACATTAAAATTCCCTCCTATGATCTATGGAGTATTCCTATCTACTATCTCTTTCATTTCTTCCTACAGAACTTTCCATTTTTCTTTTGAATTACTAGCACATACCACCGATATAATTGGATCTGAGTTTTTTCTTAGCTTAAAATTAATAATCTATTCAGCTTCTGAAATAATTTCAATATCAATTTTATTCTTCCATAACAGCCATATATTACCATTATTATTGGAAAATGCATTGTCTTGTCCTAATTTCTTTTTATACATTTCTAGTGAAACCTTACTAACCAAGGGTTCAGCTATTATTACAATTCGAATATTATGAATTTTAATTAGTTTTTTAATTCTATTTATTGATGAAGTATTTCCAACTCCTTTTATGTTCCAATATAGACTATTATACATTATTATACATGTTTAAACATTTTTTTTCTGTTTGTTGAGCTTTTACTTACAGTCAATTTAGGCTATTCAATTTTATTTGCTAAATTCAATTTGTTTATTTGTAAACACATCAATTTTATTTTTTCTATTGCACTTTATCTGTTTTTCAGGATCCCCTCCCACTCTTTATGATTGAGCATCTTCGAATCATCTTTTGCCAATGTAGATTCTAAACTCTACATTCCTTTGTGCATAGCCATGATGGGCCAACTTTTAACCTCAGTTCCTTCCTCCAATAAAAGGTCATCCTAATCCCCATTGAAGTTTGTTATTTGATTTACTAAATCCAATTCCAATGTTGTTTTCATTACCTCTCTCTTACTTTTTACCCCCATCCCTTCCTCCCTGCCCCCTCCATTGCATTAACCCCTTCATCTAGCCATTTTTTTATTTCTAGTATATCCTACCCTCCACTTTATCTCCATCTTTTTTCCCTCCCCCCATCTCTTCAATTGTTTCCCTACTACCTTCCTCTCCTTCCCTACTGCCTGTCTCCCCCATGCACTCCTTCTACCCCTCCTCTGCCCTCACTTCTTCTACCCTAACCTCCTGCCTCTTTTTTACCCAAATGTTCTCCCTCTCTCTTATTTATGTTTTACCTTGCCCCCTTCCCCTCACCTTTACAATGCATTCCGAATCAAAATGACCCATTTTTTTCAATTTAAACAATATTTAGGTATGTTTTTTGAAATTATATATTGTCAATATCCACTTGAATGCACATTATCCACCCACACTTTATGCGGGATAGGAGCAGAATAATCAACCTCAACATACACAATTTCCATGCTCGGCCTTATCATAAAGGCCATGACTTCATTCATTAGCCAAGGCTTACCCACACACCGAGCAATATGATATAAGGAGTGTTTATAGAATAGGTGAAATGGGAGGTAAGAGAGAGAAAACCAAACCAAGACTTGCATGGATTCCTCCTTTGGTGTGAATTCGGGCATCCATTTGAACAGCCTCATAGGATAGCTCAAGATGCTCTACTACCCGCGTATCCATAACCGAAGGAAGTCTTCTTCCTTCCTTGAGTTGTATAATCATGTGTTTCACATCATACAAAGCTATTGTTACCAAGTACCAAAGCTTCAACTTTCGAAAAATGCATATATGTCTTTGAATTAGGGGTTCCCATGCGAGAATTTGCCTAGTAGAGTGAGCTTGAATGGGGTAGTAAGCATCTCGATATCATCCGTCGAGAAAAAAACAACCGGCACCTCATCATTCACACAAAATACCGGGCTTAGTATATTAGGTTTAATAATAACAGAGACAAGATTTTTTATTAAATATCTTAGAGAGATTTTGCATAACTAAAGCTTGAGAGATTCAACAATGGAGTTTCTCTCTATATAAAACCCACTTTCCCTTTCTATAATTGTGAGAGAAGAAAACTCTCTTATTATTCTTCTTATCCTTCTTATTCTTCTCATTCTTTTATTTATTCTTATTCTTGTTATTCTTCTTATTCTTTTTATTCTTGTTATTCTATATATTGTTTCTTTGTTCTTATTTTTTTATTTTTCTTATTTTTCTTTTTCTTCTTTTCTTTACATTTTTTTTATTCTTCTTTTTCTTCTTTTTATCCTACTTATTCTTCTTATTCTTTTTATTCTTTTTATTCTTCTTATTATTCTAACTCTTCATTTTCTTTTTTTCTTTTTTTTTTATTTTTCTTATTCTTCTAATTTTTCTTATTCTTCTTATTCTTCTTATTCTTCTTATTGTTGATTTTTTTATTATTCTCGTAATTCTTCTTATTCTTCTTATTCTTTTTATTCTTCTTATACTTCTTATTTTTTTATCCTTTTTATTATTCTTATTTTTTTTATTCTGCTTATTCTTTTTATTATTCTTATTCTTTTTATTCTTTTTATTCTTCTTATTGTTATTATTTTTCTTATTCTTTTTATTCATTCTTATTCATCTTATTCTTTTATTCTTCCTATTCTTTTTATTGATCTTAATCTTCTTATTCTTATTATTTTTCTGATTCTTTATTTTCTTCTTATTCTTCTTATTCTTCTTAATCTTCTTATTCTTCCTTTTTTTCTTTTTCTTCTAAATCTACTTATGCTTCTTATTCTTTTTATTCTTCTTATTATTCTTCTTATTATTTTTATTCTTCTTATTCTTTTTATGTTTTGTTACTCTTGTTATTCTTCATATTTTCTTATTCTTCTTATTTTTTTTATTCTTCATATTATTATTATTATTCTTATTCTTCTTATTCTTCTTACTCTTCTTAATCATCTTATTCTTCTTTTTCTTTTTATTTTTCTTATTATTCTAAGTCTTCTAATTTTTCTAATTCTGCTTATTCTTCTTATTCTTATTATTCTTCTTAATCTTCATATTCTTATTTTTCTTTGTATTCTTCGTATTCTTATTATTCTTCTTATTTTTCTTATACTTCTTATTCTTCTTATTCTTCTTATTCTTCTTATTCTTATTATTATTCTTTTTCTTCTTATTTTTTTTATTCTTATTATTTTTCTTATTCTTCTTGTTCTTCTTATTCTTCTTATTCTTTTTTATCTTCTTTTTCTTCTTATTCTTCTTATTCTTCGTATTCTTCTATTTATTATTATTATTATTATTATTATTATTATTCTTCTTCTTCTTCTTTTTCTTATTCGTCTTATTCTTCCTATTCTACTTAATCTTCTTATACTTCTTATTCTTCTGATTCTTTTGATTTTTCTTTTTCTTCCTTTTGTTCTTATTCTTCTTATTCTTCTTATTCTTCTTTTTCTTCTTATTCTTCGTATTCTTCTATTTATTATTATTATTATTATTATCATTATTCATCTTCTTCTTTTTCTTATTCGTCTTATTCTTCATATTCTTCTTAATCTTCTTATATTTTTTTATTCTTCTTATTCTTCTAATTTTTCTTATTATTGTTCTTATTCTTCTTATTATTATTATTCTTCTTATTCTTTTTTTTTCTTCTTTTTCTTCTTTTTCTTCTTATTCTTTTATTCTTCTTATTCTTCTTATTCTTTTTATTCTTCTTATTCTTCTAAGTATTCTAATTCTTCTTATTCTGATTATTCTTCCAATTCTTTTTATTTTACTTTTTTTTCTTATTCTTCTTATTTTTTTTTGTTCTTATTCTTCTGATTCTTCCTATTCTTCTTTTTCTTTTTATTCTTCTTATTCTTTTTATTCTTCTAATTCTTTTAATTTTTTTTATTCTTCTTATTTTTTTAATCTTATTATTCTTATTATTCTTCTTATTCTTCTTTTTCTTCTTTTTCTTCTTATTTTTCTTATTCTTCGTAATCTTTTATTCTTAATATTTTTCTTAGTCTTCTTATTCTTATTATTATACTTATTCTTCCTATTCTTTTTTTTCTTTTTAATAATCTTATTCT
Organism: Sapria himalayana; assembly: GCA_029783825.1. Taxonomy (NCBI): domain Eukaryota; kingdom Viridiplantae; phylum Streptophyta; class Magnoliopsida; order Malpighiales; family Rafflesiaceae; genus Sapria; species Sapria himalayana. The sequence continues at coordinate 258,154 of JAREIK010003291.1, forward strand.
TCTTATTCATCTTATACTTCTTATTCTTCTTATTCTTATTTTTATTCTTTTTCTTCTTATTCTTTTTATTCTTCTTATTTTTCTTATTCTTCTTGTTTTTCTTATTCTTCTTATTCTTTTTTATCTTCTTTTTCTTCTTATTCTTCTTATTCTTCTTATTCTTCTTATTCTTCTTATTCTTCGTATTCTTCTATTTATTATTATTATTATTATTATAATTATTATTATTCTTCTTCTTTTTCTTATTCGTCTTATTCTTCCTATTCTTCTTAATCTTCTTATACTTCATATTCTTCTGATTCTTTTGATTTTTCTTCTTCTTCCTTTTGTTCTTATTCTTCTTTTTCTTCTTTTTCTTTGTATTCTTCTATTTATTATTATTATTATTATTAGTATTATCCTTCTTCTTCTTCTTTTTCTTATTCGTCTTATTCTTCCTATTCTTCTTAATCTTCTTATACTTCTTATTCTTCTGATTATTTTGATTTTTCTTTTTCTTCCTTTTGTTCTTATTCTTATTATTCATCTTATTCTTCTTATTCTTCTTATCCTTCTTATTCTTCTTATCCTTCTTATTCTTATTATTCTTCTTATTCTTCTAATTTTTCTTATTCTTATTATTCTTTTTATTATTCTTATTCTTTTTATTCTTATTATTCTTCTTATTCTTTTTTTTCTTCTAATTCTTTTTTTTCTTCTTATTCTTCCTTTTCTTATTTTTCTTATTTTTCTTCTTTTTCTTCTTTTTCTTCTTTTTCTTCTTTTTCTTCTTTTTCTTCTTATTCTTTTATTCTTCTTATTCTTCTTATTCTTCTTATTCTTTTTATTCTTTTTATTCTTCTAAGTATTCTAATTCTTCTTATTCTGATTATTCTTATAATTCTTTTTATTTTACTTTTTTTCTTATTCTTCTTATTTTTTTTGTTCTTATTCTTCTGATTCTTCCTATTCTTCGTTTTCTTTTTATTCTTCTAATTCTTTTAATTTTTCTTATTCTTCTTATTCTTTTTAATCTTATTATTCTTCTTATTCTTCTTATTCTTCTTTTTCTTCTTATTTTTCTTATTCTTCGTATTCTTTTATTCTTAATATTTTTCTTATTCTTCTTATTCGTATTTTTATACTTATTCTTCTTATTCTTTTTTTTCCTCTTAATAATCTTATTCTTCTTATTCTTATTATTCTTATTATTCTTCTTATTCTTCTTATTCTTCTTATTCTTATTTTTATTCTTTTTCTTCTTATTCTTTTTATTCTTCTTATTTTTCTTATTCTTCTTGTTCTTCTTATTCTTCTTATTCTTTTTTATCTTCTTTTTCTTCTTATTCTTCTTATTCTTCTTATTCTTCTTATTCTTCGTATTCTTCTATTATTATTATTATTATTATTATTATTATTATTATTATTATTCTTCTTCTTCTTCTTCTTTTTCTTATTCATCTTATTCTTCCTATTCTTTTAAATCTTATACTTCTTATTCTTCTGATTCTTTTGATATTTCTTTTTCTTCCTTTTGTTCTTATTCTTCTTATTCTTCTTTTTCTTCTTATTCTTTGTATTCTTCTATTTATTATTATTATTATTATTATTATTATTATTATTATTATCCTTCTTCTTCTTCTTTTTCTTATTCGTCTTATTCTTCCTATTCTTCTTAATCTTCTTATACTTCTTATTCTCCTGATTCTTTTGATTTTTCTTTTTCTTCCTTTGTTCTTATTCTTCTTATTCTTCTTATTCTTTTTATTCTTCTTATCCTTCTTATCCTTCTTTCTTATCCTTCTTATTCTTCTTATTCTTCTTATTCTTATAATTTTTCTTGTTCTTGTTATTCTTTTTATTCTTCTTATCCTTCTTATCCTTCTTATTCTTCTTATCCTTCTTATTCTTCTTATTCTTCTTATTCTTATAATTTTTCTTATTCTTGTTATTCTTTTTATTGTTCTTATTCTTCTTATTCTTATTATTCTTATTATTCTTATTATTCTTTTTTTTCTTATTATTCTTTTTTTTCTTCTTATTCTTATTTTTCTTTTTTTTTCTTCTTTTTCTTCTTTTTCTTCTTATTCTTTTATTCTTCTTATTCTTTTTATTCTTCTTATTCTTCTAAGTATTCTAATTCTTCTTATTCTGATTATTCTTCTAATTCTTTTTATTTTACTTTTTTTTCTTATTCTTCTTATTTTTTTTGTTCTTATTCTTCTGATTCTTCCTATTCTTCATTTGTTTTTTATTCTTCTTATTCTTTTTATTCTTCTAATTCTTTTAATTTTTCTTATTCTTCTTATTTTTCTTAATCTTATTATTCTTCTTATTCTTCTTTTCTCCATTTTCTTCTTATTTTTCTTATTCTTCGTATTCTTTTATTCTTAATATTTATCTTATTCTTCTTATTCTTATTAATATACTTATTCTTCTTATTCTTTTTTTTCTTCTTAATATTCTTATTCTTCTTATTCTTATTATACTTCTTATTCTTCTTATTCTTCTTTTTCTTCTTTTTCTTCTTTTTCTTCTTTTTCTTCTTATTCTTATTTTAATTTTTTTTCTTCTTATTCTTTTTATTCTTATTATTTTTCTTATTCTTCTTGTTCTTCTTATCCTTCTTATTCTTTTTTATCTTCTTATTCTTCTTATTCTTCTTATTCTTCTTATTCTTCTTATTCTTCTTATTCTTCGTATTCTTCTATTTATTATTATTATTATTATTATTATTCTTCTTCTTCTTCTTCTGTTTCTTATTCATCTTATTCTTCGTATTCTTCTTAATTTTCTTATCCTTCTTATTCTTCTGATTCTTTTGATTTTTCTTTTTCTTCCTTTTGTTCTTATTCTTCTTATTCTTCTTATTCTTCTTATTCTTCTTTTTCTTCTTATTCTTCGTATTCTTCTATTTATTATTATCATTCTTCTTCTTCTTATTTATCTTATTCTTCCTATTCTTCTTAATCTTTTTATACTTCTTATTCTTCTGATTCTTTTGATTTTTCTTTTTTCTTTTTTTTGTTCTTATTCTCTTTATTCTTCTTATTCTTTTTATCCTTCTTATTCTTCTTATCCTTCTTATTCTTCTTATCCTTCTTATTCTTCTTATTCTTCTTATTCTTCTAATTTTTCTTATTCTCGTTATTCTTATTATTCTTCTTATTCTTTTTTTTTCCTCTTATTCTTCTTATTCTTCTTATTCTTCTTATTCTTCTTTTTCTTCTTTTTCTTCTTATTCTTTTATTCTTCTCATTCTTCTTATTCTTTTTATTCTTCTTATTCTTCTAAGTATTCTAATTCTTCTTATCCTGATTATTCTTCTAATTCTTTTTATCTTCTTTTTTCTTATTCTTCTTATTTTTTTTGTTCTTATTCTTCTGATTCTTCCTATTCTTCTTTTTTTTTATTCTTCTTATTCTTTTTATTCTTCTAATTCTTTTAATTTTTCTTATTCTTCTTAATCTTATTCTTCTTCTTATTCTTCTTATTCTTTCTTTTCTTCTTATTCTTCTTATTTTTCTTATTCTTCGTATTCTTTTATTCTTAATATTTTTCTTATTCTTCTTATTCTTATTATTCTTATTCTTTTTTCTTCTTAATAATCTCATTCTTCTTATTCTTCTTATTTTTTTTATTCTAATTATTCTAATTATTCTTCTTATTCTTTTTTATTCTTCTTATTAATCTTATTATTCATATTCTTATCATTCTGCTTTTTCTTCTTATTCTTCTTATTCTTCTTATTCTTCTTATTCTTCTTTTTCATCTTATTCCTTTTATTCTTCTTATTCTTCTTATACTTCTTCTTCTTCTTCTTCTTCTTATTTTTCTTATTCTTTTTTATCCTATTATTTTTTTTATTCTTCTTATTCTTCTAATTCTTCTTATTTTTTTATTCTTTTTATTCTTCTTATTCTTCTTATTCTTCTAATTTTTTTATTATTCGTATTCTTTTATTCATAACATTTTTCTTATTCTTCTTATTCTTATACATATTCTTATTATTCTTTTTTTATTCTTAATAATCTTATTCTTCTTATTCTTCTTATTTCTATTATTCTTATTCTCCTAATTATTCTTCTTATTCTTTTTATCTTCTTATTAATCTTATTCTTTATATTCTTATTATTCGTCTTATTCTTATTCTTCATTTTATTCTTCTAATTCTTCTTATTCATCTTATTTTTCATATTAATCTTATTCTTTTTATTCTTCTTATTCTTATTATTCTTCTTATTCTTATTATTCTTATTATTCTTCTTAATCTTCTTTATCTTCTTATTCTTTTTATTCTTCTTTCTTTTTTCTAACGTTTATTTTATTATTATAGCCCTTTCTTTTGCCGGCGGAATACCTTTTATACAACTTAATTCTACTACCCTTTACCCTTTTACACACATGCTAATCACTAGACTTCAATGATAAAATATTACAAGTCATGACATTTAAGGCCTGAGCTCATTTTCAATAATCTTTAATGAGATATCCTTGTGCATATTATCTAGGTCATCTACCCTTATTTGAATACTAACATTCAATATGCTCCTTTGAAATTTTATTTTCAAGTTGCAAATTCTACTCTTGTTGTTTATTTTGCTCTTCCTTTGGTGCGGTTAGATTCTGTATCCAAATACTAGGCATTCTACCTGCTTTTGAATGCTACATTGTCTTCTTTATAGTCTATCTCTCCTTCTAGTGCCTCCTTTCCTACCTGTAAGCTACCATACATTTCTGTTCAATTCATAAATGACCTATAGTCTACCCATTTCTCCATCTGAACTACTCCCTTGCATCATAAAGCATCCAAAAATAATAAATACAACTAGAAAATATAAGCAATGCATTAGCATTTTATAGGGATGATTGAGTTCAGTCTCTTCATGCTTTTTCATCCTATTCCCCCATTGCTGCTAATCTACCTCCAATGCAATGTGTCCTTTTATATATATTACTTCTTCTACTCTTGCTTTGAGGCTCTTCTTCTGTCCTTACATCAACAACAACCTCCAAACAAACATAATATATAGCTAGAAACAGAAACAAAATGACAGCTTGAATTGCTACTAATTTGCCTCCAATGTAGTGAGCCTTTCTATACCTATTGCTTCTACTGCTCTTGCTTTTTAAATCTCCTCTTGTGTCCATACATCAACAGCAGCATGCAAACAAAACAATTCATACAATCAGAAAATAAGAACAAATAGTAGCATGAATCCTACTTTTATCATCCTTCCCCCATTGCTATTAATCTTCCTCTAATATAATGAACCCTTTTATATATATTGCTTCTACATCTTAGTTTTGAAACTTCTTTTCTTGTCATTTCATCAACAGCCACTACAAGAAAATATTCATTTAGCTAGGGAATCTTAGCTATGGATCAATACCTAGCTAAATTACGAGGAATTAGCTAGGGATTTTTGATTTTTCATTGGAATAAAAATTTGAAACAAATTAACGATGGATTAGCGACGGAATAGTTATGTAAATTCCGCACAAAGAAACGCAGGGAATTTAGCGACGGAATTTCCCTAGCTAATTACATCTATAAAATAGCGATAGATTTAGCGATGGAACTTCCCTGGCTAATTATATCCGGAATATAACGATGAGTTTAGCTATGAAATTTCTCTAGCAAATTGAATCCAAAATATAGTGATGGATTTAGCGACGAAATTTCCATAGTTAATTACATACACAATATAACGACTGATTTAACTATGAAATTTCCCTAGCTAATTTCATTCGGAATATAGTGACTAATTTTGTGCTGGAATTTCCTTAGCTAATTTAATCCGAAAAATAGTGAGAGATTTAGTGAAAGAATTTCCCTAGCGAAAAAAATCTAGAATATAGTGACGAATTTAGCGACGGACTTTTCCTAGCTGATTACATCCAGAATATATCGATGGATTTAACAACGGAATTTTTTTAGCCAATCTTTAATTATTTAATTTTTTTTTTAATTTATTATTTGTTTTATTATTTTACGTAAGTTTATTAATTAAATGTATGTTATGGTCTATAGATGTGCGATCCTTGAAAGGCACATTCTCCTCTTAAATTATAAAAAATGATATTATAAATAAATAATTTTAAAAATATAAAAATACAAAAAAATTATATTAATGACTAAAATAACTATTTTTATGATTATAAATTTTTAAAAAAAGTATACAAAATTTTTTTAAAATTTTTAATTAAGAAACTTAAAAATGTAAATTAAATTAACATTAAATAATTAATTATATAATTATAATAATTTATTAAAATATTTTAAAAATTAAATGAACATGCTTTAAAATTTTTACTATAATAAAAGTAAAATATTTAATTGTATGATTAAATAGAAAATATTTTCAAAAATATGTGAATTGCTGAATAAACTAGTAAATATTACTATTATCATAAGTATTAAAAAAATGTTATGATTATATGAAACTTTTAAAAAAATAATAAATATAAAATTTGAAAATATTGAATTATAATAAAAATATAGATTTTTTTTTTAAATTTAAAAGAAAATAAATTAATATTTAAAAATAAATACATAGATGTTTTCCACTACTAAAATTTATAAGAATTAAATAATTGAGTAATATTTTTACTATTAGCTTTTAATAGTTATTCTTTATTAAAATAAAAAAAATAACTTTTTTTAATTTTCTTCTCACTTTAAGTAATTTTTAGGATTTTAAAAATTATAAATGATATCAAATAATATGAAATTTTATGCCATTAAAATTATTTCATTTTATCTTCATAAAAATTAATATGAATTCTTAAAAATTTATAACCATAAAATATACATCTTTATATATTTTTTAACATAAAAAGTGTTTTATAACACTCAGGAGTGTGGCTAGAAGACCAATCATCTTTTCATGTGTGTCTTGCAATATGAAGTTTGTAAATTTTGTTGCCATTTGATTTTTTTTTTCTACTTATAAAGCTTAACATCTATTTTTTGAAGTTGTTTATATATTTATTGTTTAATTAATTTTAATAAAAGATTGCTAAGTGTTTGTTTTTCATGTGTACCTTGCTACACACACATGAACTTTGTTGAAATTATTTTGATAATAAAAAAATGAGTTATTATGTATTTTAATTATTTATTGTTTATTTAGTGTTTTGATAATTAAAAATTAAAATATTTTGTAATTTTAGTTCTGCCTTCACTTGTTGTCTGTCGAGACTCAAAATACAACTCTAACAAGCACCTAAGAGCATCTCCAAGAGGCTCGGTGTCCACTTCCGTTTAGTTATTTCAAAGAGTTAAACTTAAAAATCAACTCCCTTTGCATCTAGCTATCTATTTCCCATATCTGTAGTTTCCCTCGCCTGATCTATAACCCTTCGCCAGACTCCAACTCCAACGGGCTTCGATTCTTGAGGTAGCATTTTGAAGACAAAACTTCTCTCTCCACAACGCTCATGGAAGTGATGCCAATCAAGATAAGATTTATCAGAATGTAGATGCCTTTTACCAATAAGTCATTCCATTAATTTGATTCTGATCATGTAATGAAATTCAGATAGAACTCATGTGATTGCTCAGCAATAATCATACGCAACACAAAACTATGCATATGCATCTTTCCAAGCTACCTTCTGTGATTCCATCTCTATCTCTCTCATCAGTTTGAAGAACTCTAGTCGGGTATCAAACGAAATGTATGCCTTATTGCTTCATTTCTGATGATTTTTATTTTTTTGATACGAGAGATGAGTTTGGGTGTAGGGAGTTATGAAAGTAATTATGCACTAATGTGTAGGGAGTTATGAGAGATAAGTTTGGCATCGTGCTTGTGGCTGATGGTTTTATCCATTGTTTGTTGAGTTTGTTATATTCAACATGTTCATCTTCAGCCTAGTTCATTTCTATTGTTTTTAGATTAATGTCAATGCCATTTCGTGAATCATGACATATGTTTTTGAGATCATTATAATGCATCAATCAATTTTTTTTCCATGTTATGATCCTGGGGATGATAATATACAACCCACTTTTTTATATTGACAGTCAGGTTATGGCTTCTCCAGATGACAGAAGGTGGGTTTCATGGCGAAAGTTAAGGATTTCATCCATGATATTGGAGAAAAATTTGAAGAATAAAAAAAATATGGAAATTAAAAAGAACAACAATATAAAAAAAATAACGATAGAAAAAAAGAATAAGAAGAAGAATAAGAATAAAAAGAATATGTTCTTCATGCATATTGGTAAATAATTTTTACCAATATGCATTAAAAGTGGTCAGATATTGGTAAATAATTTTTACCAATATGCATAAAAAGAATAAAAAGAAGAATAAAAAGAAGAATAAAAAGAAGAAGAATAAGAAAAAGAAGGTTCTAAAATAGTCTGTTAGAAATTCAATATTTTTTATGGATAAAATCTTGCACAATGATTGGTAAATGCTATATATGTGCTGCAAAACTACATAATTCTCTGAATTAGAATTCTTCATGCATATTGGTAAATGCTATATAAGTGTTGGTCAGATATATAATTTTGCTAAATTAATAATTTCCAACCTTCGTATCATTTAAGTTTGAATTGATGTATATGTAATAAATGAAAGAAGTGAATGATAAGATGAAAAAAATGAAGAATACAATACAATAGGAGATGACCTATATGGAGTCAAAGTTAGTAGCCTTGACAAGATAGATAGCACATAGAGTTTCAGCAGAGTATCCACACATGAGAACCTATCACAAATGCATCATATGATGAGGATAATGATTTAGTTTAAAATAATTATATACCTATGTTATATTTTTTTAACTATGTAACTATTGCATCAGAATAGTTTATTAACTGCTTTTTCTTTTTGTTAATTTAAATAATGTTTATAGTATATGTTTTTATTCAATTTAATATAAAAATGTAAAAATATGTAATTAAATATTTGTAAAAAAATAAAATTGTGAAAATAGCATTGGAATTAAAATTGGAAGGGAATTTTACATAGCTAATTTAGCTAGAGAATTTTCTATAAATTTTTAATGGAAAAATATTAATTACTATTCTTAATTACAATCAAAAATAGCAATGGAAAAATAATAATTAGCTACGGAATTTCTGTCATTAAAAAATTTGCTAGGGATTTTTCTCATTAATATTTTATGAAGAGCACTTTATATTGGGATAATTTTCATCAATAATTTGTCGTTATTCTATTTTAACGATGGGAAAATCCCATATAGATAGATTGATAGATCAAAAGATATTTATATGGATAGATTGATAGAGATATAGATTGATAGATAGAAAGATATATAGATAGACAAATAGATAGAAATATAGATAGAAAGATATATAGATAGATAGATAGATACAAATAGATATATAAATAGATAAATAGATAAATAGATGGATAGATAGATAGATAGATTGGTCGATAGATAGATAGATATATAGGTAGATTGATAAAAATATTAATAGACAAAATGATAGATAGATAGACATATTGATAAATAGTTAGGTAGATAGTTAGATAGAGAGATAGATAGACAAATAGATACACATATAGATAGACAAAGAGATAGAAAAATAGATAATCATATAAATAGATAGATAAATAGACAAATAGACAAATAGATAGATAGATAGATATATAGATAGATAGATACACATATAAATAGACAAAGAGATAGACAGATAGATAATCATATAAATAGATAGATAAATAGACAAATAGACAAATAGATAGATAGATAGAGAGATAGATAGATAGATAATCATATAGGTAGATTTATTATTCTTCTTAATCTTTTCTTTTATCTTATTCTTCTTATTCTTTTTATTCTTTTTATTCTTATTTATCTTTTTATTCTTCCTATTCTTAAAATTATTCTTATTCTTCTTGTTTTTTATATACCTATTCTTGTTATTTTTTTATTCTTCATATTCTTCTTATTATTTTTATTCTTCTTATTCTTATTATTCTTTATATTATTCTTATTAATCTTATTTATCTTATTATACATATTCTTCTTATTCATATTTTTCATGTTATTCTTCTTATTCTTCTTAATCTTTTTAATCTTCTTATTCTTCTTATTCTTATTTTTTTCCTTATTCTTTTTATTCTACTTATTCTTCTAATACTTCTTATTCTTCTTATTCTTCTTATTCTTCTTATTTTTAATAATGTTCTTAATCATCTTAATCTTATTATTATTCTTTTCTTCTTATTCATCTTATTCTTCTTATACTTCTTATTTTTCTTATTCTTCATATTCTTCTTATTCATCTAATTCTTCTTATTCTTGTTATTTTTAATGTTTTACTTATTCTTATTATTATTCTTATTCTTCTTATTCCTCTTATTCTTCTAATTCTTCTTATTCTTGTTATTCTTCATAATCTTCTTATTCTTCTTAATCTTGTTATTCTTCTTATTCTTCTTATTTTTCTTATTCTTCATAATCTTCATAATCTCCTTATTCTTCATAATCTTCTTATTCTTCTTATTCTTTTTATTCTTCTTATTCTTCTTATTTTTCCTTTCTTCTTATTCTTCTTATTCGTCTTATTCTTCTTATACTTGATATTTTAAATATTTTGTTTATTCATTTTATTCTTTATATTCTTCTTATTCTTCTAATTCTATTTATTCTTCTTATACTACTTATTCCAGATAATCTTTTCATTCTATTTATTCTTCTTATTCTACATAATCTTTTTATTATATTTATTCTTCTTATTCTTCTTATTCTTCTTATTCTTCTTATTTTTCTTATTCTTCTTATTATTCTTATTTTTTTTATTTGTCTTATTCTTCTTATTCTTTTTATTTTTATTATTCTTCTAATTCTGTTTTTTTCCATATTATTTTAATTCTTCTTATTCTTTTTTTCTTCTTATTATTGTTATTATTATTATTATTATTCTTCATACTATTCTTATTCTTCTTATTTTTCTACTTCTAATTATTTTTGATATTTTTCTTATTATTAATATTCTTCTTAATCTTAATTTTCTTTATATTCTTAAATTCTTCTTTTTTTAAATTTCTTTTTATTCTTCTTATTTATTTTCTTCTTCTTATTATTCTTATTCGTTTTATTCTTCTATTTCTTCTTATCCTTATTATTATTCTTATTCTTCTTATTGTTATTCTCTCCTTATTCAACTTATTCTTCTAATTTTTTTTATTCTTCTTATTCTTTTTTATTCTTCATATTTTTAATATTCTTCTTGTTTTTTTATTCTTCTAATTCTTTCATATTCTTATTATTCTTCTTATTCATCTTATTCTTTTTATTCTTCTTATTCTTCAAATTCTATTTATTCTTTTTATTCTTCTTAATATTTTTTATTTTTTTTTCTTATTCTTATTATTCTAATTATTTTATTTTTCTTATTCTTATTATTCTTCTTATTATTTTTATTTTTCATTTTCTTATTATTCTATCTTATTATATTTATTCTTCTTATTCTTCTTATTATTCTTATTCTTAAAATTTTTCTTATTCATCTTATTCATTTTATTTTACTTTTTTTTGAAAAGATTATTTTATTAATAAAACCATCTCTTTCTGTGGAGGAATACCATTTTAACAATCTAGAACTACCCTTACCCCCTTTTACACCCTTGAATAAAATAAATGAAACAATACACATTATGCTAAGTGTAACTTCTTATCCTAACTATAAATGCACCACTTCACTTTCATTCTATTCTTAGAATGCTTTATTTGGAGTATGTCTTTGCCTGTTTATCTTTTATTTTTCTGTCCCTTATGCTTTTTTGTTGGCCCCTTTCCCATCTCCAGTGACCTTAACATTCTGACTTTAATTAAAAATTTTGGCAGCCTTTTTGCTATTTTATTCATATTTCCTATCCTCTTCTGTCTTATGTTGTTTATGTATTTGACCCTACAAACCAAGCACACAAAGACAAGGAATAAAACACTTGATATCAATATATATGCTTTCTGACCAACAGCATATCCTTCTTCACTTCCCCTTGCAGGCAGTTCTAATGCTTGACAGCCTCTCTGCCTTATGTTGCTTCCATTATAATCCCTGCACTTCAAGCATCCATGACACAATATATGTTGACCCCAAAGCAGCCCTTATCCCCTTTTACACCCTTGAAAATGAAATAAATGAAGCATGCATTTGACAGCCATAACTGATCTTCTTGTTGTAGCTTTATTTATCATCCTGTATTTCGTAGGATTTGATATCCTCTTTGCTGTTCTATTCATTTTCACCTATCATCCTTTTCCTCTTGTATGCATTTGACTGTATCCCCTGTACCACAAGCCAACAAAGTCAAAAACATAGAAAACAAATATCTATATTTAGATTGCTTCTTGACAGATAGCATTACTGTATTTTGGCAGCCTCACCCTCTACCTTGTGTTCCATTGCAGTCCTTGCACTTTAAGCATACCAAACCAGCAAAATATATATTGTCTATTGACCAACATCAATCTCTTACACTGTTTAATATAGCAGGCCGACTGCACAGTAAGAACTTCACATAGAATTATCTTATTAACCAAATATTTACTTAGGCAGTGACATTAAGTCACTGCCCATTTTTACCTTTCTGCAATAGTCCATTTCCATATCATTTCATCTGAACCTATGCCTGTAATCTTGAAAACCACAATAGAGCAATGTATACTTTTATAATTTCCGCATAGGACCGGGGATATCAATGATTTTTTTCCAGCTACTTCTTTTGAATTCTAATATATGGATATTCTAATTTATCTAATATGAATATACCTTTATATTTCTCCAGTATATCAGCCCCCTCAAACTCTTGTAGCCCCTTCTTCAAGCATTCTTTAGCTAAGTTCTATGCAAAAGCATTAGCTTCTCTATATATATGCATAACTTTCCCTTTTATGTCGGTTAAAAGACTCTTGATTGACTCTATCTGTTCATTATACTGCCATATTTCTATCTTATGTGTGACCAAGTTCACCAGTATACTAGAATCCACTTATACTTGTATTTTAATATATGATTTTTCTTTGCAAATATTAATGCCTTTGTGTAAGGCTAAAATTTCTGCATTTAAGACTGAGGATGCTTTTTCTTTCATTGAAAAAGCTTTTTAAATGTTACCCTGTTCATTTTTTATCACACCTCCTCCCACTACCTTCCCCATATCCCTATTGAAACTATCATTTGTGTTTAAAGAAAGCCTTCCACATGGAGGTTTTATCAACACACCATTCATACCTCAAAAAATTTTTCTTTAATTGAGTATAATTCTCATAACCTTTTTTTTTCATCCTCCATTTCCATTTTTCTAAGTTTTAATGAGAATCTTGCTGATATCCATGAACATTCTTTCTTAATTTCTTCTATTATATGATTAGCATTCATTTTAATATTCTCGAACCTAATTCTATTCCTAGCTTTCCACAAATTCCAGACTATGATGTGCGGGATGTAATCCATTAGCCAGTTACATACTTTATTCTTTGTGTGACTTACCCTCCATCTCATTAATCTTTCTTTGATATCTTCTAACTTATTGCTTACCTATGCATCTCTCCCAAGATAATCCCAGACTTCCCTCACTATTTTTCCTGTTGAAAATAAATGATTTTCACTTTCTATGATAGTATAACAACATTCACATCTAGAAGTTAATTTAACCCCTTTCATCCGAATATTCAAATCCACCGGAATGTCATTCAAAAATAGCTTCCACATAAATACATTAATTTTTTTTAGATCTCTTTCGATGAGGCTCCCTTAAAAACTTCTTGACTAATTTTTTATTTTCTTACTAATATTTTTATGCTTTTAATCGTAAACCTCCCCTGTTGATTTAGAGTCTATCTCCATACATTGTTGATTAGGCATACATTACTTTCAACTAATTCTTTTTGTTTAAGCATCATGTTCCAACTTCTAGATGCTTTTTTGGCTTTCTTACATGCTTTATTTCCTGACCCATATCTGGCTTTCATATATCTCGCCCACAGACTATCATTCCTGCTTGAGCCTCCACCAATTCTTACATGCCCAGGCCTTGGCATATCATTTAATTTGTTCAAACCTAGACCCGCTTCCTCCTTTAAACAGCATATAGCATCTCATTTGTTTTCCCAATGCAGCTTATTTTTTCCTAATTTTTTACCCCATAAAAAGTTATCTATTTTCTTTTTATAAGCTGTTCGAGACCTTCTTTGACGGTGTAAGGACATTAAGATATGTGCAATAGTACCTTGAAGAACATGCTTGAATAATGTGATTCGTCCTGCCATACTTAACATGTTCTCCTTCCATCCTGCAATTTTACCTTTTAATTTATTCAATAGGAATGTTAGATATTCTTCTTTCATCTGTCCTCATATATAGGACATCCCAAGTACATTAATGCCCCTTTACTCTGCTCAAAGCCTGTAATTCTGTTAACTCTTTGAATTGTCCTTTCAGGTGTTTTTCTAGAAACCACAAATAGGCATTTATTTTTATTAAGTTGTTGCCCCATTTCTTCCTCTATTCTATCAAATGGCTTCATCATATTCTTCAGTGATGTGCTCCCTACATTTGTAAAATCAATTAAATCATCTGTGTAAGCAAGGCAGCTTACATTCGGAGTATGTCTAGGTTGTTTAAAGTTAGTAATATTACCCTCCTTCATTTTTCCTTTTAAATTCATTATTAACAATCTTATATATATATATATATACATATATAATATAATAATGGGGATAAAGGGCCCCCCTATCTAAGTCATCTAATTAGCTTGAATTCTTCACTCGCCTCCCCATTAATTAAAATTTTAATTCATGCGCTAGAGATGCATCTATACATTAGATCTATCTAGAATTCTGAGAATCTCATTTTCCTCATTGTGTAGCATAAAATATCTCATTCTACTCTATCAAATGCTTTAGACAAGTCTAACTTCATAATCACATTATGACCCCTAACTTTAGTCCCTAATTCTTTCATCAATTCTACAGTTAAATTAATATTTTTCATCATTAGTCTATTTTTAATAAAACCTTCTTGTTCTACCGAAATGATGGAGGGAATTACCCTATATAGTCTATTCTGTAGGACTTTAGTTAGAATTTTATACACAGAATTACATAGGCTTATAGGTCTATAATCCTCACTTTTTTGTGGATTATCCTTCTTGGGTATCAATACCATATATGAGATGGCCCATGATTTTGTGATTTCTACTCCTGAAATAAGACAATTGTAGCCATCATCTCTTTATTTATTATATTCCAGGTTTGTTGATAAAACACATTATTCCACCTGTCTGGACCCGCTGCACTATCTTTATTTCCACTAAAGACTACAACTTTAATCTCTTCCTCACTAGGGCGCTCTTCTAATAGTTTGTTTTGTTCTTTAGTTACACTTTTTTCAAATTGTCGAATTAAAGAGTTGTCCCTTTGTTGACTGTAACCACAAAGATGACTTTTTAAGTAATCTTCCATAACTTATTTAAACTCTCCCTCCTCGTCTATCCACTTGCCAATATCATTATTGGTTCCTTTTATTTCTTGTATTTGATTTTTTAATTTCACAGCTATGTTAAAAAACTTAGTATTTCTACCCCCTTTTTTGAGCCACTTTTCTTTGACCTTCCAAAATATTTTCTCCATATGCAACAATAATTTTAATTCTGCAATTTCTTTATTTTAATTAACTTTAGAAGATTCATCCTAGTTATTCTCATGCTCTATTTCTAATATGCTAACTTTAGATTCAGTATCCTTAATATTTTTATTTATATTCCCAAATCTCTATTTATTCCACCTACTAATTTCTAATTGTAACCTACATAATTTTATAGCTAGTACCTGCATGAGATTTCCATTTATTGGCCCTTGTCATGGGTTTCTTACTATTTCTTCAAACTCTTTATGCAAACCTCACATGTTTTGATATTTAAAACTTTAATTCTTTCTTTCTCTAACTTTAAAAATTAGAAGAAAAGGGCTATGATCTAAGCATGTTCTACTCAAATGTTTCACACTCATCCCTTCACAGTAGTCCGCCCATTTGATGTTATAGAGTATACGATCATGTCTAGACCAGATCGTTCCTCTATTTTTCCGGTTATTAGACCATGTGAAATTAGGACCCAAATACTCAACCTCCATGAGGTTCGTATTATTAATTACCAAATTAAATTGAGCTATAGCTGACGGGTTAGGTGACTTTTCTCCTTTTTTTCTTTAGCATTTCTAACTACGTTAAAATCTCCTCCTATGACCCATGGAGTATTTCTATCAGTTATCTTATTCATTTCACCCCAGAGATCTTTTCTTTTTTCTTTCGAGTTACTGGCATATACCACCGATATAATTGGATCAGTATTTTTCTTTAGCTTAAAATTAATGATGTGATCCGCCTCTAAAATAATTTTTATATAGATTTTATTTTTCCATAACAGCCAAATCTTGCCATTATTATTAGAGAATGCATTTTCTTGCCCAAATTTCTTTTTATATATTTTTAAAGAATCCTTATTAACCATAGGTTCTTCTATTATCACAATTCTAATATTATGCATTTTAATTAATTTTTTATATCTATTTATCGATGGAGTATTTCCTACTCCTCTTATGTTCCAATATAGACTATTGTACATTTTTAGGTCTAGCTTGCACTCTGGTTATACATCTTGTTTCATAGTACATATTTAAATAATTTTTTTATTTCTTGAATTTTCCTTTCACTTGATTTAGGCTGCTCATTCTTACTTTCTAATCTTAATTTGCTTATTTAAAAAATGCATCAACTTTATTTCTTCTATTGCACTATCTCTACTATTCGGTAACCCCTCGCACTCTTTTTGAGTCATCTTCTTTGGATCATCTTGTGTCAATGCCAAGTCTAAACTTTGCATTTCTTTATGCATGACCATAATAGGCCAACTTTTAAACTCATTTCCTTCCTCGAATAAAAGGTCATCTTTCACCCCATTGAAGTTTATTATTTCATTTTCTAAATCTAGTTCTATTGCTATTTTTTTTGCCTCTCTTCACCAAACCCTTCCTCCCTCCCCTCTACATCTCTTTAGCCCCTTCATCCAACCATTTTTTTATTTCTAATAATTTTCTCATACCTTCCTCTCTATCCCCATCTTCCTCCCCTTCCCCCAACTCTTCAACTACCCAATTGCCTTCCTCTCCCCCCTACTGGCCAAACGCTCCTTCTGCCCCTCCTCTACACTCACCTCTTCTGCCATAACTGCCCTATTCCCCTGCTTCCTTCTTACCCATATTTTCCCCCTCTCCCTCAATTCTATTAAGAGTAACCCTTTTCCCCCTCCCTTTACAATACATTCCATAACTGAATGGCCCAATTTTTTTCAATTTAAACAATATTGAGGTAAGATATCTACAATTATATCTTGCCAATACCCACTTGAATGCCCATTACCTGCCCACACTCTATTCGGAAAAGAAGTAGTAACATCCACCTCCACACACACCCTTGCCACGCTCGGCCTTGTCATATAGGCTGTAGCTTCGTTCATTAGCCAAGGCTTACCCACACACCGAGCAATATTGAATAAAGAG
Source organism: Sapria himalayana (assembly GCA_029783825.1). NCBI lineage: Eukaryota > Viridiplantae > Streptophyta > Magnoliopsida > Malpighiales > Rafflesiaceae > Sapria > Sapria himalayana. Next base: position 275,683 of record JAREIK010003291.1, read on the forward strand.
TGCTTATAGAATAGATTAAATGAGAGATGAAAAAGAGAACTAAACCATGGCTTGAATAGATTCCTCCTTTAGATTAAATTTGGACGTCCATTTGAACAACCTCATTGGATAGCCCGAGATGCTCCACTGCCTGGGAAGCCAAAACCAGAGGAAGTCTTCTTCTTCTCTAAGTTGAATCATTATATGTTTTGCATCATACCGCGCAATCCTTACCGAGTTCCGAAGCTTCAAAGCTTTAAAAAATGCATATATGTAGTTTAATTCAGGGCTCCCATGAATAAATTTACTGAGAAGTGCAAGCTTAAATGGGGCAAAAAGCTTATCGATATCCTCCATTGAGAAGTAGACTGCTGGCGCCTCGTCTTTCATACAAAAAACTTGGTTTAGTATACTAGATTCATTACTAACGAGGCAAATGATTTTTTTTAAATATATTAGAAAGATTTTCTATAATTCAAGCTTGAGAGCTTCAACAATGGAGTTTCTCTCTCTACGAAACCTGCTTTATCTCTCTAGAATTGAGAGAGAAGCAAATTCAAAAAACTTTTCTTCTTTTCACTTCTTTTCTTCTTTCTTCGTATTTTACGTATTCTTCTATTTCTTCATATTCTTCTTTATCTTCTTATTCTTCTTATTCTTCTTATTCTTCTTATTCTTCTTATAGTTCTTATTGTTCTTATTCTTCTTATACTTATTATTATTATTATTATTATTATTCTTATTCATATTATTATTCTTATTCTTTTTATTCTTCTTATTGTTCTTATTCTTCTTATTCTTCTTATTCTTCTCATTCTTTTCATTCTTCTTATTCTTCTTATTCTTCTTATTCTTCTTATTCTTCTTATTCTTCTTATTCTTCTTATTCTTTTTATTCTTCTTATTCTTTTTGTTCTTATTCTTATAATTTTCCTTATTTTTCATATTTTTCTTTTTCTTATTATTCTACTCATTCTTTTAAATCTTCTTATTCTTCTTATATTTCTTATTCTTTATATTCTACTTAAACTTCTTATTCTTCTTATTCTTCTTATTCTTTTTATTTTTCTTATTCTTCTTATTTTTATTATTATATTTATTCTTGTTATACATTTTTTTTATTTTTATTCTTCTTATTATTTTTATTATTCATATTCTTCTTATTCTTCTTTTTAATGTTATTCTTCTTATTCTTATTATTCTTATAATTCTTTTTATTATTCTTATTCTTCTAATACTTCTTATTCTTCTTATTTTTCTAAATCTTTTTAATCTTCTTATTCTTTTTATTATTCTTATTCTTCATATTTTTCTTATTCTTCACATTCATCTTATTCTTCTCATTCTTCTTATTCTTCTTATTCTTCATATTCTTCTTATACTTTTTATTTTTCTTATTCTTCTTATTCTTAATATTCTTCTATTCTTCTTATTCTTCTTATACTTCTTATTATTCTTATTATTCTTATTATTCTTATTCTTCTTATTTTTATTATTATTCTTATTCTTGTTATACTTTTTATTCTTCTGATTCTTCTTATTATTTTTATTCTTCATTATCTTTTTATTCTTCTTATTCTTCTTATTCTTTTTATTCTTCTTATTCTTTTTATTCTTATTATTCTTCTTATTCTTTTTATTCTTCTTGTTCATCTTATTCTTATTTTTCAGTGTTATTCTTCTTATTCTTCTTATTCTTCTTATTCTTTTATTCTTCTTATTCTTATTGTTCTTCTTTTTTTTTCTTGTTCTTCTTATTCTTCTTGTTCTTCATGTTCTTCTTATTCTTTTATTCTTCTTATTCTTATTGTTCTTCTTTTTTTTCTTGTTCTTCTTGTTCTTCTTATTCTTTTTATTCTTCTTATTCTTCTTATTCTTCTTATTCTTCTTATTCTTCTTGTTCTTTTTATTATTCTTATTCTTCTTATTCTTCTCGTTCTTCTAGTTCTTCTTGTTCTTCTTATTCTTCTTATTCTTCTCAATCTTTTTATTCTTCTTAATCTTTTTATTCTTCTTATTCGTCTTAATCTTCTTATTCTTCTTATTCATCTTAATCTTCATATTCTTCTCAATCTTTTTATTATGCTTATTTTTCTTATTTTTCTTATTCTTCATATTCTACTTATTCTTTTATACTTTTTATTCTTCTTTTTTTTGAAAAGTATGTTTTATTATTTACTCAGTCTATTTAGGCGGAGGAATACTATTTAATACAAGCTAAATCTACCCTTTGCCCTTTGAAAAGTTTCTTATTTTTCTTATTCTTCTTATTCTTCTTTTATTATTCTTCTTATTCTTCTTCATATTCTTCTTATTTTTTGTGTTATTCTTCTTATTCTTTTATTCTTCTTATTCTTATTGTTCTTCTTTTTTTTCTTGTTCTTCTTATTCTTCTTATTCTTTTTATTCTCTTTATTCTTCTTATTCTTCTTATTCTTCTTATTCTTCTTATTCTTCTTATTCTTCTTGTTCTTCTTATTCTTCTTATTCTTCTTAATCTTTTTATTCTTCTTATTCTTCTTATTCTTCTTAATCTTTTTATTCTTCTTAATCTTTTTATTCTTCTTATTCGGCTTAATCTTCTTGTTCTTCTTGTTCTTCTTATTCTTCTTAATCTTTTTATTATGCTTATTTTTCGTATTTTTCTTATTTTTCTTATTTTTCTTATTCTTCATATTCTTCATATTCTACTTATTCTTCTTATTCTTCTTTTTTTTTTGAAAAGTTTGTTTTATTATTTACTCAGTCTATTTAGGCAGAGGAATAATATTTAATACAAGCTAAATCTACCCTTTGCCCTTTTACACCCTGTGTCTAAAATAAAAAAAATAAACATAAAATAGCACATATATTACCAACTTAAAACCAAAATTCTACCCATGCTTGTTTTAAAAATTATTAGGCAAAATCTCCCTCATCCTCGTAGCTTTTATTAGTAAACTTCATTGATCTAGAGTCACTTTTATCTTCAGCAGCCTGTAATCCTCTACTCCATTAGAATTCTGGATCCTCTGCCCTTTAGAATCCAGCCTACCCTTTGTTTACTCCACCTAACTTCTCACTCTCCCATCCTCAGTAGTCTTTTATCCTCTGTTACCTGTAACTACTGACAAAGACTGAATACCCTAGCACATGATAGAACTACTATTCCCTGGCTTGACTTCACATACACAAGCCACATATCTAATTCTACCTAACAATTACATCCGTATAATTATCCCACCCACCCTTGAATCATCGTCTAAAAATATGCCTCTTTATTCTTTCAGCCCTCTGCCCTTCTTCTATCTGCTGCTTGCCTTGTCCCATGTCCTTGCCTTCAGCTCTTGATTCTCTTCTCATCACCTATCTGCTATCTATCCTTCTCTCTCCTTTACAATCAAAGATTGTGAGTGTCGTCATCCCTTCTTCTACTACTCATGCTCTCCATTTACTATCACTTGCAGCCTCCTAACCTGGTGTACAGCTTGGTGTATCGCATCCTAGCCTTATGTTCATCTTCCCTACAGCACAAAATACAAGCTACAGACCTAACCACAAAGCAAATATAACATAAACTAATCCCATTTTCTTCCTTCCAATGAATAGCCTACATTGATCCATAGCCTCCATTAGGCTCATACCCCTGCAATCGCAATATTCATCCCACAGGTCAACCGCGAAGCAAATTTAAAATAAACTAAACCCATTTCCCTCTTTCCACATCCCATTTGCTTTAGCCTTATCATTATTCAAGTGACTTTATCTGTACAAAACATGCAGCACAAGCAAAACTAACATCCCGGGCTTTACCCCCCATTTACTCACCATTAATAATTTGTACTCTGCAGCTTAATTTCTTACCTGCTTTGAGAGAATGCCAGCGAGATCCTGCAATAAGATTATATAACAGAAAGACATGCATCTACCCAAATTCTATACTTTTACCTATCTTTTATACTTACTAATTCTACAGATTCTGACATAAGAACAGGCCAGTTCATCTAGCCTTGCTAACCCTCTAAATCTATCCAAAATATCGCATCTTTTAAAATATTGTTCCCTTTTATGTGATCCTTCCTTTTCTAGCCTGTCAACTAGTACATTGGCCTCCCTATAGATATGAGTGATAGTCATTTTCAATTCTTTCATGTATTCTCTTATAAGTTATATCTCCTCCTCATATCTCCATGTCTCTAAATTTTTTGAAGCGAGACCAACCAGTAGATTTGAATCCACTTGAATTAAAATCTCTTTTAGATTAAGTCATTTGGAAATTTGTAGACCTCTCCCAAGTGCCTATATCTCTGCATGTAACGTTGAGTTTCTCTTAACCGCCATTGTAAATGTTTTAATGATCTTTCCCTGTGAATCCCTTATCACTCCCCTTCTCTTGCTGCCCCCATATCTCTAGAGAAGTTGCCATCAGTGTTGAGAGCGATCTTTCTGATTGGTGGCTTCTCTCATATTATACTTTTTATACCCTCCCTTCGCTTTATCTTATATGTCAGTTCCCATGCTTCTTTCAGCTCTTCCGAAACTTTCGAAACTTGTGTTATAATAGCTTTTATACTTGATAAAATGGAGATCTACCTTTTTATATCCTTCAGTATGTCCTGAAAGTTCATCTAGACATTCTCAAATCTACTCATATTTCTGGCCTTCCATATACACTTGACTACTACTAGTGGGATGTTTTCTTGAGCCACATTTGAGCTTTATTATTAGACTTACCTTTAATCTAGTGTGTCAGCTTATCCTTTAGCTTTCCACCTTGATGCTATTGCAGTCTAGTACCCAGCTAGCTCCACACCTCTCTAGCTATAGTCCCATTTGAAAATAGGTGATCTGAGATTTACCTTCCAAAAAAGCAACATTCACATCTTGAAGCTATTGCTATTCTTTTCTTCTGAATATTAATGTCCATGAGTGTAACTTCTAAAGAGTGTTTTCCACAGAAAGATTTTCATCTTCTGTGGAGTATCACTCTTCCATAACCATTTAAATACTGGCTGCAACTCACGTTTATTCCTTATCAATTCTTTTACAAATTTTATATTGAACTTGCATTACGCATTTAGTGTCCATTTCCAACCACTTCTATTCAATTGAGAATGCGCGTCCACTAATTCTTTATGTTATAACAATGATTTTTAGACTTTGGAGGCTTTCTTCCCATTCATGTAAGATCTCTTTTCCCATCCGTATTTAACTAGCATAAAACCTGCTCAATGACTTTCATTCTCTTTCAACTTCCACCAGCCTTTACAAGCCCATGCACCAGCTGTATCTGTGAGACTAGTAAATCCCAGTCCCACCTCCTCCTTAGGATGACATAAAGTATCCCATTTTAGCTAGTGCAATTTATGTTTGCCCTCTCTCTTATCCCCAAGAAGTTGGTCATTTCTTTCTCTAATCTCTTTAACACCTTTTTTGGAGGGTGAATAACTGTTAGAATGTGTGCCAGTGAACCTTGTAACACATATGTTATCAACGTGGCTCTGCCTCCCAAACTCAATAAGTCTTCTTTCCACCCCACTATCTTTCCACTCATTTTCTCTATTAGGAAACCTAAATATTTCTTTTTTAACTTGCCTTCAAATATCAGGCATCCCTGGTATATCAACACACCTTTCTTTTGAGTAATACATGTGATTTCTTTTACTCTTTGAGCCACTTTACCATGGCTTTATTTGCTAACATAAACTACCATTTCTTCTTAATCAAAGTTTTCCTCGTCTCCTCTTTTAATGTCTGCAATAGCTCTATTAAATTAATGAGAGATTTATAGCTAGCATTTGTAAAAATGATGAAATCATCAGTATATGCCAAATATCCCACTAAAGGAGTCTCTTTTGGCTGCCTGAATGTTAAAATAGCACCATTTCTCATTCTCTTAAAAGCTCCAATTAAATGTTAAAAAGGTAGGGGGCTAACGGATTTCCTTGCCTCAAACCAATGACTTGCTTGAATTCCTCCCCTTTTTGGCCATTTATTATAATTCTTACTCACACGCTTGAAATACATCTATACACCAGGTCTATCCAAAATTCTGAAAATCCTATTCTCTTCATGACATAACATAGAATAGCTCATTCTACCCTATCAAATGCTTTTGACAAGTCTAGCTTGAGCAATACATTATGTTCTCTAACATTAGCTTCAATGTCTCTCATTAATTCAGAAGCTAAACATATGTTTTACATCATTAATCTATTTTTCACAAAGCCTGTTTGTTCGTGTGAGATAATCCTAGGGAAAAATATCGCTTAATCTGATTTGCAATAGCTTAGCTAAAATCTTGTAAACTACATTGCATAAGCTAATTTTCTGGTAGTCTTCTACCCCCTGAGGGTTCTTTATCTTCGGAATCAGAACGATAAAAGAACTAGCCCATGATTTGGTTATATCTGCCCCTGCAAATATCCAAGAGATGGCCTGAATTAAATCCATTTTAATAATATGACAGCATACTTGAAAGATCACATTATTCCATCCATCCGGTCCCGTGGCACTCTCCTTGTTCATGCTGAAAACTACTCTTTTAACCTCCTCCTCTTTTGGAGGTTCTTCTAGCTTCACATTCTCTTCTAGTGATATTTGTTTTTCCAAAGTTTGCATTAAGGTGTTTCCTTCCTGGCTCCCTATCTCACATAAATATCTCTTAAAATATTCATCTACGTGAAATTTTATATCATACTCCTTTTCCATCCATTCTCCTTTTGAATTTTTAATGCCTTTAATTCTATGTTTTTAAGTTTTAATTTTTGCCATAGTGTGAAATAATTTTTTGTTATGATCACCCTTTTTCAGCCACTTCACTTTTGCTCTTTGCTTCCAGAAGATTTCTTCCAAGTGAAGATTAAGTTATAGCTCAGCCTCTGCTCTACTTAATTCCCTTATATTCTCTTCATCTTGGTCTCTTTCATATTTTTCTTCACAGCCTACCACTATTTCTTTTGCCTGTGTAATCTTTTTATCGATGTTTCCAAAAACCTCTTTATTCTATTTGCTCAGAGTGATCTTCAACGTACGCATCTTGATTTCCAAAATTTGTAATGGATTTTTTGATGACTGATTCTGACCACGATCTTTCCACTATCTTATCAAAATTTGAGGGAGAACTCAACATGTTCTAATATTTAAATGCTTTTGCTCACCTCGGACTTGAGCAAAATGCTAAGAGCATTGCACTATGATATGAGCATGTTCTGTTTAATTTTCATAGGTTCATGCCCCCATACAAAGCCAACCATTTTTCATTATACAAGACTCTATCTAGTCTCACACAAATAGCACCTCTCTTCTTCCAGTTATTGCACCAAGTATACTGTGAACCTAATAAATCCTCTACAATAAGATTTGAATTTGAAATTGCCTCATTAAACTGATTCATTGCTTCTGCATCTTGGGATCTCCCTCCTAGCTTTTCATTGGAGTATCTGATCACATTAAAATCACCACCGATGACCCATGAGAGATTTTTTGACACTAATTCCACCAAGTCCCGCCATAAAGACCTCCCTTCTTTAGTATTTTTTGCATATACTATCGAAATATGCGCTTCTATATTAGCAAGATTAAAGTGGATCAGCTATTTTGTGTCTTTTAGAATAGCTAAATCTATCTTTGTGGCCCACATGACCCGTATTTTCCCTTTACAATTAGCCCTAGCATTTTCAAAACCCATTAGTTTTCTATATTATCTAACTGATTATTGTCTACCATAGGTTCCGATATAACCACTATTTTTATTTTATGCATTCTGATTAACTTCTTAATTCTATTTAAGAAGAGTTTGTTAGCCACTCCCCTAATATTCCAATATAGGCAACTATCCATAAAGAGTGGATTTTGCTTGCATTCTTGTTGTGAATTTTGATTCATATTTCAAATTCTGATACTTTTTCTTATTCCTTTGTGTTTTTGTGGAGCTAACTCCATCCATCTGCTCCATGTTAGCTTCTTTAAAACTTTTACTAAGTTTCAAAGCCATTATTTTAACTTCCTCCATAGCTTCCTCTCTAGTATACATGTACCATCTTTTCATAGCTATTTTTGCATCCTTATCCGGCATTTCCATATCCAGATCCTTAACTGGACTTTGATAGAAGAAATTACAGCTCTTGACCTCCATTTTTGCATTCGAGAAATCTAGCATATCTTTATCAATCCGACTAAGATCTCTTTCGTACTCCTTGTCTATCTTTTTTATTCTACTCTCCCCATCACCCCTTCCTCTAACTATTCTGACTGTAGAGTCTAAGACCTTTTTTCTCAGAGGGAGCCTTGGCTCTGCCATGTTCTTTCTTGAAGTCCTTTTCCTTGTTAAGACCCTTGAAATAGTCTCTTCCTCCCTCCCCTTTCTAGGATCCCTACAAGCTTCCTCTTCTATTCCTTCATTCCTTTGACTTCCCTCTTCCTTGCTACCTACCTCAAAACTTTTTTTTTCTAGAAAGACTTTACCATATAGAAGTTCTTCCCTATGAAACATGGCATCTTACCTTTCCTCTCCACTCAACACCCCCTCACTACTGTCCCAATTCAAGGCCTTCTCTGGAGCAAGCCCCCCCGGGGGCCTCTTCCTCATGAACCATTCCTTTATTCTGCCCTTACCTTGAAAGCCCATTCTCCCCTCCTTCCTGCCCATATTTATCCTACACTCTTCTAAACCATGCCCTATTATTCTACAATGTGTACAGAAACTAGGCAGGTTCTCAGGCTCAATGAATTGCTAGAAACCACTACCCTCATCTTCACCTATCCATATTTTTTGTGGGAGCTTTGACTCGAGGTTAGTCTCGATGTAGACTCTTGCACAAAAGAGACTAGTCATAGAGGCAATGGCCTCATCCATCATCATGCGCTTGCCAATACATTTAGCAATGAAGAAGAGAGCAAGCTTATTGAAATAAGGGAGAGGAAGGTTCGGTAAGAAATGACATACTGGAATAATTGGCGCTTCTGCGCATGGAGAGAACTCCTTTGTCCATTTCAGTAGGTGCATAGGGTATCCTTTGATGAACCATAGCCCACTCAACCATAGCCGGTTGTTTTCCTCCTCAGCAGTGAGTTGCAGGAAAGTATGCTTGGAGTCATAGACTTTTGTTTTTGCAACGCCTCTAAGTTTCAGCGAGTTTAAAAACTCTCTGATATCCTCACCGCATGGCCTACCATGTGAGAATTTGGCAAGCGAATTCATTTTCTGTAGGATATCTGCCTTCCAAGATCATTTGAACAGTGATTGTGATGCTTTTTTATTTCTTATTAATTCTTTTACCGATTTTAATGTGAATGTTCCTTGCAGGTTAAGTGTCTATTTCCAGCCACTTTTTTTTAGTGTCGAGTGTGCTTCAACTATCTCTTTCAGTTTTACCAATGCTTTCCAATTATTTGATGTCTTCTTTAAACACTTGTCCTTATCCCATCCATATTTAGCTCTCATATATTTGGCCCATAGACTATCATTTTCCTTTAATTCCCACCATCCATTACAATGTCATGTAGTGGTCATATTTTGTAAACTAATTATCCCTAATCCTGCTTCATTTTTTGGATAACTAAATATCTTTCTAGCTTTTCCAATGAAGCTACGACCTTCCATCTTTTTTACCCCATAAAAAATTAGCCATTTCTATTTCTAATTTCTTAATAAAGCTCTTCGTAGGGTAGATGACTGATAAGATATGGACCAGTGTGCTTTGGAGTACATGAGAAATTAAAGTGATCCGACCTCCAAATCCCAATAATTCTTCTTTTGAGCCTACTTTCTCATTTTATCTAGTAAAAAAAGTAAATGTTTTTCTCTAAGTCTGCCCTCATATATAGGACAACCCAGGTACATTATGGCATCTTTGTTTTGTGTGAAGCCTGTGATATTTTTAATCTTATTAGCAACTTTCTCTGAAGATTTTGCTACTAACATGAATTGACACTTCTTTTTATTCACTATTTACACATTTCTTTTTCTAATGTTTGTAGAAGCTCCATTAAATTCATTAAAGATTTACTACTCGCATTCGTTAAAATTATCACGTCGTCAGTATAGGCTAAACAGCCTATTCTTGGAGTATTTTTTTGTTGCCTGAAAGAAAGTATTTTTTCTTCTGACATTCTTCTGTTTAAGCTAAGAAATAGTAATTCTAAATATATATCAAATAATAAAGGAGACAGCAGGTTACCTTTTCTTAACCCCCTTTTGGCCTAAACTCTTCCCCTTTTTTACCATTCATAATAACTTTCAACCATACACTTGAAACACACCTGTATGTCAAATCAATGCATGATTCATGGAAACCAAATTTTCTTAAGGAAAAATAGAGTATATCCCATTCTACCCTATCGAACGCTTTAGATAATACTAATTCCACTACTAAATTATTTCCTCTAGTTTTAATTGATATTTCTTTCATCATTTGTGAAGCTAATCTTAAATTTTCAATCATTAATCTATTTTTAACAAATCTTATTTGTTCCTGTGATATTATATCTAGCAGGATACAACTTAATCTACCTTGAAGGATCTTTGCCAGGATCTTATAGACCGCATTACACTGACTAATTGGTCTAAAGTCTTCAAATTTTTGTGGCGATTTAGTTTTTGGAATTAAAACAATAAATGAATTTGTCCATGCCTTTGGAATATCTGCTTCTACAAAAAAAACTTGAAACTACAGCAACAATATCATTTTTAACAATATGACAACAAATCTAGAAAAAATAATTATTTCAGCCATCTGGCCCAGCCACACTATCCTTTTCTAGACTGAAAACAACATTTCTTACCTCTACTTCTTTCGGAATCATCTCCATTTTCTGATTTTGCTCATTTGTGATGATTTCTCTAAGTTCTTTCAATAGAGAGTCCCCTTCGTGTCGAATCTGTCCCACATAAATGATTTTAAAAGAAATTATCAAAAGAGGTTCCTATTTCCTTGTCATCCTCCACCCAAGGACCCTTAACATTTTTTATGCCTTAAATCTTATTTATTTGTGCTTTGATTTTGCTCATATTATGAAAAAATTTAGTATTTCTATCACCATCTTTTAGCCATTTTAACTTAGCACGCTGCTTCTAGTAGATTTCTTCCATATGCAATCTAAAATTCAACTGACCCTTAGCCAGACTTAATTTAAGTCTAGTTTCCTCATTCTGAATACTGTCATTTTCTATTTCTAGCTTCTCCACCTCTTCCTCCACCTGCTTAATCTTTTTGGTTTAAATTCCCAAAAGCTTCTCTATTCCATTTTCCAATCATCTTTTTAGTCTGTATAGCTTAATTATTAGAATCTGGATAGGTTTTCCTAATGCTGGCTCTATCCATGACTCTCTTACCACCTTTTCGAACTCTAAATGCTTTACCCACATATTTTGAAATTTAAAACTTCCTGCTGATCGTTGATTTTTGTGAATCGATATAAGCAGCGGGCTATGATCCGAATAGGTTCTTTTTAAATGTCTCAGTCCTGTAACCACTTGAGATGATACCCACTTAGCATTACACATAACCCTATCCGGACTTGCCCAAATTGCTACTCTTTTCCGCCAATTATTATGCCACGTAAAGCTCGAGTCTATAAAATTTACTTCCATTAAATTAGCAGTAGCGATTATGTCATTAAATTGATACATAATCACTGTATCTGGAGATTTTCCGCCTCTTTTTTACTGTGTACTTCTTATTATATTAAAATATCCTTCTATAATCTATGGAGTATCATTTATTATTATTTCTTTCATCTCCTTCCATAAACATATTCTATCTTTTTTAGCATTTTTAGACTAAACTACTACAGTTATTTCTTCTACATCTTTATGCATTTAAAATTGTATTACATGCTCTGTGTCTTTTAAGATTATAATGTCTGGATTATTATGCCATATAATCCAAGTGTTTATAATTTATATTTGCATACGCATTATTAAATCCTACTATTTTACTGTATTTAGCTAATTGGCCTTTTTGTATCATGGTTTCTGCAATAATAACTAAAGAGATTTTATATGTTTTTATTAAATGTTTCAGCCTATTTATCGAGGGGTTATTAGCCACCCCCGTTATATTCTAGTAAAGACAACTATCCATTAAAACCTAATTTTTCTTGAGCTCTTGTTGTGCATTTAGACTCGTAAGTCTTATTTAAATGTTTCTTCCTATTTCTTAGAGACTTAGGTGTGTTAAGAGTGACTTGCATTATTTGCTTATATCTGAATTACTGTCCGAGTTGCATAGCCATTTGTTTCAAGGCTTCCATGGCTTGACCCCTAGTAAGTTTCTCCCAATCCTCTTCAAAGATTTCTAAATCTCTTAGCCTTTTCTAGCTTACTCTCCTCATTTTCTTTCCCCTTACGTATTGATGGACAGCTTTAAATTTGTGATTCTTCTTTTGGAAAATCTAGAAGGTCCTTATCCATCCAGCTATAGTCCTTTTCCTCCTCCATTAAGACCCTCCTAGTTTTAGACCTCTTACCCCTCTTCTTTTTACTTTTCACCAACTCCTAACCTTCATCTTCCCCACCCTCTACCCATCCTTTTTCCCTTACCACTGCCTCTATTTCCTTATTACTGCCTACCTCCTCTTCGATTTGAGCCCCCACCTTTTCCCTCCTACCCTCCCTTTCCTTCCCTAATTCTGTTTCTAAAGGCTCACCCTCATCTAGAATGTGTTTTTGGGCCCCTTCTTCCCTTCTAATCCATTCCATCCTTCCTTTACCCCCTTGCCCCTTCCCTCTGCCCTTTTCCTCTAACCCCAACCTACACTCCCCCAAAGCATTCCCTAGCCTTCTATAGCCTTGATAGTAATGAGACAGGTTTTCTGGAGTGACAGGTTTCCAGAACCCCTTACTCTGCTCTCCCTTTCCACTACCTAACCAAATCCTAGTAGGTGGATGTGTAAGTAAATTATATTCAACAGATACCCGAGCATTATTCGGCCTAGTCATGAAAAGTGTCACCTCATTCCATAGCATTGGATTACCCAAGAATGAAGAAATATCATACAGAGAGTGGATATTATAGAGATACAGAGGGAGGTTAGAGAGTGAGAACCATACCAGAGCTAGATGCGCCTCCTCGTGTGGGTTGAAGATTTTAATCCACTTTAGAATGCTCATAGGATATCCATTGACTTTCCATAACCCCCTTAGCCATATACGTTGGAAATCTTCCTTCATACGGCACTGTAGGAAGAGGTGTTTAGCATCGTAGTCGGTGAATTTCACCCTTCCCTTAAGTTTCAATGAAGTGATAAATGATTGTATGTAGTTCGTGCAAGGTTTGCCATAAAAAAACATTTCTATTAACGTGAGCTTGAAGGACTCTATAACCCTGTGTAACATTTCCGAAGAGTGAATCATGGGACTCCCTTCTTTGTTTCTCAATAATGGAGAAGGAGGCATGAGTTCATTAAAAATTGAAGAAAATGACTTCAAATTTGATAAGAAGTCTCTTTGCTCCATTTTGAGCTTGATACTAGTTTGAATTGAGCAGGAATGGAGATTTCTCTCTCTAAAAATGAAAATTTCTTTCTCTAGAAGTTGAGAGCATTTTAAAATAAGTTTATTTTTCTTCTTATTCTTCTTTTCTTCTTATTCTTCTTATTCTTCTTATTCTTCTTATTCTTCTTTTCTTATTATTCTTCTTATTCTTCTTATTTTTCTTATTGTTCTTATTCTTTTTTTAAAAAAAGGCTTTTATCATTTATTAAAGAAAACATACCCTTCACTTGTAGGCGGAGGAAAACCTTTACAACCTCAGAAAACTTATAAGACATACTATTTACGGGATAATTCCCTAGCTGATAATACAGAGAAATTATCATTATTAAGATTAACTGAAGCGGAAGCCGCTCTCTTTGTGATTCTTCCTTATTATATGACAGTGAACAGCAGGAAGACTTTTTACACCAGCAGGTATATTCACAGCAGCGGGAGGTCTCATGGCAGCAACAGAGTACTCTCTACATAGGTATATGCACTGTGTACATTTTGTTCTCCCATGGAAAAAACAGACTGCACATATGGCAGCCACATACAGCAACAGACTTTCCCCAGCTTCTTATTTATTCTCCCATCATCCTAATATTTTGTTCAGGCAGGTTTTCCATGATATGTACTCCTTTATTTTATATTGTCTCTACATCTGTGTGGAGGCAGCTTTAGCAGCAGCCCTGGAGGCTCTTTTCTTCACAAGTTTTAGACCGCAGCAGCATCAGCATTGGAGGCACTTTAGCAGCAGCAGCAACAATGGAGGCAGTTTTAGTCAGCATATGGGGTAGTGCTGCCCATGTGGTCGGGCCTCTATCTCTCCTCTTCCCCGTGCGTCTGGCTCTTATCTTCACAAGTTTCCAGGCGTCTTCCTTCCTCGTATATTCACTTCCGATCCTGTAACAAAACAAAAGAGAAAACAAAAAAAACAAAAAATGACCGTGCCTACCAGATCTTGACACCATACTACCCTTATTCTTGATTAAACTTATACAACATAAGACTAAAGCTCCACAGAATTATCGAATTCTCCTCTTAAACATTCTGCAAGGAAAAGACAGAATACATATTGTCCTGCAAGGAAAATCAAGGTACATCCTTTCTAAAGGGAAAATCAAATTCTGCCGAAATACAGAATTAGCACCTATTTTGGGTATGCAGAATTTATAAAATTACATACATATTATTTTGACAACCTTAAATTTTAGCTATGCACTATTCCACTGAAATGAAGAATTAACACATCCTACAATGGGATCTCCTTCATTTATACCCAATATGGCTCAATCTTCATCCTTCCATTCCATTTAATTGTGAGACAGAAATTCTCTGCAAAGATGAATTCCCGCACAATCCAGCAGAAAGATAAGACTGTCATATCTTTGGGTTCTGTTTATTTGTTCTAATATAAGGAAAACCTATTTTATTAAAACATGCTATTCCCTTTAGTTTATTTGGCATGTATTTCTCATTATATTCTATATCTCCTCTGGTGGTGCCTATTTTAGATAGACTGTCCGCTAGATTATTAGCTTCTCTATATATATGTATTATTGAGGCCTTCAGTTCGTCCAAAAGACTAAGAATTACTTCTAGATCCTCTTCATACATCCATAATATTTTCTTATTGATTACTGTATCAACTAGTAATTTTGAGTCTACCTGAACTTCAATGTTTTTAAAGTTTAGCTGCTTACATATCTCTAACCCTGATTTTAATGCTCTAATTTCTGATTCTAAAGCTGAGGAGGCTCTACTAGATCTGGTGAAAGCTCTCTGTACTGTCCCTGTATGATCTCTTATTACCCCGCCTCCTCCTGCTATTCCAGTGTCCCTGCTAAAACTCCCATCCGTATTAAGTGAAAGTTTGCCAACCGGCGGAGCATTCCACTGTATACATTTAGCCCATTGCTGTTTTAAAACTTTGTATGTGAGATCCCATTCTTTCTCAATCTTCTTTTCTTGTTTCATTTCCTGTATAACTATCAGTTTTATTATTGATATATTACATATCTCCTTTCTAATATCTTTTATAATTTCTATTATATTCATCCTTATATTTTCAAATTTACTTTTGTTTCGAGATTTCCATATGCACCAAATAATTATATGCGGCAATTTCTGATTAAGCCATTTCCTGGTGGGGCTTTTCGTGTATTCTTTTTCCCATTTTTTAACTTTATCTATTAATCCATCATCTATTTTGCATATTCATTTTTCCCCTTCCATCTCTCTCCATATTTCTGCTGCGATGGGTCCATTAGAAAGCAAATGATCAGTTGTTCCAACCGCTTGTGAACAGCATTTGCATCTTGATGCCATGTTCATTCCTTTCTTTTGTATATTTCTATCTACAGGTATAGCATTCATTAAAGCCTTCCATGTGAAGGATCGCATTTTTTTGCGGGATATTTTCTTGCCATACCCATTTAAATAGAGTTTGAGCCGGTTTTTTCTTTCTGACCAAATCTTTTGCCGACTTGAGGGAAAAATTTCCTTGTGGCATTAACGTCCATTTCCAGCCACTCTTCTTTAGTATAGAGTGTGAGTCTACTATCTCTTTTTGTTTTTCTATTGACTTCCAGCTGTTCGAAACTTTCTTAGTGGTCTTATTCTTTTTATCTAAATATCTTGACCGCATATATTTAGCCCAAAGATTATCGCATTCTTTAAGTCTCCACCAGCTTTTACAGTCCCCGGCAGCTGCCAAGTCCTGGAGGCTCATTAGACCTAATCCTGCTTCCTCTTACGGATAACAGATACTTTTCCATTCCTTCCAGTGTAGTTTATTTCTGCCTTGTTTTTTACCCCATAAGAAGTTAGCCATTTCTGATTCAAGTTTTTTAATAAATTTTTTAGGGGGATGTATCACTGATAAAATGTGTGTTAATGTGCTTTGTAATACATGTGAAAGCAGCGTAATCCTCCCCCCGAATCCCAGGAGCTCTTCTTTCCATCCTGCTATTTTCTTTCTAAGCTTATCTTGAAGGTAAGTTAGATATTCTTCCTTCAACCTTCCCTCATATATCGGACAACCTAAATACATTAATGCCCCTTTAATTTCTGCGAAACTTGTAATATTTTTTATTTTATCTACTAACTTTAATTTTGCATTTTTAGCTAGCATGAACTGACATTTACTTTTATTAACCATTTGGCCTGTCACTTTTTCAAATATTTGAAGAAGATCCATAAGATTCATTAAAGACTTTTTGCTAGCATTAGTAAATATTATAAGGTCATCTGCATAAGCTAAACAGCCTATTTTGGGTGTATTTCTTGGATGTCTGAATGATATTATTTTACCTTCGGATATTTTCTTATTCAAGTTTCGTATTAATAGTTCTAAATAGATATCAAAAAGAAGGGGGGATAACAGATCCCCTTGCCTTAAACTTTTATTTGGTTTAAATTCCTCACTTAACTTACCATTTACCAGGACTCTTACCCAAGTGCTTGAAATACATCTATATATTAGATATATGGTCAGCTCAGAGAAGCCGAACCTTCTTAACACAAAGCAAAGGGTATCCCATTCCACTCTATCGAAGGCTTTCGATAGATCTAGTTTGACCACTAAGTTTTTTCCTCTAGATTTACCTCCTATTTCTTTCATCATTTCTGATGCAAGTTTTATATATTCAATCATTAATCTATTTTTAACAAAGCCCGTTTGTTCCTGAGATATTATTGAAGGTAAAATTAAGCTTAGCCTATTTTGTAATATTTTTGCCAATATTTTATACATAGCATTACATAAACTTATTGGTCTATAATCCTCACATTTCTGTGGTGATTCTTTTTTTGGAATTAAAACTATAAAAGATTTTACCCATGATTTTTGGATTTCCGCACCTACAAAAAAACTTGCAATTGCAGGGACTAGCTCAGTTTTAATCGTATTCCAGTTTACCTGGAAAAAATAATTATTCCAACCATCAGGTCCTGCTGCACTATCTTTATCAAGACTAAAGACAGCCTCTATAACTTTTGGTTCTTCTGGGATCAATTCCATTAATTGGTTTTGATCTTCTGTAATGGTCGCCCTAATCTCTTGCATTAGAGAATTATCTGTCCTACATGACTGACTACATAGTTGATTTTCAAAAAAATTTTTAAAGAGAGCTCCTATTTCCTTTTCATCTTCTACCCATTTTCCTTCTTTATTTATTAGACCTTTAATTTTGTTTTTTTGAGATTTTATTTTAGACATATTATAAAAATATTTAGTATTGCGATCACCATCTTTTAACCATTTTATTTTTGCTCGTTGTTTCCAATAAATTTCTTCATGTGTAATTTCAATCTCAGTTCTCCTTTAGCCTTACTTAATTCTATCCGAGTTTCATTATTATTAGTGGAGTCAAAATCTTGCTCCAGCTTGGCTACTTTTTCTTCTAGTTTTTTTAGCTCCTGGTTTAATTTTCCAAAAACCTCTTAATTCCATGTTTTTAAACAAGCTTTTAGCCTCAGAAGTTTAATTAATAGAACTTGCATCGGTTTACTCTCTGCTGGCTCTTTCCAAGACTCTCTGACAAGTCCTGCAAAGCTCGCATGCTTTACCCACATATTTTGAAATTTAAAATTAGATGTATTACCCTGGTTACATTGAATCGTGATAAGCATGGGGCTATGGTCAGAGCAAGTTCTATTTAGGTGTCTAAGCCCCGTAATCCCTTGTGAAGTGACCCACTTTGTGTTACACATTATCCTATCCAGTCGAGCCCAGATAACTCCTCTTTTTTTCCAATTATTGCACCAGGTATATCTCGAACCAGTGAAATCAATTTCCATTAGATTAGTAATGGCTATTGTGTCATTAAATTGTTTCATGGCTACCTTATCCGGTAGTTTGCCACCTTCTTTTCTTGAGGGCTTCTAATTATGTTAAAGTCGCCTCCTATAATCCAAGGTAAATTTCTACTTGCTATATCTTTCATTTCTTCCCATAAAGCCAACCTAGATTGTTTGTCATTTTTTGCATAAACTGCTGAGATTATTTGATTTGTGCTCTTATCTAATTTGAAATGTACTATTTGTTCAGTATCTTTTATTATTTCAATTTACTGTGCCATAAAATCCAAAGTTTACTATTTAGGTTAGCATGAGCCTTATTAAATCCTAAAAGTTCTCTATATTTATTTATTTGATCTTGCAGGACCATTGGTTCTGCAATAATCAATAGTGAGATTTTATGTTCTTTAATTAAAAGTCTTAATCTATTAATCATGGGCCTATTAGCTACCCCCTTAACATTCCAATATAGGCATCTATCCATTAAAAATTAATTTAGCTTGGGCTCGAGTTGTACACTTAGATTCATAAGACATGTTAGCATATTTTTTCGTATTTCTTACTGTTTTAGGAGTGTGAGGAATTTCATGCCTAATCTCATTATATTTTACCTATTTTCCGAGCACCATGGCCATTTGCTTTAGGGCCTCCATGGATTGGGTTCTTGAAAGGTTCCCCCAATCTTCATTAAAATATATATATCGTCCTTTGCTTTCACCTCAGGCTCGTCTTGAGATACATCACCCTTATGACTTGAAGGGCAACTAAAAATTACCGAATCTTCTTCAGGAAAATCCAAAAGATCCTCGTCTATCCACGCATAATCATCAAGTTTTTCTTTCAATACAATTCTTGTTTTAGATGTTTTTTTATATTTTCTCTTGTGTTTTACCTCCTCCCATCCTTTTTTTAAGCTAACATCATTCTCTATCCCCAAGATAGTCTCTATCAGGGTTCCTTCTTCTTGGGTAATATTTGGATAATCTGGTGGGATGCTTGATATTATTCCATTGTCCAGATCTCCCTTCGGCTGGATATTTTGCTTGAGAAGTGAAGCCTCCTCTTTCCTTACCCATTGCATCCCCTTCCTACCTCCTCCTTCATGCTGCTGCCCGTTGTTATGCTCTTATTTCCCCACCTTGCACGATAAATTATCATGCCCGAGCCTCTTACATTTTGTACAGTAGGGAGGGAGGCTTTCGGGGATGACAGTTTGCCAAAACCCCTCGGCCTGTTCCCCTTCACCACTACCTATCCATACTTTGTCAGGCGGTTTAGTTAAGAGGTTTAGCTCGACACATACACGTGCTTTATTCGGCCTTGACATGGTTCTTGTGGCTTCATCTCGTAACATGGGCTTACCCAAACACGATGAAATTGCATAGAGAGATGTTTTAGAAAAAAGATGGAGTGGCAGAAAAGGCAATGTAAACCTTACCGGGACTATAGGCGCCTCTTCAAGAGGAGTAAAATCCTTTGTCCACTTCAGTATACGCATAGGGAAGCCATCAACTAGCCATAATCCACGCTGCCATAGACGATATTGATCTTCCAGTAGAGAGCATTGGAGCACGACATGTTTGGCATCGAAATCAGCAAATTTCACCTTCCTCTTGAGCTTTAAATTGTCGATGAATTTCTGAACTCCAATCGCGCGAGGCCTGCCGTGAGAGAACTTACCAATGAGCGTGTATTCGAAAGGTTCTAAGAGCCTTCGAGATTCCTCGGCAGAGAAGATGATGGTCGGGAGCCCATTTTTGTTCCCTTGAATTCGTGAAATCGGCGCGGATCCCTTCACCATCGAGGCAAAAGACTTATTATTTAATAATAAATCGGATTTTTCCATTCTCACCTTGAGTTGGGCTTGGTTTGAACAGTAATGGAGTGTTCTTCTTTCTTCGTTGCACACTCCAGTAGTTACACATAAACTATACACTATCAAACAGCAATTAACGAAGCAATTTGCGCAATAAATCCCTCAACTGTTCGCATAACAGTTTACTAATCGCGAGAAAATAACGCTAGAGAAAAACGCAAGAAAATCATGAGAGGATTTTCGCGAGAAAACCAAGGAGCACTTCCGGCTTCTAATTTAGTTTATTATTTCTTACACGAAGCAATTCACACGATAGTTTATTCAATTCAAGGAGCACTTCCAGCAAGATAAAAACAATTAGAGATAAAAACAAGGTAGTTTGTGCTTACACGAACCAAGGAGCACTCACACAAACCAAGGAGCACTTCCAGCAAATCACGAAGCAATTTACACGATAGTTCACCCAGTAATTCACATTAACAGTTTATTCAAGATAATCACAAGATAAAAACATTAGAGAGAAAATCATGAGAGAACCTATATCGAACAGCAATTCACGCAGCAATTTGCACAATAATTCATTCAAGAAATTCACATAATAGTTTATTTAAGATAAATCACGAGAGAGAAAATCTAGAGAAAACCGTAGGAGAATTTTCACCGAGTTTTCGCGAGAGCAACGGTTTTTCGCGAATTAATGTTTCACCATCTTATTGTTCTTATTCTTATTATTCTTCTTATTCTTCTTACTCTTCTTATTCTTATTTTCTTATTATTCTTCTAATTCTTCTTATTCATCATATACATTATATTCTTCATATTATTTTTATTCATCATATTCTTCTTATTCTTTTTATTCTTCTTATTCTTATTCTTCTTATTCTTTTTATTCTTCTTTATCTTTTAATTCTTCTTATTCTTCATATTATTTTTATTCTTCGTATTCTTCTTTTTTTTCTTATTCTTTTTATTCATATTATTCTTCTTATTCTTCTTTTTGTTCTTATTCTTTTTATTCTTCATATTCATCTTATTATTATTATGCTTCTTATTCTTCTAATTCTTCTTATTCATCTTTTTCTTATTATGCTAATTTTTCTTATTCTTCTTATTAATCTTATTTTTCTTATTCTTATAATTTTTATAATTCTTATAATTTTTCTTATTCTTCTTTTTCTTTTTATTCTTCTTATTTTTCTTATATTTCTAATTCTTTTTATTCTTCTTATTATTTTTATTCTTCTTATTCTTATTGTTCTTCTTATTCTTCTTTTTCATATTATTCTTGTTATTCTTGTTATTCTTCTTATTCTTCTTATTGTTCTTAATCTTCTTATTCTTATTATTCTTTTTATTCTTCTTATTCTTCTTATTCTTCTTTTTTTAAATAATTGTTTTATTATTATCACCCTCTCTTTTGGCGGAGGAATACCATTAATACAAACTAAAAACTACCATTATTTCTTTTACAGCCTTCAAAAAAATAAAATAAGATTAAACATTATAGTGGACTTATCCATTTTGAGAGAAGTATCTTTTTGAAATGGACTAATTTGTGAAGTTATTCTAGCTTTTTACTTATGCTTGCTGGTTTAGTATGTTACTTATAGAAGAGTTACTATTCTTCATGGCACTTCATTTAAGTGGTTTATTCTACTTTTATGTGAGTGGGATGATCTGTTCATTTTGTTCTGCTCTCTTTCATTTCAGAGCAACTTTGATGTCATTATTTAAGATTTTGCTATGTTATTTGCAGTCTTCAAATCTACTTTTGTCTTTTCCTGCTTTGAGATCTTCAGTAATGATAACATGGTATCTTCAATGTTGGCATTTGCTTTTAGCTTTTGCCTTGTTGTTCTACTATTCATGGGAGATGAGGAAAAGCTTATGTATTCGCAAGTTTCTTGAACTATATTGTGCCTCTGTGATAAATATTTGACATTCTAAAATTTTGTTTGTTATCTGCAAAAATCAAAAACATCCATCCACACTATACATTCTTAACTCACCTGATAGTTACCTTCCATGTTCATCTGCAAAACCATCCAAATATGCACAAAATATTTTTTTTTTCTTACCTGTGATAGTTTTGGTATGCTGCAAACATATATTGTATTTTTTTTAATTTCAACTGGCCCTGTACTTTTCAAAAATAGTATCTTGTGTAGGTAGATTTATGACAGAAAACCTTTGTGTATATTTCTTGCCTTAAACTGATAACAAAGAAAAGCCATAAAATTGTAAACTTTAGGCATGCTTTTTAAAGTCAAATTTCTTTGCTACTCCTTTAACCACTTCTATAATTTGGAAAGCCTATTTCATCTAGTTTGAGCAAGCCTTTATATTTCGTAGAGATATTTATTTTTCCAAAATCATGATTACCTTCTTTAACTCTATTTTTTGCTAATTTATCTACGACTAAATTAGCCTCTCTTCATATATGTATTATTTTGCAATTTAATTTAGAAACCATATGTATAATATCTTCTATCTCATTTTCATATTTCCATAGATATTTGTTTGCTTTAATTAGATTTACTAATGTTAAGGAGTCCGTTTGGACTTGAATATTTTTTACATTATTGCTTTTACATAGTTGTAAACTTATTAAGAGTGCTCAAATTTCTAACTCAAATGGTGTTTTTGCTTTGATTATTTTAGTGGAAGCAAATAGAACCCTTCCCTTCGGAGTCCCTTAATAACCCTCCTCCACCTACTACTCTCATATCTCTTTTAAAACTATCATCTCTATTAAGTGCCATGTAGCCTTTCGGAGGTTTATTCCTGCATTTCCTAGTAAAATTTGTTGGCTTGTCTTTTTTATAACTTAGTTTCCATGTGGCTATATAATCTTTATTTTCATAATGTTTAATATTTATTAGTGGATAGGCTTCTGAAATTGTTTTTAATTCTATTTTGATTTCTCTTACTATATCGTGAATTTTCATTTCTATACCTTCATATCTACTCTTATTTCTGGCTTTACATATATTCCAAAAAATTAGTGGAGGTATATTCTTCCTAATCCAGCTATGAGCAGAATTATTGTAAGGCTTTAATTCCCAGCATTATAGTTTACTTTTGAGGGATTTCCTTCTATATTTGATCCCCATTTCATTACCTATATTTTTCTATATCCTTGTTGCTATGTCTCCTTGGGAGAATAAATGTTCTAATTTTTCTATGCTTTCTTTACATCATTCACATCTAGATGTTAATTTTATGACTTTTCTTTGAATAATATTGTCCAATGGAATTTTGTTATACAAAACATTCCATAGGAATAAACATGTTTTAGGCGAGTTATTGTTGTCCCTGCACCATTTAAATATCTCTTGATGTGGTTTTTTTTCTAATTAAATTTTTGGCAGATTTTAAAATGAATCCTTCTTCTTCGCTTAATTTCCATTTCCAACCATGTTTGGTTAAAACTGTATTCTTATTTATGATATCTCTTTGTTTTATTGTTTGTTTCCATATCTGTGAGCTATTTTTAATTTTTTTGTCCTTATTAGTATCATTGTTTATAAAATATTTTGCTCTCATATATTTGGCCCATAACTTTTATGTTCTTTCACACCCCACCATCTCTTGCAAGCCCATGCCTCTGCAATTTCTATCAAGCTAGAAAATCCTAGGCCGACTTCCTCTTTTGGGTAACAAAGAAACTCTCATTTAACCCAGTGCAATTTGTGTTTTTTACCTTTTCCCCCCCAAAGGAAATTAGCAAATTTTCTTTCCATTTTTTTAATTATGTTTTTAGGTGGCGTCATTATCATAAGGTTATGAATTACCATGCTTTGAAGAACATGATTAATTAGTGTGATTTTTTAACTCATATTTAGCTTATATGTTTTCCATCAAGTTATTTTCTGTCTAATCTCAACTAACATGAAATCAAAATGTTTTGTGTGTTCGTCCCTCATATAAAGGACAACCAAGATAAGTGATTTCTCCTGTTACTTGGGAAAAACTTGCAGCATTTTTTAGTCTGAGAGCTAAGTTAAAGGGGGCTTTTTTAGAAACCATGAATTGACATTTATTTATATTTAGTATTAGACTCATTTCTTCTTCTATGTTTTGGAAAAGTTTCATTAAATTAGATATATATTTTTTATTTCCATTAGTAAAAATAATTATATCGTATGCATATTACAATCTACCTGTGGTGAATCTTTAAAATGTTTAAACAAGTGGATAGCTCATTTTCTGGTTTTAAGTTTTAAATTAATCAAAAATATTTTTAGATAAATATTAAAAAGAGAAGGAGACAAAGGGTCATCTTGTCTTAGTCCCTGAGTGGGTTTAAAGTCTTCCCCTTTTCCGTATTAATGATAATTTTAAACAAATTACTTGAAATACATCTAAAATAAAGTCAATCCAACCTTCTGCAAAACTCATTTTCCTCATTACATAACATAACAATTTCCAGTCTACTCTATTGAAAACTTTCGACAAAACTAATTTAAAAACTACATTATGTCCCATAGTTTTAGTGGAGATTTCTCTCATTATCTCTTTCACTAAGCTAATATTATCTATGATAAGCCTATCCTACATGAATCTTGTCTACTCCTTAGAAATAATCTTTGGGAGAATAAGGCTTTGTCTATTTTGCATTAGTTTGGCTTGGATTTTATATGTGGAGTTACATATGCTAATTGGGTGAAAATCTTCACCCTTTTGAGGGTTTTCTTTTTATGGA
Source organism: Sapria himalayana (assembly GCA_029783825.1). Classification (NCBI taxonomy): domain Eukaryota; kingdom Viridiplantae; phylum Streptophyta; class Magnoliopsida; order Malpighiales; family Rafflesiaceae; genus Sapria; species Sapria himalayana. The sequence continues at coordinate 300,442 of JAREIK010003291.1, forward strand.
TTTAAAACTATATGAGTTAGAGCCCATTTTTTATTTAATTCAACTTTACAAAAAAACAACTATATTGCTTGAATAAGGTCTATTTTGATTATGTCCCAGGATTCCTATTATCTTGCATTTTTGATTTATTATTTTAGTGATTTGATGAAAAAATTTTGTATTTAAATCCCCATCTTTTAACCATTTTATTTTTCATCTTTGTTTTCATAAAACTTTCTTCATGTGTAATTTTAATTTGAGTTCAGTTTGAGCTTTATGAAGGGCCTTAAGACTATCTGTGTTATTAAATTTTTCATGTTCTTTTTCTAGTTCATCTATATTTTGTTCCATTTCTAAAATAGTTTTGTTAATATTTCCAAATTTCTTTTTGTTCCAATCTAATAAGCATGTTCTTAATCTATATAGTTTACCTGAAAAGGTCTGAGCAAGATTACCTACAATCGGCAACTTCCAAGAATTATTAACCATGTCCAGGAAGTACTTTGTAAGCACCACATATTTTGAAAATTGAATGAGGTTCTACTCACTTCTTTTTTTTGGAGAGTAATAACCAGTGGGTTATGATCTGAGCAGGTCTTGTTTAAGTATTTTATGCCTATATTTCTAAAAATGTATAGCATTCTTGAATTAAATAGAATCTTGTCCAGTCTTGAGCAGATGGTACCTTTCTTTTTATGGTTGTTTGTGCATTTATATTTTGATTCTAGAAAATCTGCATCTATTAGATTAGGTTTATTTATTACCTTATTAAATTGGTCACTCGCTTTTGTGCTTATTGGCTTGCCTCCTTTTTTCTCTGATGAGTTTTTTATGGTGTTAAAGTTTCTTCCAATTACCCATGGAAAATTCTTATTAGCTATATCCTTCATTATATACCATAAATCTTTTCTTTTATTTCTAGAATTATTAGCATAAACTATAGAAATAATGCATTCTATGTATTTTCCTAAATTGAGGTTAATAATTTGTTCATCTTCTTTTATTTTGGTTATATCCAAGTTATTCCACATTACCCAAATTCTACTATTTTTTATTGGAGGTGGCATTTTTATATTTTAACTTGTTTTTGAATCTTTCTAACTGGTCTATTCTCACCATTGGTTCAGCTATCATTAGTAATGAAATTTTATGTATTTTAACCATTTTAATTAATCTATTTAGTGAAGAGTGGTTAGCTATACCCCGAATGTTCTAGAATAAGTATTTATGCATTATTAAAAGATTTTAATTGTGCACTCATTTTATTTTTTAGTTCATTAGTTTTTGTTAAATGTTTATGTGTAATTTTTTTTTGTTTTCTTTATGTGAGTGGGATGAGTTTTAACTAAATTCCAAATTTTATCAAAATTTTCCATTTGAATGTTTATGATTTTTAAACTTTCTAATGCCTTGTCTTTATTTTCTATATCTCATCTTCTTTTCTCAATATCTATATCATCTATAGAATTCACCTTGTAATTTTTTATTTTAGTTTGCATAGTGTTATAGTTTTTAATTGATTCAGAATCTGAAACAAATTCTGAACCAGTGACCCAACCTTCTATGTTTTGTTTCTATTTTATGCTTATTTTATGATTTCTAGTTCGAATTACCAACTCCTCTATTTTTCCCATCATGATTCTAATTCTATCCTAATCTTTTATATTTCCATCTTTTCCCAACCTTCCTCTTCATCTATACAGCATGCATGCTCTCTTCTTCTTAGCAAAATGTATTCGTAAATTAATAATGATAGATGAGGCCACTACCTCAATGGCTAAACCAAATAATGCAAGGATTTGTGTGGAGTTTAATCTCCTCTCAGTACCTCCACAGAAACTGTGGATTGGCAGTAATGGTGAACATGGATTCTAGCAATGTTCTAGAATTTATCCCACAATATTTCTTAAAGTGTAAAAAATGGGCCATGGGAATGAGGAATGCCTAGCTGGAATGGGTAGAATGGAGAAAAATAATAAAAACTAAGGTAGAGAGAAGGGCAAAATTGCATGGGTTAACAAAGATTATAATAATGAAAAAGTATTAGTTGAATATCATAACACATACACTAATAATGGGGAAATGAATGTGGCTAGTAGATGAAAGGAGGAGGATACCCCTACCCTGCTAGATATTGTAGATAACAGTAGTGAGGAGGAGAACATGGCAGAATGGACAAAATTAATGATAGAGAGAGAGGGGAGGAAAGGTGCAGAATCAAGAATGGGCAGTGGTAAAAAATTTTAATAAAAATAATGATAAAATTAACAAGTCCCTGCTAGTTACTGAAAACAAAAATACAGAGGATAAAAGTATAGGTAAAATAGAAGAAAATATTAATGTTATTAAGGCAGCTAACAAAGGGAAGGAGGAGGCTCTTACAATTGCTGAAAATAGACTTTAGTGGAAAATATAAATCTAGAGGATTCGACAAGTATAAACAAGAGGGAAGGAAGGTTTTTCTCAAGAAAGACACAAAGGGAGGAGGAACAAAGCTGGATGGATAACGAAGAACTGCTGTATGACTTGGAAGAGGAGCCCACTCCAAGAGCTATACTTTTTCGAAGAAACGGGCATATTTGGAGGAAAGACAATTAACATCTCAAGGATGACTTGCTATTGGAGGCTGAAAGAAGGAGATTTCAAACTAGAGAGGAAGCATTGGAGAAAATAAAGGTGATGGAAATGCACCTCGAGAGGATCCAAAAAATAAATAACAAGGGATAGGAAATAATGGTAAATAGCTATACAAAGGCATCTAGAAATATAAAGAAAAATTTGAATATAAAATATAATTCAAATTTGTAACTAAAGCACAAGCAAAGTTTGTCACTAATGGAAAGTTGCTTATACTGGAATGTAAGAGGAGTAACAAATACTCCTACAATAAATAGACTTAAAATATTAATAAAAATTCATAAAATTAATATAGTTATAATAGTGGAACCAATGATATATAAAATTCAATTAGAAAAACATATAAACATAATTAGTTTTGAAAATGTATTTGCAAACAATAATAGTAAAATATAGATTATATGGAGGAAACTTATAGATTTAGTGATATTAGAAGATAAGGAACAAATTATAAATTTTAAAATAGGAACGGCATCGGAAGCGGTGATCTCATTGGTCTACGCCAAAAATGCAAAGAAGACAGGAAGGCCTTATGAAAATAAATGAAAGAGAGAGCAAAAAAAGATATACAATGGATAATCCGAGGAGATTTTAATGTAATAAGAAGTTTGAATAAAAAACGAGGAAGAGCCCTGAATTTAGAGGCCATGTCGCAGTATAATGAAGCTATAACCAACACGAGTCTGATTGAAGCAGACCCATTAGGAAGCAAAATACATATGGTGTAATAACAAAGAGGAAAAGAAGCACAATATGTGCAAGATTACATAGGGTGTTATACAATCAAAAATGGCTAAACTTTGTGGAATCCACAGTAGTAAGGCATCTAAATAGAACATGTTCTAATCACAATCCTTTGCTTCTAACTTTTCAGAAAAATTTAAAATAAGAATATCATTTCAAATTTCAGAATATGTGGGGTTTGCATGCATATTTGATAATGTAGTTATAAAGAATGGTCAGAATCGGTCTCTGGCAACCCATTACAAGTTCTAGCTAATAAATTGAGATGGCTAAAACTTGTTTAAATACATGGAATAAAATTTATTTTGGTAATATTAACAAAGAGATTATAGAAGCTGAACTAAAGTGGAGGAATTTGGATTAGCATATGAGCAAGAGCAAAGAGAACCACGTATGCAAAAATCTAACAAGGAAAAAGCAGAATTTAAACTTAAATTACAAATGGAAGAAGTGTATTGTAAGAAAAGAGCAAAAATTAAGTGGCTTAAAAAAGGGGATAGATATACAAAATTCTTCCACATGGTATTAAAAATCAAGAATCAAAAACAAAAGATTAAAGGCATTAGAAACATAGAAGGGAAGTGGGTAGTAGAGGTGTCAACCAGTCTGGGCCGGCCCGACACGAGAATTTCATGTGCCCGAGCTCGTGTCGTGTCCAACCACGGCACCAATCATGTCGTGCCGTGCCGAGGCCAACTAGGCCTCGTGTCGTGCCTGGCCCAGCACAGTACCTTGGCCCATTGCCACGGTACCTCGGCACGAGCTGAGAAACTATTTTTTTTTAAATTAGGGGTTTGGGTTGTAGGGCGGCCCAACTATGCATGCCGAAACCCTAATTTTTTATAAATTAGAGGTTCACCGTGTGGTGGCGCGACGAGCCTAACCCGGTGGATTCATGTCGTGGGCCCGTGCTGAGCAGACCTCCATAGAACCGTGTCGGGCCAGGCACGACATGCTACAGTAACCATGTCATGTCTAGCCCGGCACAAAAGCATGGTCAGACCAGCTAAAAATAGGCCAAGCCGGCCCAACACGTTCTGTTTGACACCTTTAGTGGTTAGATAATGAAGATCAAATAAAGTAGAATTAGAAGAATATTTTTAAAAATAGCTTGGTGAAATTATAGCATGTAGAGGCAACTCTTTAATGTAGGCTATGAAATGTAAGGTTATGCTAGAAGAAAATAGTTAATTAATAGATTTCCCAAAAGAAGAGAAATAAAGGAAATAGTTTTCAGTATGAATAAAGATAATACACTAGGGCCAGATAGATGGAACAATTGTTTCTTTCAAAGATGCTGGCATATAATCAAAAAAGAGCTAAAAGTAGAAATCAAATGGATATTTTTAGGAGCAGATATCACAAAATCATTGGGTAGCTCTTTCATTGTACTGATACCCAAATGTGATAACCCACAGAAATGCAAAAAATTGAGCTCAATAAGTTTATGCAACTCAGTTTATAAGATATTAACTAAATTACTACATAATAGATTATGTAAAATTCTCCCAAATATAATATTAGAGGAAGAAACAAGTTTTGTTAAAAATAGATTAATTATGAAAAATATAAACTTAGCCTTGGAAATGATGAAAGAAATTGGAAGAAAGATAAGATGGCTTAATGTGGTAATAAAATTGGATCTATCAAAAAGTTTTGATAGAGTAGAATGATATATTCTATATTATGCTTGGAGAAAACTGGGTTTCTCAGAAACCTGGATAGATTTGAATTATAGATACATTCCTAGCGAAATAGTGAGAATTCTAGTAAATTGAAAAAAAAGAAGGAGAATTCAAACCAATAAAAGGTTTATGGCAAGGAGACCCATTATCACCTTTGTTATTTAACATATATTTGGAATTGTTCATTTTAAATTTGAAAGAAAGAATGGAAAAAGGAAAAATCATAGCTTTTATGTAACTAAAAAACATACCTTTAGTGGGTTGCTTGGCATATGTAGATGATGTAATCATATTCACAAATGCGAACAACAAATAAATGAGTAATCATGGATATAATTCAGATATTTTAGGAGGAAACATGTCAAATATTGATTAAAGTGAAATGCTAGTTTATTATATCAAAGAAAACACCTGAAAGAGTCGCACAAAGAATAAAGAGGATAACAGGATTTACCCAAAAGAAAAGAGCTTTAATATTTTTGGGTTGCCTAATATATAAAGGCGGGCTAAAAGAAGAATATTTAAATTTTTTATTAGGAAAAATGAGAAAGAAAATAGCAGGATAAAAAGAAAACCTTCTATGTTTTGGAGGAAGGATTACACTCATATCACATGTAATACAAGGCACATTAACACATATATTAATGAATATCAGCCATCGAAAAAATTTATAAAAAAGCTGGAGAAGAAAATGGCTTCTTTCCTTTGGGGGAAAATTAAAGTAAAACCAAAATTACACTGGAAAAAATGTGAAGACTTATGTCATCCAAACAAAGAAGCAGGATCATGTTTAATTACCTTGAAAGATATGGCAAATACATTGGCTTGTAAAAACTAGTGGAGGCTAAAAAAATGATACTCTTTGGACAAGATTTCTAAGAGCTAAATATGAAGTAAAAAAGGGATCTTTAAAGATACTAGGAATGCTTCAAAAGCCTGGAAATTAATGTTAAAGCAAAAAGAATTAGTAGATAATCACTCAATACTAAAAAAGAGTAGGTGGGAATGGAGGTTAAATGCACAAGGTAATTTTATAATGAAATTAGCAAAAACAATAGTAAGAAATAAAGCTAAAACTTTACCTATATATAATTTTGTTTGGGAAAGTGCGGCACCACAAAAAATAAAGACCATTATATGGAATGTTCTCTCAATTGCTATTCTAATAAATAAAAATATACAAGCAAAGGGTATAAGGTTAGCCTCAAAATGTGAATGTTGCTCTGTAGTAGTGGAAAATATAGAGCATTTGTTTTCTAAAGGCAAAATTGCCATAGAAGTGTGGAATCAATTAGAAACCCTCACAGATATTAAGCATAAGGAAGTCTGCCTAGCTAGACTTTTAAGCTAGAATAAGCATACCTCTAGTAATAAAATTCTTAGATGGACTAGGAACAACCTACCACTTATAGTAATCTTGTGTATATGAAAATCTAAAAACAAAAGTAGATTTGATTTAGCCAAGATGAAAGCAAAATACATTCTAGAAGATATTAAAAAAGAGTTTATGAAAATATCCGTTGCTAGACCAATAAAAGTCACAAATAAAATAGCAGAAGACAACATAAATAACGAATGGAAGCCTCATGTGAAGAAAATAAGTGGCAAGAGATTCAAATTACTAAATGGATTAAGCCACCATAGAAAGGGCTAGCACTAGACACAGATGGAAGTTTTAATAAAAAAATGGGAGTGGCAGGAGGAGGAATAATTAGGAACATTGAAGGAATAATAGAAAAAGTCTTCACAATGAAAGGCAAGGTAGTCTCAGCTTTGCATGCAGAAATTCAAACTTTATAAAAAGTCTTACAAAAACTATAAGGAAAGTAATTATAAGAATATAAAAATTCAAGTGGATTCAAATTTACTAGTGGGTCTAGCAATAGATAGGTTTTACATGTGGAGATACGAAGAAGAACTTGAGAAATGAGAAGATTAAAAGCTTAATGAATGAGGTGGAGGCTTCCATAACACCAATATATATGGAGGCAAATGCACTAGCAGATAAGCCAGTGGGTTGAGAAAGGGGATACTAGTTTTTGATATGGGAGACAAACTAGAAAGGCTAAAAGGGATAGAAATACTAGAAAAAATGGGATGTCCATACGTCAGAACAAAAAGAAAAGCTAAGGGAAAGCAAAAGCAGAAAAAATATACATTGAAAATATGATATATACAGTTGGATAATTTGAAGCAGGTGGATAGCCTCTGCTACAAGCATTCCAAGACCACAACTAAAGAGGGGTTAAAGATTAGGAAAAGGACAAGCACAACAAATATTATGATTGAAAATTTTGACTGTAAGGAAGACAAAGAGATAGATATAGATACTAAGTTATAGAACATAAGAAGTTGCAGACTAAATAGACATATTTATAAATATTTAAATTTCTTGGGTTTTTACATTGCAATGCTTGGTTTTTTTCTATCTAGATTTTAGGCAAAGAGTTGGATAACAAGTAGGTTAGAAACAGACAAAATGAGGCTGGAATCAAATATCTATATAGAAGACTATTTGAAGCAGTAGCCTATATTTAGTGTCATGCATTAATGTGCTTGGGTTTTCTATCTGAAATGCAGGCATGTTGGAGAAAAAACATTGATGAATAGAAATGTAGAAAATAGAACCAAAAGAATACATAAACCAACCTTGATTTATATCAAAGAAGAAAGCTGGATAGCAATAAGAAGGGATGTCAGGATTGAGAATATGATAGACAACATGATTCATATATGATGTTTGTCTTATGTAGTTCCTTTGCATTGATGTGCTTGGTTTTGTGGTATGAAATGCATGCATAGCTGGATATAAGCATGTATAAATAGAAAGATAAAAAATATGACCTAAATATTACATAAACCAATTTGGAATTATATCAAACTATGCTGGAAAAAATAAAGAAAAGCTAATAAAATCTTAGCAGCCAGGACAAAAGGATATGAAGAATAAGGGCTTGGCATAAAAAGGGGTAGATTATAACAAAACAGCAAGGACAAAAAAGATAGAGGGTAGATAAAGATGCCAACAAAGTCAAACACTTATGTAACTAAAACAAAACATAAGCTAAACAGTAGAAAGGCCTGCAAGGAGAAGGCAAGCTAGGGAAATAGTGAGCATGAAAGACTAAATAGATGTAATAAGCTAGTAGGAGATTTTGAAAGTATTTCAGAAACAAAAGCAAGCATTGTTAAAGACCTTAATGTGTAAGGCATTTACTTATGTGTTGAAAATATCTGCGTACTCATGATTTTTCTCCACCAAAAGTGAAGGTTTTTTAAATAATAAAACACCATTTTTAAAAAAAAAACTAAAAAATAAAAAAAAAGAAGAATAATAAGAATAATAAGAATAAAAAGAATAAAAAGAATAAGAAGAATAAAAAGACGATAAATAATAAGTAGAATAAGAAGAATAAAAAATAATAGAAAAATAAGAAGAATAAAAAGAAAAAGAAGAAAAAGAAGAGGAAAAAGAATAAGAAAAATTAGAAAAATAAGAAGAATAAGTAGAATGAGAAGAATAAGAAGAAGAAGAAGTATAAAAAATATAATAAAAATAAAAAGAATTTAAAAAATAAGAGGAATAAAAAGAATAATAAGAATAATAAGAAGAAGAATAAGAATAATTAGAAGGGTAAAAAGTATGAGAAGGATAAGAAGCATATGAAATATAAGAAGGATTAGAAGGATAAGAAGAATAAGAATGATAACATAGATAAGAATGATAAGAAAGATATGAAGAATAATTAGTTAAAGGAGAATAAAAAGAATAAAAAAAATATGAAGGATAAAAAAAATAAGAAGAATAAAAAGAATATTAATAATAAAAAAGATAACTAGAATAAAAAGAATAAAAAGAATAAAAAGAATAAAAAGAATAAAAAGAATAAAAAGGATAAAAATAATAAAAAGTATAAAAAGAATAAAAAGAATAAAAAAGATAAGAATAATAAGTTGAATAAGAAGAATAAGAAGACTAAGCAAAATAGGAAGAATAAAAAGTAATAGAAGAATAAGATGACTATGAAGAATAAAAAGAATTAGATGAATAAGTAGAATAAGAAGAATGAGAAGAATAAGAAGAATAAGAAGAATAACAAGAATAATAAGAATAATAAGAATAAGAAGAATAAGAAGAATAAGTAATATATGTAGAATAATATGAATATGAAGAATAAAAATAAAATGAAGAATAATAAAAATAAGAATAAAAATAAGAATACAAAGAATAGAAGAATAATTAGAATAAAAGATAAAAAAGAAGTATAAAGAGAATAATAAGAATAAAAAGAATAATAAGAATAAAAATAATAAGAATAAGAAGAAAAAAAAATAAGAAGAATAAGAAGAATCAGAAGAATAAGAAGAAATAAAAGAATAACAAGAATAATTAGAATAAGTAGAATAATAAAAATAAAAAGAATAAGGAGAAGAAAATAAAGAAGAATAAAAAAATATGAGTAATAAGTAGAATAAGAAGAATAAGAAGAATTAAAAGGATTAATAAGAATAATAAGAATTAGAAGATTAAGAAGAAAAAGAAAATTTAGAAGAATTAAAAAAAATAAGAAGAAATAAAAAGAATAAGAAGAATAAGAAGAATAAGAAGAATAACAAGAATAACAAGAATAATAATAATAATAATTATTATTATTATTATAAGAAGAATAAAAAAAATAAAAAGAATAATAAAAATAATAAGATTAAGAAGTATCAGAAAAATAAGAAAAATTAGAAGAAGAATAATAATAATAATAAGAATAAGAATAACAAGAATAATAATAATAATAATTATTATTATTATTATAAGAAGAATAAAAAAAATAAAAAGAATAATAGAAATAATAAGAATAAGAAGAATAAGAAGCATATGAAAAATAAGAAAAATTAGAAGAAGAATAATAATAAGAAGAAAAAGAAGAATAATAAGAATAAGAAGAAAGAAGAATAAGAAGAATATGGCATGGCGGCCTAAAAGAGGTGCCTCGAATCATTATTGTTATCCTAGAATTCAAGACAACGAGGGGATAGAAGTAGAATGATTGAAAAGTACATAACTAGGTATTTGATTAGAGTCCTGTCTTCGCTAGACATTCTATGGCTATCCTGTGCTTTTAATCTTCACTTCCTCTTGCGGAGAGTTCGCAGTCTTAATTCCATGTTCTAAGAATTCATTTTCTTTTTTTCTTCCCTCGATTCTTGTTATTCAACTTTTGTCCATCTTTGGTTTGCGTGAGACTGAACAAAATTCCCTCTTTTATGTTGTTCGATAAGGACTGTGATTTCTGGATATAGGAATCGGTGTAAAGTTTTTGTTCATTGAAATTTGTGACCTAGAGTTGCTTTCTTGCAAATTTCTCAAGCTGGGCAGGAGGATTTGTTCGATATGGTTAATTGGTTCTATTAGTGGTCTTTGCAATGGCGGTGATCCTTCATGGGCAGCAAAATACAGATTGAATTTTCAATTAATATTATGGAAAAAAAATTGATATAATAATTATTTTAGAGGCGGATCAGATCATAAATTTAAAGCTAAAAAATAATACGGAACCAATTATATCGGTGGTATATGCAAGTAACTCAAAAAAAAGATCTTTGGGGTGAAATGTGGAAGATAGCTGATAAAAATACCCCATAGATTATAGGAGGGAGACTTTAATGTAGTTAGAAATGTTAAAGAAAAAAAAAGGAGGAAAGTTGCATGGCTCCTCAGTGATAGCTTAATTTATTGCGGTAATTAATAACTTGAATCTCATGGAGGCTAGGTACTTGGGTCATAGCTTCACATGGTGTAATAACCAAAAAAATAGGGGAATGATCTGGCCTAGACTTGATCATATTCTCTATAACATTAAATCAGTGGATTATTGTGGAGGGGTGAGTGTGAAACACTTGAATAGAACATGCTCAGATCACAGCCACCTTCTTTTAAGTTTTAAGGCTAGAGAGGGAAATAATAAAAATTTTAAATATCAAAACATGTGGGGCTTGTATAAAGAGTTTGATGGAATAGTAAGAAACTCATGGTAAGTGCCAACAAAGAGGAATTCTATGCAATTTCTAGCTATTAAATTACGTAGGTTAAAATTAGAACTTAGTAGGTGGATTTGAGAGAGATTTGGAAATATAAATAAGAATATTCAAGATACAGAATCTAAAGTAAGTAAATTAGAAATAGAGCATGAGAATAATCAGGATGAATCTTCAAGAATTAATTTAAATAAAACAATTGTAGAATTAAAATTATTGATGCATATGGATAAATTTTTTTGGAAACAGAGGCTCAAAGTAAAGTGGCTCAAGGAAGGGGATAGAAATACTAAGATTTTTAATGTAGTTGCGAAATTAAAAAATCAAAGACAAGAAATAAAAGGTATCAAAAAAAATATGAGCAAGTGGATAGACGATGAAGGATAACTTTAAAAAGTTTTGGAAGATTACTTTAAAAGTCATGTCTGTGGACACGGCCAACAAATGGAGGACTCCTTAATTTGACAAATAGATAAAAGAGTAACTGAATAACAAAATAAACTATTAGAAGAGTGCCCTAGTGAGGAGGAGATTAAGGCTGTAGTCTTTAGTGGAAATAAAGACAGTGCAGTAGGCCCGTATGGATGGAATAATGATTCTTTCTTGCAACCCTATAATATAATATATAAAGAGTTGACGGCCGCAATTGATTGGGTTTTTGCAGGAGCAGAAATCACAAATCATGAGCTAGCTCAAATTTTGTACTAATACCCAAGAAAGATAATCCACAAAAAAGTGAATATTATAGACCTACAAGTCTATGTAATTCGAAGTATAAAATTTTGACATAAGTCTTGTAGAATAGACTAAATAGATTAATTCCTTCCATTATTTCAGTAAAACATTTAGGATTCATTAAAAATAAAATAATGATAGAAATATTAATTTAACTACAGAACTGATGAAAGAAATAGGGGCCAAAGTCAGGAGCCATAATGTGATTATGAAATTAGATTTGAATAATGCATTTGACATAGTGGAATGGGACATTTTATGTTACACGATAAGGAAAACGAGATTTTCGGAATTCTGGATATATCTAAATCACAGATATATCTTTAGCGCATAAGTTAACATTTTAATTAATAGGGAGGCATGTGATGAATTTAAGCCAGTTAGGAGACTTAGATAGGGGGATCCTTTATCTCCATTATTATTTAATATATATATAGAATTGTTAATAACAAGTATAAAAGGAAAAATGAAAGATGGGAATATTATTAGCTTTAAACAACCTAGACACCCCCTAATTGTAAGCTGCCTAGCTTATGCGGATGATTTAATTATTTTTACAAATGTCAGGAGAACATCATTGAAGAATATGATGAAGCTATTTGACATAGTAGAGAAAGAAATGGAAAATGACTTAATAAAAATAAATGTCAATTTTTGGTTTCAAGAAAAACACCTTACCGAACTATTCAAAGGGTAAAAAGAATTATAGGCTTTGAGCAGAGTAAATGGGCGTTAATGTATTTGAGTTGTCCTATATATGAGGGTAGACTGAAAGAAGAATATCTAACATTTCTAATGAATAAATTAAGAGGTAAAATAGTAGGATGGAAAGAAAATATGTTAAGTATGGTGGGATGAATCACATTAATTAAACATGTTCTACAGGGAACCATAGCACACATCTTAATGTCCTTACAGCCACTAAAAAAGATCTTGGACAACCTAGAAAAGGAAATGGATAGCTTTTTATAGGGCAAAAAGTCATGAAAAAATAAGCTACATTGGAAAAAATGGAAAGATATATGATGTTAAAAAGATGAAGTGGGACTAGGATTGAAGAATTTAAATGAAATGGCTAATGCCTGGGCATGTAAGAACTATTAGAGGCTCAATCAGAATGATAGACTGTGGGCGAGCTATATGAAAGCTAGATAGGGGTCATGAAATAAAACATGTAAGAATCCTAAAAAACATCTTGAACTTGGAACATGATGCTTAAACAAAAAATATTAGTTGAAAGTATGCATGTCTAATTAATAATGTATGGAGATTGACTCTAAATCCACAAGGGAGGTTCACGCTTAAAAGCAAAAAAATTTTAGTAAGAAAAGGAAAAATCAGTCAAAAAGTTTCTAAGGGAGCCTGGCTAAAAGAGATCCCATAAAAAATAAATGTTTTTATGTGGAAGCTCTTAACAAATGCTATTCCAGTGGACTCGAATATTTATTTGAAGGGAGTAAAATTAGCTTCAAGGTGTGAATGCTATTTTAATAACATAGAAAACATAAATCATTTATTTTCAATAGGGAGAATAGTGGTGGAAGTCTGGAATTATTAGGGGATAGATGCACAAGCAAGCAACAAGTTAGAAGATATCAAGGAAAGACTAATGAGATGGAAAATTAGTAACACAAAAAATAAATTGTGTAATTGGCTAATGGTTTACATTCTGCACATCATAGTCTGGAATATGTGGAAAGTTAGAAATAGAAGTAGATTCGAGAATATTAAAATGAATGCTAAGTATATAATAGAAGAAATTAAAAAAGATTGTTCATGGGTTTCAGCTGGATTTCCACTAAAACATAGAAGCATGGAAATGGAAGATGAGAAAAGAAGGATATGGGGATTACATGCAATTAAGAAAAATACTCATGAGGTTAGAATGGTGTGCTGAGAAAAACCTCCCTGGGGAAGGCTTGCTTTAAGCACAGATGGTAGTTTTAACAAGGACATGGGAAAGGTAGGGGGAGGAGGAGTGATAAGAAATGAGCAGGGTAAAGTTATAAAAACTTTTACAATTAAATAAAAAGCATCCTCAACCTTGCATGCAAAAATTTTAGCCTTACATAAAGGCCTATAAATATGCAAAAAAAAACTTTTTTATTAACTTGCAAGTACATGTGGATTCTAGTATACTAGTGAATCTGGTTGTGAATAAGATAGAAATGTGGCAGTATGAAGAATAGATAGAGACAATTAAGAGTCTTTTAACTGACATAAAAAAAGAAATTACACATATATATAGAGAAGCTAATGTTGTAGTAGATAACTTAGCAAAAGAAGGTTTGAAGAAGGGTTTACAAGAGTTTGAGGGAGCTGACATTCTAGAGAAATATAAGGGCTTAATCATATTAGATAAATTATAATTCTCGTATATTAGAATTCAAAAGCAGTAGCTGGAAAACAAATCTTTGATCTCCTCGCTTCTGTGGGGTAATCATAAATAAATATTGATCTGCTTTGATTTTTAGGTTCACAAGTATACCTCAAGATGAAAGGAACCGCCTATGGCATATGGCCTGATATATAAATCAGCCAAATTTGTACTTTGTGTATGCTTAAATTGAAGGGACGGCAAAGCAATATAAGGTAGAGAGTGACGCTGCAAAAATAAAGTTTCATCATCGGCTACGAGGCAATTAAATTTAATATAACTACTTTTATCTTTTGGCTTGTATTGCAGGGGAGACAGTCAAATGCATACATGAAAGTTGATTTTTTTAAATACATGAAGTTGGATAAAGCTACAAATAGAGGAGCAATGATTTAATGCATGATTTGCTTTTTGTTTAAGGGTGTAAAAGGGGTTAAGGGTTGTAATAGAGGGAATATAAATTTTGTTATGCTGATTAAAGTGCAGGGGTTTGAGGCAGAGAGGCTATCAAACATTAAAACAACATCAAAACAGCATGCAAGGGGTAGTGAATGGTTTTGCTGCTGACAGATACCAGTACTTTCTATGTTCTTGGCATTGAGTTTGTCTTGTAGGGGCAAAGGCATAGATATTAGTAGGCAGAGGAGAAAAGGAAAAATGAATAAAACAATAGAGATGCTGCCATAATTTTTAACAAAATCAGGACAATAAAGTGGCTGTAGAGGAGAAAGGGACTAAGAAAAAGCACATGGGAGAGAGAAATAAATGATAAAAGGCCGAGCTTTAAGTAAAATAGCCTATTGTGCAGAATCAAAGTGAATTGATGAATTTAAAGATAGGATAAGTAGATTCAATTCTTGTTCAATGTGTATTGTTTTATTTATTTTATTCAAGGGTGTAAAAGGGAAAAAGGGCTAGTTCTAGATTGTAAAAATGGTATTCCTTCGCTAAAAGAGAGGGCTTTTTATTAATAAAATAAACTTTAAAAAAAATAAAAATAAGAAGAATGAGATGAATAAAAAAAATAAAAAGAATAAAAAGAATGAAATGAATAAAAAGAATAAAAAGAATAAGAAGAATAAAAAGAATAAGAAGAATAAAAAGAATACAATGAAAAAAAAGAATAAATAGAATGAGAAGAATAAGAAGAATAAAAAGAATAAGCAGAATAAGAAGAATAAGAAGAATAAGAAGAATAAGTAGATAAAGAAGAATAAGAAGATTAAGAAGAATATGCAGAATAAGAGGAATAATAAGAATAATAAGAAGACGAAGAAGAAGAAGAAGAAGAAGAAGAATCAGAAGAATATAAAGAAGATGAAGAATAATAAAAATTTGAATTATAAGAATAATAAGAATAATAAGAAGAATAAAAAGAATAAGCAGAATAACTAGAATAAGAAGAATAAGAAGATTAAGAAAAATAGGCAGAATAAAAGGAATAAGAAAAATAAAAAGAAATAGGATAAGAAGAATAAGAAGAATCAGAAGAATAAAAAGAATATGAAGAATAATAAAAATTTGAATTATAAGAATAATAAGAAGAATAAGAAGAATAAAAAGAATAAGAAGATTAAAAAGAATAAGAAGAGTAATTCGAATAAAAAGAAGAAGAATAATAATAATAATAATAATAAGATGATGGATAAGAAAATAAGAAGTATAAGAAGAATAAGAAGAATATGAAGAATAAGAAGAATAAGAAGAATAAGAAGAATAAGAAGAATAAGAAGAATAAGAAATAATAAGAAGAATAAGATGAATTAGATGAATAAGAATAATAAGAAGAATAAGAAGAATATGAAGAATAATAAGAATAATAAGAATAAAAGAATAACAAGAATAAGAACAAAAATAAGAATAAGAAAAATATAAAGAATAAGATGAAAAAGAAGAATAAGAAAAATTAGAAGAATAAGAAAAAACAGAAGAATAGGGAAAATATGAATAATAAGTAGAATAAGAAGAATAAGAAGAATAATAATAATAATAATAATAGTAATATGAAGAATATAAAAAATATGAAAAATAATTTGAATAAGAAGAATATGAAGAATAAGAATAATAATAAGAATACTGAAGAATAAGAATAATAATAAGAATACTGAAGAATAAGAAGTATAAGAAGTATAAGAAATATAAGAAGAATAAAAAAATATGAAAATTAAGAAGAATAATAAAGAAAGAATATTAAAAATTATAATAAGAATAAGAATAATAAGAATAATACTATGAATAAAAAGAATAAAAAAGGAAAAAAAATAGAAGAATAACAATAAAAAGAAGAATAAGGATAATAAGAATAATTAAAATAATTAAAAGAATATGTAAGATAAGAAGAATAAGATGAATATAAAGAATAAGAACAATATAAAGAATAAGAAGAATAAGAAGAATAATAACAATAAAAAAAATAAGAAGAATAATAAAAAAATAAGGAATATGAGAATAAAATAAGAAGAATAAGATGAATAAGAATAATTATAAGAATTTAAAGAATAAAAAAAAATAAGAAATAAAAGAATAAGAAGAATAAAAAGAATAAGAAGATTATGAAGAATAAGAAGAATAAAAAAAATAAGAAGAATAAGAATAATAAAAAGAATAAGAAAAATAAGAAGAATAAGAAGTGTAAAAAGCATAAGAAGAATAAGAAGAATTTGAAGAATAAAAGAAATAAGAAGAATTTGAAGAATAAGAAGAAAAAGTATAATAAGTAGAATAAGAATAATGAAAATAATAATTTGATTATAAGAATAATAAGAATAAGAATAATAAGTATAATAGTAATATGAAGAAAAAAAAAGAAGAATTGGATTACTAAGAAGAATAAGAAGTATTATAATAATAAGTACAATAATAATAATAATAATAATAATAATAATAAGTAATATAAGAACAATATGATGAATAAGAAGAATAAGAAGAATAAAAATAAAAATAAAAATCTGAAGAATAAAAAGAATAAATAGAATATGGAGAATAATACGAATAAGAAGAATAAGAAGAATACAAAAAGAAGGAGAATAAGAAAATACGAAGAATAAGAAGAATATAATGAATAAATAGAGTAAGAAGAAAATGAAGAATTTAAAGAATATTAAGAATAAGAAGAATAATATAAATTAGAAAATTAAAAAGTATAAGAAGAAAATGAAGAGCAGAATAATAATAAGAATAAGTAGAATATGAAGAATAAGAAATATAAGAATAAAAAGAAAAATAAGAAGAATAAGAAAAATAATAAGAATAAGAAGTATATAAAGAATAAGAAGAATAAGTAAATAAAAAGAATAAAAAGAATAAGAAGAATATGAATAATAAGTATAATTAGAAGAATAAGAATAATAAGAAGAAATAGAAGAATAAGAGGAATAAAAAAATAAGTAGAATAAAAAGAATAAAAAAAATAAGTAATATAAAAAGAATAATAAGAATAAGAAGAATGAGTTGAATATGAATAATAAGGAGAATAAGTATATAGTAAAGAAACTAATTACATTAGGAGGTTTAGAGAAATCCATTGAGATTTATTTTCACCTTTACTTTGCTTGCTTTTGTATTACTAACCCTTTTAGATAATGATACAGCTTGTTAAAGAATCTACCCAGCCTTGAGGGGAAATTCCCACTAACACAGAATGGTTAAGAAGGTTTTATGGTACTAAAAGTATTCTATAAAATGGGAAAGATTGGGGATAGGGAATATAAATGTTAGGAATGTAGGCTTTTTTTTGCAGATATAAGAAAGAGAACAGAGCAAAGCTAGACAAAATGGTAGCAACAAGATGTTCGGATTGATGTCATGTTAATGTTTATTGGTTTAGCAGTTTATGTCATGGGAGTCTATATATTTCGGTTTTGCTTGGTCGGTCTTGAAGTCTGTGTTAAAAAGGGCTTTTTATGCATGTTTTAAGAGGTTAAATCCATCAAAGGTGGTATGTGTTAAAGGCTATTATGTCTGTATTATGTATGTAAGCCTACAAGTCAGTAAAGAAGTCTGTCTCAAAGTGACATGGAAGAAAAACAAAGGATACATGGCTAGATTCAACGGAATGCAGTAATGTCACATCAAGATTAAGTCTAGCAATATATAAAGATACAAAAGCAAAGAGATTACATGAACAATGGAAAAGACACCAGAAACGATATGAAGGGAAGCCTATTGAACTATGATGTTTTAAAACACAAGGGAAAGGGGGGTATTGGGAGCAATACCATAAAGAATTTCTGGTTGTATCCAGGAAAATCCAAGTAGCCACAAGATTGAAACAAATATGATACTGAAGATAGAAATATGGCAAGAAGATTGTGCATTCAATGAGATCTCTCATGATCCACACAAATGATAACAAAGAAGGAAAAAAGAGGTTATATATAAGAAAGGGGAAAGATCTTTCTATAAGTATAGGAAAACAGATTATTGGATATAGAATTTTAGGAAAGTCATTTATTTCTAGTTATTAAGAATGGGTGTAAAAGGGAAAGGGGTAGATGTAGATTGTACAAATGGTATTCCTCCGCCAAAAGAGAGGGTGATAATTAATAAATAATATATTTTTTTAAAAAAAAGGAGAATAAGTAGAAAAATAAGAATTAGAATAATCATTAAAATAATAAGAATAAGAAGAAAAAGAATAATAAGAAGAATAAGAAAAATAATAAGAATAATAAGAATGAGAAGAATAAGAAGAATAAAAATAATAAGAATAATGAGAAGAATAAGAAGAAAAAAAAGAATAAGAAGAATAATAAGAATAATAAGAATAAGAAGAATAAAAAGTATAAGAAAAATATGAAGAATAAGAAGCATAAGAAAAATAAGAATAATAAGTAGAATAAGAAGAATAAATAGAATAAGAAGAATAAGAAGAACATCCCTCTTGAAAATCCACAGTTCTCAATTTTAGAGAGAGAAGCTACACTTTTAGAGAAAGAAACCTCCATTTTTGTTCAAGATAAGCTCCATATTAATCTGAAATTGGAAAATATTGATATCTTAACCAATAAGAATTTGGTTGTTAGTATTGGTAAAAAAGTTGTGCTATTATGTCCAAGAAATTTGACAAAAAACAAAGAACCAGCCTTATAATTTTCAAAGGTATAACTTGCGAAGCTTGTTGAAACCTTCTCCTATTCATTAATTGAAATCTTTTCTCTTGGTAAATCTCAATATTATGTTTTTCAAGCATTTTTGGCTATGCTGAAGCTAAAGGAAGTGGTTAAAATAGCATTCTATGATGCTAAACATTTATTTTTGTAATTTCGAGTGGAATATGACTTCCACTGTATATGGATACTAAGTCTATGGGTGATTGATTATTATACTATGGTAATATTGAAGTTGACTCCCGAGTTCACCCCATTATATCAATGTTCAATAGCCTCGATATGGGTTTTTTTACTAAAACTTCCTATTCTCATGTTTAATAAGTTCTCTCTTCTCCATTGTTTACTATTTGGGTAAACCTTTAATCATTAATGAGGCAATTACATATATGACTCGACCAATTGTCGCTAGAGTGTGTATTGAGGTAAATCACCAACACACACCTCCACAGAGACTATGGATTGGAAGTGATGAGAAGTAAAGGTTTTGGCAACCAATCTTTCCAGAATACTTACCTCCTTTTTGCTATTCCAATAATTATATGAGACATGAGTTAAAAGAATGCATCGTAGGAAATTTTAAATCTATAAAAATAGAAATAAGAAAGAAAGGAAATGAGAATATATGGGTTAAAAAAGGACAACAAATATTTAGTGATGTGGGGTAGGGATAGAAGCAAATAGTTATTAATGGAGGAGAAATGGACGAGGCAGTTTATGATGAAAAGGATAGGTTAGAAGGAATGGAAAGATAAGGGGTAGTGCATTGGGAGGGAGTAGGTTCACGAGGTGAAGAGGGTAGGTTAGGAATGGGGTTACTGGAATGGGATAGAGGGAGGGCAGATTAGAGGGGAAAAGGAAGTAAGATAGGAGAAATTCAGAGGGAGATGGTAAGTTGGTTCAGGTGTAGGGGAAGGGTTAGAGATAATAGTTTCGGAGAGGTTTTTGAAAAAAGGGGCAGTAGAGAAGGGTAAGAAAAAAAAGAAGATTAAAATGGAGATAGAAAGGAAATGGCTAGGAGAATATAGGTGGTCGGAGGATGACCTCCTCTTAGAATCAGAGGTGGATTCAAAGAGTTGGCCCTTTATTATTAATAATAAGGATCCACTAAATCTGGATCTAAATAGGATAAGAGATGATATACAAATATATAAAGGGAGAAGAGGGACTAACAATGGGGATAAGGCATTGGAAGGAATCAAGTGCATGGGAATGACATTAGGAATGGGGGAAAAATTAGAGTGCATTAATGAACATGAGCAACCTATTTCTGGTAAACCATCAAAAAACATGAAAAAATACTTGAATATAAAATATGAATCAAAATGCACAATTAGGGCATAAGCAAAATACCTTCATAATGGATAAAGCACTATATTGGAACTTAGGAGTAGCGAACACTCCAGCATTTAATAGAATTAAAAATCTAATTAAAACACATAAATTAAAATAATAATTATAGCTGAACTGATGGTGGATATAAGTTTACTAGAAAAATATAAAAAGATAGTAGGAATGGGCAACACTTTTGGTAATTCTAATAGTAAATTATGGATAATGTGGGAGAATAATTTTGACATTAAAATTATAAAGGAATCCAAACAAATAATCTCTTTTAAAATAAGCCCTCAGTCAGAGGCAATTAAGTTGGTGGTTTATACAAATAATGGAAGAGAGGATAAAAAGTCACTTAGCAAGAGATGAAAAAACTAGCATCAAAGAATATGCCTTGGTCAATAGGTGGTTATTTTAAACGTGATTAGAAATGTAACAGAAAAAAAGGGAGAAGACCCCCAAATGTAGAACCAATAACTCACTTTAATAATGAGGCTATCACTAATGCAAATTTAATGGAAGGAGATTTCTTAGGTTCCAAGTATACATGGTGTAATAACGATAGAAAAATAGGAGTAATCTAGTCTAGACTGGATAGAATGCTATACAATACAAAATTGGTAGAAAAGTTTAGAGCTATAAGAGTTAGACATCTAAATAGGACCTACTCAGACCACACCCCACTACTCTTATCTATGTTATGGCGAGAGGGGAGGCCGATAAAAATTGTATAAAGAAAGTCAAGGATTCTTGGCTGGAGGCAACCATATCCAATTCTATGAAAATATGGGTGATAAAGATACATATGCTAAAATATAGATTAGGAAAATGAAATAAGGTTATATTTTAGAGAAGTAAATAAGAAGATCCAGGAGGTAGAAGAAATGGTGGCCAGAATGCAAATAAAATATGAGGAAGAACAAAACGAAGAGAATAGGAATAAAGTAAGTAAAGCTGAGGTAGAACTGAGGCTTAGAATTAACATGGAAGAAATCTTCTGGAAACAAAGATCAAAAATAAAATGGCTAAAGGAAGGATATAGGAATACAATTCTTTCATGCGATGGCCAAAATTAGGGCCCAAAAGAATAAGATAAAACACTTAAAAAATTCTAAGGGTAAATGGATAGAAAAAGAGGAGGAGATAAAAGGATAACTTTAAAGAATTTTATAAGTCTCCTATCGAGCCAAGCAAGCATTGGGATTCTTTGTTAATGTAGGCTATCAAATGTAAAGTGTCAAAAAACGATAATAAAAGGCTAGCCAAATATCAAGAGGAAGGGAAGTAGAAGAAGCTATGTTTGAAATAAATAAAGATAGTACAGCTGGGCCTAATGGCTAGAGTAAAGGATTCTTTCAATATTGAGGGATATCATAAAAAAGGATCTGGTAGCGTCTATTGCCTATATTTTATCAGGAGCCAATATATCAAAATAATCAGCCACCTTTTTAACAGAATTGGTTCCTAAGAAAGTAAATCCACGGAAATGTCAGGATTATAGACCTTTTAGTCTATGTAATATGGTATATAAAATTCAAACAAAATTATTTCAGAATAGATTAAGTAATATTCTCCCTAAGATTATTTTAGCAGAGCAAACATATTTTGTTAAAAATTGATTAATGATAGAAAATATAAATTTAGCTTAAGAATTGATGAAGGATATCAGAGGCATAGTGCGAGGGTACAACATGGTAATAAAACTAGATCTATCTAGGCATTTGATAGAGTGGAATGGAGCACATTATTTTATGTAATGAGGAAATTTTTTTTTTATAATTTTGGATAGACATGGTATTTAGATGTGTATCAAGTGTATGACTTAAAATATTCATAAATGGTCTGGTAAGTGGTAAGTTTAAGCTAGACAGGGGGCTAAGGCAATGAAACCCAGTCTCAACTTTGCTTTTTAACATATATTTAGAGTTATTAACTCTTAATATAAAATAAAGAATGAGAATGGGGAAAATACTAACTTATAAGTAACCGACTAACACCCCCATAGTGAGTTGCCTTGCGTATGCAGATGATGTAATTATATTTACAAATGCAAGCAACAATTTGGTAAGAAATTTTTAAAGATTATTTCAGATCCTAGAAGAGGAAATAGGCCAATTGTTGAATAGAAATGAATGTCAATTTATAATTGCAGAAAAAACCCCAAGAGGGTTTCCCAAAAAATTAAAAGGATCATAGGCTTAGAACAAAAGAAAGGTGCACTAATGTACATGGGGTGCTTAAATTTTGAAGGAATAATAAGAAATGAATATTTAACTTTCTTTGTGGAAAGAATGAGAAAGAAAATTTCTAGTTGGAAAGAAAACTTACTAAGTATCGTAGGAAGAGTCACTAGAATAAAGAATGTTCTTCAGAATTATTTAGTGCATATACTTGTGACAATGCAACCCCCAAAAAATGTAGTGGTAGAATTAAAAAAATAGATGTTGAATTTTTATGGGGTAATAAAGATGGGAAGAAAAAGTTTCATTGGAAAAAATGGAAGAACTTATGCTACCCTAAGGATGAGGCAGGATTAGGATTCACTGAAATAAATGACATGGCAAAAGTTTGGGCATGTAAAAACTGGTAGAGACTCAAAGAAAATGAAAGTTTATGGACAAAATTCATTAAAGGTAAATACGGCATGGGAAATAACAAGTTTAAAGATAGGAGAAACACCTCTAGAATATGGAAGCTAATGTTAAATCAACGAGAGCTAGTAGATAATCATTTTAGGCTAAACAAGAGTGGATGGAAATGGAACCTAAATCCGCAAGGTACATTTTTATTTAACAATGCTAAAATTCTTGTAAGAATGAAAATTTTCCAAGGGGAGCATTTAAATGGATATGGAAAAATGATAATCCACAAAAGATAAAAATATTTATGTGGAGAGTTCTAACAAATGCCATACCGATTGATGTTAATATACAAAAAAGGGATAGGGATGGCTTCAATATGCAAATGCTACTTTGAGGCAATTGAAGACATAGATCATCTTTTTTTTAGAAGGGAAGATAGTGACGGAAGTATGGAGATAGTTAGAAAGAGATGCATAGATTAAAAATAAGGTGACCTCATTAAAACACAGACTAAAAAGCTGGAGAGAGGTAAATATGCAAACAAAAACACTCAAATAGATAAAAAAATAATGTCCCACACATAGCAATTTGGTGCATCTAGGAAGAAAGAAATAAGAGTAGATTTGAGGGATCCTCAATGAATGTCAAATATATATTAGCAGAGATAAAGAAGACTTGTTCGGATATCTCAGAAATACACCTAATAAAGGGATAGACTGGAAGATTGAAAGGAGCACGAAAGAGGCATGGAGATTAGCATTCAAAAAGGAGAACTCAAAAAAAAAGTAATAAGATTTTTATGGAATAACCTGCATAGGGAAGGCTTGCATTAAACATGGATGGAAGCTTCAATAAAGACATGGGGGTGGTGGGAGGAGGAGGTGTGATTTGAGATGAGGAAGCTAGTGTTATCAAAGCTTATATGTTAAGAGAAAAAGTCTCATCAACTTTACATGCAGAGATACTAGCTTTGAAGAAAGGACTACTAATTTATGTAGACGAAGACTTACACAATGTCTCGGTCCAAGTAGATTCAAGAATATTAGTGGACCTAGCCTCATGTAAATTAAATACATGAAAATATAAGGAAATGGTAGATTTGATAAGAAGCTTTTTGATAAGATTGAATGGTACAATCAAACATATTTATAGGGAAAGAAATGTGGTGGCAGACAAACTAGCAGAGATGGGGTTCAAAAAGGGATGCAAATATTTGATGCTTAGAATATCCCGAATAGAGCGAAACAGTTGGTAAAGCTAGATAGAATAGGTATTCTTTATATTAGATTACAAAAAAATATTATAAATAAGAATCAAAAGGAACCTGGGGGACTACCTATCATTGAATTTATAGTTGTGCATGTTGGTAGAAACTATTTGAAGGAAGCATAGAAAATTGAAAGTGAAAGGGATGGGAAGCAAGATAATATAGGTGTTGGTAGAACAAGCAGGCAGGAAAGTAAAAGAAGATAGATCCAGGGCTGGAAGGGAAAGAGGCACACAAGACTAAACAAATAGAAAGGGGGTTGGAGAATTAATTTGTACTGGTTATTGTAAGGGTGATATTGTAAGGTAATATGAAGAAATGGGTTGTAACTAGGTATATTATATGGGGTAGGATAGTAGAATATTTGGTTTTGTAGGTTACAACACAAGTGGAAGCCAAGTCTCAGCTAGAAGCTAGAGCTTCTAAAAAAATTTTACATATATAAATAAAAAGGAATGTAGAATCAAATGGTTCTGCTTCATTTTTTGCCGTGTAGATACAATATTGGTAAAGGATGCAAACTGATGGTGAAGTTTAAAGAAAATGGGAAAAAGAGAAGGGAGTGTTATTATTAGACTATATGATTATTTTGTCTAATGGACAGTGATTGTTAGGGATAGGGGTGTATTAAGAGAAAAGGGTAGAGGTGATTGAGAAATTGAGGGTGAGATGGTAGATTTTTTGCATTCTCTATTTTTAAGATGGAAGAAATAGAAGATTGAAAACAATAATAAACGAAAGGATTCAGCTCAACAAATTAGAAAGAGTAGAGGGAGATTTATGGGAAGCAAAGAAGTAGAGTACCAGAACAAAAGATATAAAGAGTATATGGGGATTACATCCAGAATTGGCCACATGGAAATGAGAAGTAAAGAAAGGAAACCTTTCTCTTTACATGGCTATAAATTTTAATAAGAGCTACAAAGATTAAAAAGCAAAAAGATGAGGCTGCACAAAGTTTGTGGTTTTAATTTTACTTTGTAGGAAAATGAAGGAGCATTATTCAAAGCATCATGATTTGAGTTAAACATGAATTGGATACATAGAAAAGGTAGACAAATATATTATGTGGTTGCAGTGTTTTATTATTGCAAGAAGGAAAAAAATATAAATGAAAAGACATTCAAAAGGGGTGGATCATGGAAAGGATTAAATCATGGAGGAGTTATAAAAGATAAAAGAATGAGATGGAGTAGACATCAAATAAGGAAGCGATTCGGCATATGCTATGAGAAGACATAGCAGGTTTCATAGAATCTAAGGAAAGGAATGCACAGACCATGGAACTCATAAAAAAGAAAAAAATAACACTTAGATCGAGAAAATGAGAGGAATGAATTTAATTGGCTGAAGTACTACAAGTTCACAAGAAAACCATTAAGGCAGAATGATGATCAAGCAGAATACAATTTCTTTAAAATTAGTAGAATTAAGGTCTATTATGTTAGTATACAAGATAGTTCTAGGATGGGGTATACAAGAGTAATTGGTAGTAGTATTATATTTTTAATAATTGTATTCCTTTGCCAAAAAAAAGGAGTTAGATTAATAAAACAAACATTATAAAAAAAGAAAAATATGAAGAATAAGAAAAGTAAGAAGAAAAAGAAGAATAAGAAGAATAAGAAGAAAAAAAAAGAAAAAGAAGAAAAGGAAGAAAAATAAGAATAAGAAGAATAATAAGAAAAGGATGAAAAAGATGAAAAAGAAGAAAAAGAAGAATAAGAAGAAAAAGAAGAATAAGAAGAATAAGAAGAATAAGAAGAATAAGAAGAATAAGAAGAATAAGAAGAATAAGAAGAATAAGAAGAATAAGAAGAATAAGAAGAATAAGAAGAATAAGAAGAAAATGAAGAAAATGAAGAAAATGAAGAAAATGAAGAAAATAAAGAAAAGGAAGAAAAGAAAGAAAATGAAGAAAAAAAAAAGAAAAAGAAGAAAAAGAAGAAAAAGAAGAAAAAGAAGAAAAAGTAGAAAAAGTAGAAAAAGAAGAAAAAAAGAAAAAGAAGATAAGAAGAATAAGAAGACTAAGAAGAATAAGAAGAAAATAAAGAATAAGAAGAATAAGAAGAAAGGAAGAAAAAGAAGAAAAATAATAAAAAGAAGAAAAATAAGAAAAGAAAGAAAAGGAAGAAAATGAAGAATTGGAAGAAAAGGATGAAAAGGATGAAAAGGAAGAAAAAGAAGAAAAAGAAGAAAAGGAAGAAAAGGAAGAAAAGGAAGAAAAGGAAGAAATGGATGAAAAGGAAGAAAAGGAAGAAACGGATGAAAAGGAAGAAAATGAAGAAACGGATGAAAAGGAAGAAAAGGAAGAAAAGGAAGAAAAAGAAAGAAAAGGAAGAAAAGGAAGAAAAAGAAAGAAAAGGAAGAAAAAGGAAGAAAAGGAAGAAAATGAAGAAAATGAAGAAAATGAAGAAAAGGAAGAAAAGGAAGAAAAGGAAGAAAAGAAAGAAAAGGAAGAAAATGAAGAAAATGAAGAAAATGAAGAAATTGAAGAAAAAGAAGAAAAAGAAGAATAAAAGGAATAAATTGATTATGTTTACTGTTTGTTTGCTTGAAATGCAGCTATAGTTTTTGCCTTAACATTTGAAGGCTAAGAGCGGAACACATAAGATTAAGAGTCACCCGGTCCTGAGGGATGACTAAGAATTAAAAATAAACTGCATAGACATTTAAGCAAGGCTGATACTTGAAATAGCAACAAAGTTTGCAAATTTAAAGCTGTCGAAATGTGGATGCTATGGGTGAATATAGGCTATGGGGATGCTGCCAAATACTGCTTAATTCTGCTAAATAAGGATGCATGCTGTTATGCTGTAAAATCTTAAAGAAACAATGTAGCTGAAAAGGGAATACATGTGGACTTAACAGGAAGAGAAGGAGAAGCATAAGCAAGATATACAACACGAGATAAATCCAAAGAGAATATTAAAGATGTTTTTTCAAGCTTTGAAAAGTTATTTTATACATTGTTTTACTTGAAAAGTGTGTAAAAGGGAAATGGGGTAGATCTTTAGTTTGTAAAAATGGTTTTCCTCCGCCGAAAGAGAGGCTCTTATAATTAATAAAACAAACTTTTTTGAAAAAAAAAGAATAAGAAGAATAATATGAATACAAATAATAGGAAGAATACGAATAATAAAAAGAATAAGAAGAATAAGCAGAATAATAATAGAAGAGTAAGAATAATAAGAAGAATAAGAATAATAAGAATAATAAGAAGAATGAAAAGATAAGAAGAATAATTAGAATAAAAAAAATAAAAAGATTAAGAAGTATAGGAAAAATAAGAAGAATATAAAGAATAATAAGATTAAGAAAAATAAAAAGAATAAGAAGATTAATTAGAATATGAATAATAATGAGAATAAAAAGAATAATTAGAATATGAAGAATAAGAAGATTAAGAAAAATATGAAGAATAAGAAAAATAAGAAGAATAATAAGAATAATGAGAATAAAAAAATAAGAAGAATATGAAGAATAAAAAAAATAAGAAGAATCAAAAGAATTAGAAAAATATGAAGAATAATAATAATATGAAGAATAAGAATAATGAGAATCAGAAGAATAAATCAAATAAGAAGAATAAAAAGAATAAGAAGTGTAAGTTGAATAAAAGTAAAATTAATAATAAGAAAGATAACAAGAATAAGAAGGATGAGATGAATAAGATGAATAAAAAGAAGTAGAAGAATAAGTAGAATAATAATAATAATCATAATAAGAAGAAGAATAAGAAGAAAACGAAGAATAAGAAGAATAATAAGAATAAGAAGAATAAGAAGAGTAAGAATAATAAAAAGAATAAGAAAAATAAGAAGAATAAGAGGAATAAGATGAATAAGAAGAAAAAGAAGAATAATTAGAATAAGAAAAATAAGAAGATTTAGAAGAATATGAATAATAAGAAGAATAAGAAAAATAATAAGAATAAGAAGAATAAGTAAAATAAGAAGAATCAGAAAAATTAAAAGAATATGAAGAAGAAGAAGAATAATAATAATAATAATCAGAAAAATTAAAAGAATATGAACGATAATAATAATATGGTGAATAAGAAGAATAAGAAGAATAACAAGAATAAGAAGAACCAGAAGAATTCGAAGAATATGAAGAATAAAAAGAATAAGAAGAGTAAGTAGAATAAAAGTAAAAGTAATAATAAGAAAAATAAGAAGAATACGAATAGTAAGAAGAATAAGAAGAATAAAAAGAATAAGAAGAATAAATAGAATAATAATAATTATTATTATTATAATTATCATTATAAGAATAAGAAGCGTAAGAATAATAAGAAGAATAAGAAAAATAAGAAGAATAAAAAGAATAAGAAGATTAAGAAGATTAATAAGAATAAGAAAAATAATAAGAATAAGAAGAATAACTTGAATAATAAGAATAAGAAGAATAAGTTGAATAATAAGAATAAGAATAATAATAGGAATAAGAAGAATAAGATGAATAAGATGAATAAGATGAATAAGAAGGATAAAAAGAGTAAGAAGAATAAGAAAAGTAAGAAGAATAAGAAGAATATAAAGAATTGGAAGAATAAAAGAATTAGAAGAATATCAAGAATAAGAATAATAATTAGATTAAGAAAAAAAAGAAGATTAAGAAGAATATGAATAATAAGAAGAATACGAAGAATATTAAGAATATTAAGAATAATAAGAATAATAAGAATAAGATGAATAAGAAGAATATGAAAAATAAGAAGAATAGGAAAAATAAGAAGAATAAGAAGAATACGAAGAATAAGAAGAATAAAAAGAATAAGAAGAATTTGAAAAATAAAAAGAATATGAAGAATAATAAAAATATTAATAATAAGAATAATAAGAAGAATAATAAAAATATGAAGAATAAAAAGATTAATTAGAATAAGAATAATAAGAAGAGTAAAAAGATTAATTAGAATAAGAAGAATAAGAAGATTAGGAAGAATATGAAGAATAAGAAAAATAAGAATAATAATAAGAATAAGATGAATAAAAAAAATTAATAAGAATAAGAAGAATAAGAAGAATATAAAAAATAGGAAGAATTAGAAGAATCAAAAGAATTAAAAATATATAAGAATAATAATATTTTTGAAGGATAAGAATAATAAGAAGAATCAGAAGAATAAATAGAATAAGAAGAATAAAAAAAATAAGAAGAGTAAGTAGAATAAAACTAAAAGAAATAATAAGAAGAATAAGAAGAATAAGAAGAAATGAATAAAAAAAGAATGAGAAGAATAAGAAGAATTAGTAGAATAATAATAATAATAAGAATAATAAGAGTAAGAATAATAAGAAGAATAAGAAAAATAAAAGAATAACAAGAATAAGAATAATATATATAATAATAAGAATAAGAAAATACGAAGAATAAGAAGAATAACTAGAATAATAAGAATTAGAATAATTAGAAGAATTAAAAGAATAATCAGAATAAGAAGATTAAGAAGAATAAGAAGAATTATAAGAATTAGAAGAATAAGAAGAATAATAAGAATTAGAAGAATAAGAAGAATAAGAATAATAAAAAGAATAAAATTAATAAAAAGAATAATAAGAATTAGAAGAAAAAGAATAATAAGAATAATAAGAATAATAAGAATAATATCTATAATAAAAATCCCATATAGCTAGGGATAAATCCCTAGCTAAATGGGCATTTCTGTCGCTAACCAACATATAGCAATAGATTACTGACGGAATGATTACCTATCAAAATTTCTCCTTACTAAAATATAGTGAGGAAAAGTATCCCTAGATAAAAATTTAGCGACGGAAAATTCCATTGCTAAAAAAGATAATTTCCATCGCTAAATTAGCAAGTTAAATTAGATTTTCCGTCACTAAACAGAAAAAATGATGGAAAACCTCCAAAGCCAAGAGTGCTCGTCACTAAAGTTTAGTGACGGAAATAATCCCTAGCTAAATAAATTCACCGATGGAAATATCCGGCACTGAAATAAAGATTTCCCTAGCTAAATTAGCTAGAGAAAATTCCTTAGATAAATTCGGAAGGGATTTTTCACTTGCTAATTTATCAAGGTAAGTTTCCCTAGCTATTTTAATTTCAAAACTATTTTATAGAATTTAATTTATTTGAAATTTTTTAATTAAATAATTTACTATTTTTTATATCAAATTGAATAAATAATGAAACTATAATTGAAAATTTATAATAAACAAAAAAATAAAATCATTTAATAACATATTCTAATTCAATATTGTACATATTTGAAAGAAAAAGATAACAAAATTGTATTACATCAGACTTATCAATATATCTACCAACAGTACATAAATTATAATTTATCCATTCATTGACGTTGCTTTCTCTCCCTCTACTCCTCCGATCACCATTTTTTCTAGTGCGACAAAGCTTTCCAAGTCATAGCATGTAATGTCTAATGAAAAATCTCATCACTTATACAACCTTTGTATGGGAAAAAATTTGGTATCATATCTATAAGAAATTTAAACAACTCAGTCAAATTAAAATAAAAAATAGTTATGTTTTGATAAATATATAATCTTGCAAGTTATTAGTACATATATACTAGCATTTCACTCGTACATATATTAATGTAGTATATGTACATAAAATCTACAGTTTTATGTGTACATATATACTGAGTACAAATTTACTCAATATATATATGTACATAAAATACTGTAGTATTATATGTACGTATATATCTCATTTGTTTATGTTGTTGCTGCTCCCATTGCCACTACCAGTTCCTGCCGCTGCCAATGCCATTGCTCATGCCACCGTTCCTACCGCTGTCTCTACTACCGCCACTACCACTGCAATTGTTGCCGTCGCCACCACCGTCGATGCCGCTGCTATTGCTGCCACTGTCACCGCTACTGTCACTACCACTGCTTCCACCACTGTCACTACTACCACTGTTATTAATAGGCTTTTACATACCTATAATAAGCTAAAACTCTACCCAAAAAATTCAAAGACACACAAACATATTCACAGATATATGAAAATAGTTATTATAGACATGAACAAACACATATTTAAGTTGATTGCCATACAGCTTCAATAAAAATTTAATTAAATAATTTAATATTTTTATATTAAATTGAATAAAAACAGAGACTATAAATGAAAATTTTAAATTAAACAAAAAAATTCTTTTAATAACTTATTCTAATACAATATTTTAAATAACTAAAACAAAAAAAATAACAAATTATATTGCATCTTATTAATCATATATCTACCGACAGTGCATAAAGTATAATCTATCCATGCATTGATTTTGTTTTCTCTCTCTCTGCTCCTCAGATCACCAACTTTCTACTGCACAAAAGTTGTTCGGGTCATAGTGAGTCATGTTTGTTTAAAAATTTCTTCACTTATACAAGCTTCGTATGGGATACAATGTGGTACCATACCTATAAGAAATTTAAACCACTCAATCAAATCAAAATAAATAAAAAAACTATGTTTTTATAAATATATATTACTGTAGTAAATATGTGCATATATACTAGCATTTCACTCGTACAAATAATATTACAGTATATGTACATATAAACTACAATATTATGTGTACATATATACTTAGTACATGTATACTTAGTATATATGTACATAAAATACTACAGTATTATATGTACATATATACTGACTATATACATATGTATATACCACATTTGTTGTCGTTGCTGCTACTCCCATTGCCGTTGTCGCATCTGCCACTACCACTGCCACTGATGTCGGTGATGCCGCTGCTGCTGGTGATGCCGCTGCTGCTGGTGCTCCCGTCGATGCTGGTGCTGGAGGTGCTGCCGCCGGTGCTGCTGCTATCAGAGCTACTAATGCTGTCGCTACTACCACCACTATCACCGTGTCCGCCGCTGCCACCGATACCACCACTGCCGCTACTGCCACTTCTACCACTGCTACCGTCGTAGCTGCTAATGTCGTAGCCACTGATGTTGTCGTTGCCTCCATTGCCGCTGCTCCCGCTGATGCTACCGCTACATCCGCTACTGCCGCTACTGCCGCTACTACTGATGCTGCTGCTACCTCAGTTGTATCCACTACCACTACTGTCGCACCTGCCGCTACTACCGTCAGTGTCACTACTGCCACTACTGCCACCACTATCGATGATGCCCCCCGATGCAGCATGCTGCCATCGCAACTGCCACTGCCACTACTGCTGCTACTAAAAATAGGCTTTTACATACCTATAATAGGCTAAAACTCTACCCAAAAAATTACGAGACCCACAAACATATTCACAGAGATATAAAAATAATTATTATAGACAAGAACAAACACAAATTAAATTTGATTGTCATATAGCTTCAACAAAAATCCAAAAGATGTCTAACAATTATGTTTAGAGAGAAAGAAAGTGCAAATATAAAATGTTTTAGGAATAATAAAGATAAAATAAGCTAGCTCTCCTTTTGATAAAGCTGAAATTGGTAAATATGGGACTCTTTCATTGGAAGGACCGTAGCAATGTCCGAATGCTTTGAATCAGAATTTTTTCGTGTATCTCATATTATGTATCATGCAAAGCTTCATAATTAGTTTAATCAGAAAAAGCAAAGAACAAAACCAGAATAAAAAAATTGAAACCTGCAAAAGAATATCATAATTATTTGCTACACAGACAAAAATAAATATCAGTTTAGAAATAATTCTCATACTAAATCATCCTTATAATTTGTAGGGAATACTAGCCTCTCCTGTGAGGTTTCTAAGTTGGATTTTGGAATGCTATCTCTTGCGCCATAACCACTAACTGTGACTCGATATATGACATTTACTATTGTATTACATTCTTAATTTCTTCATCTCATCATTCATTTCTTTAATTTCATGCATTTCTTTCATCAAATTAGTATATTACTCATCCTACTATTTTTTAATTTCATATATTTCTTTTTTCAAATGAGATATCTGCTCATCCTTCTTTTCTTTAATTTCATATATTTCTTCCTTCAAATGAGATATCTGCTCATCCTTCTTTTTCATTTTAGTCTCCAAAACTACAATACGTTCATTTGTTTCCATTTCTTATTGTTCGACCACCTCATCCACCATTACTGAGACAAATGAATTAGAAGCATAACTGCTACACCAAAATGCCACTCCCTTCAAGCTGATTTCGTACACTCACTACTTTTTATGACCTCCTATGGTCTCCACATAAATAAGATCATAGTCACTTGGTTGAAGATCCATAGAACCCTCAACTTGTTGATGAGTAGCTGTCACACGTTCCTCCATTAGGTCTTGAGATAAAATAGAGAAAAAGCTATTCTAGATATACAAAAATAATATAAATAGTTTGCATTCCAAACAATTTTCAAAATGTGTTGTAGTATTATCAAATCTTATTAATATAACAAATTCTTACAATAATTATCCGAGACTTGTCAACAAACTAACCATCAACTTTCTTCACATGCATCTTTCTGAAAATCTCTTAAAAATTTGGATCTCGACTAAATTCTCCAGCCTAGAACAAGTTTTTATTAACTCATAAAAAAACAAATGATCAAAAAATTTAACAAAATTAATAAAACCATTAAGATATTTGATTTATTGGACTATTAGGACAACCACTAAATATATAAATGTTTAAAATATTAAAATTGTACCAAATATTGAGTGTGCTCAATGCTCGACTTTGACCCTCCTGTATGTTGATAGATTCTTGTACCTAGTCTAGCAACCTCACTTCGTTGATTTTTCCTGGCAATATCTAATTTTTTTCTTCACATTTGGCTCCTCCCAATACTTAAGCCACTCGGGCCAGTCATCCTCGGATATAAATACAGGCTTTTCTTTCATATTCTTCAATTTATGGACAAAATCAGAATACTATTGAGCAGCTTTAATCTCCCATAATCACTTTATCTTTCCATCAAATTTGGGTACCCAACATAATAGTTAAGTAATTAGATAATTATTTTTCTATACTTTTGTTTTGTTATTTTCACTTGAAAGTCATTAAAATAAGACTCTTTTGTCGATTCAGAAAATTTCATCCAGGAGAATGCTTTATAATCAATCATTTTCTTGTTAGACTTTGTAATTATAATTGAACACTTGTAAGATGGAATGAACCTATACAAATAAATAAATAACATTGAAAACAAGGAAACCATAACAAAATAAAAAAACCACTAATAGTAACATCGACAATTTTTTTTCAAGTCATTTTTACATTTTTCTTTTACCTCTCATTCACAATATCAATTTCTAATTTTGTACTAACTACAGAGAAAGACACAACATTTGATGATGTCGTTGGTTTTGTAAATAGGGGAACCAATTCTCACTTAATGTTTGAACCAATTTACAAGTTCAGTTTCTAACATATAATCGACACCATTACTAGAAATTACTAGATGCTTATATTTTAACTACTCAACATAAATAGTACACAAATATAAAAAGAGAAAAAAATGTATATCAATTTTTAATAATTATTATTAAAGATAGAATTAAACTATGATTAAACCTGCAACCATTTTGGGTATACATACTCAATATATGGTGCAACCTCCTCACAATTAAGTAAAACATAGCTCTGGGTTGCTTTGTACTCTTCATCTATCATACATATTTTCATTGTTCTTCCAAAAGCTCTTCCACACTGCTTGAAGATAGATAGTTTGTCCACAGAATCATCTTTTACCATCACATGAACATCATTTCGAGGCACATTTCTATTCTTTGTATTGACATGATCCTCAAAATAATAAGAAGAAAATTATGATGCTTCTTCTACTAACTATGCATTGCAAATTGAACCTTCAACTTTTGCTTTGTTTCTAACATTCAATTTCAACTAGCGAAGATACCTACAACCACAATGTTAGGTTTCAATTATATTAAATTACAATATTACTTTAAGTACAAAATAATAAAACACAGCAATTATATGTATTTACCTTTCAAAAAGATATATCCACTTGCATTGCACTAGCCCTACTATCCTTGCTTCATATGCCAAATGGACCGGAAAATACTCCATTGAGTCAAAAAAACTTGGTGGGAATATCTGTTCAAGCTTACAAATAATAATTGGAATGTCATTCTCTAGCCTCACCATGTCATCTATTGTGATTGTGGGTGTAGGTAGCTATTTGAAAAAATACTAAGTTCTGTAAGGACCTTCCAAACACTTAGGAGAAGTAATTTATGGAATGCAATTGGTATTAATCTCTGCAAAAATACATGATAGTCATGACTTTTCATTCCAAATAACTTAAGATTCTTCATATCCACGCATCTACCCATATTTGACACATATCCATCAGAGAATTTCAAATTTTTAACCCATTCACATAATATCTATCTTTCCTTCTTATCAAGGGTGTAGCAAGCTTTAGGAAATTTTCATGTTGCCTTATTCAGTTTCGAGTCAGGATGCCGATAGTAATCATTCAGCTCTTGTCTTGATCTTTAAGTGTCTTTTGTTTTCCATCTACATCAAGGATAGTGTTGAAAAAATTGTCAAACACATTTTTTTCAATATGTATTACAACTAAGTTATGATGAATTAAATTGGACTTACAATAGGGTAAGTCCCAAAATATACTATGTTTCCTCCAGCCAAATATTTTGCCTATTGATCCATTACTTCTAGTAGCATCCTTTTTGGTTACCTTCTTCAAAACCAAACTCTTAATCTCTGTCATAATATCATCTTTTGAATGAACTACTGTTGAAACTATCTTCACAGTTTTATTTTTTCGAAATGCAGTTCTATTTCTTCAAAATGGATGATTCGTATGTAGAAACTTACGATGGTTATCAAACCATGACTATTTACCACGTAAATTTGAGGGTAAATGCATTAGAATTTGTCATGCAATACGGGCATGCAAATCATCCTGCGGTACTCTAGCCAGACAACATTGAATATGCAGAAAAGTCACTTGCCGTCCACATAAGGGATACCTGCATATTAAAATTTAGCTTCTTTTAGATATCATATATATCCAAGCCAACATCCCACAAATGATTTAACTCTGCAATAAGAGGCTGTAAAAAACATCTAGCATGTCTTTTGGATTTTTTGGCCTTGGAACCAATATTGACAAAAACATATATTGCTCATTTATACACAACCACAAAGGCAAGTTATAAGATGTCACTATCACTGGCCATATTGAATACTATTGTCTAGATTGTCCAAATGGCTGAAATCCATCAGTGCAAAGGTTCAATCTCATATTTCAAATTTTAGCTGCAAAATCTTGATGTATATAATTAAAATGTTTCCAAACAAGTGAATTTGATGGATAACACATTACCCCTTCTTCAACCTCATGCTCAAAATGACAGCTCATATCATTTGCTGTAGCATTTGATGCATATAGTCTCTATAATCAAGGAATCAATGGCAAATAATACATCTTCTTAAATACAACCTTCAATTTTTGTCACATATCTACAACACGAGGTGCCTTCTTAAATCGAGGATGATCACAAAACTTACAGCTAATTAAATCACTATCTCCATGCCAATATAAAGTACATTCATTTATATAAAAATTAATTTTTTCCACTGGTAGACTCATTTCTCGTAGTAACTTCTTAGTAGTGTAAAAGTTGTTAGTGATCAAATTATTATCCGGAATAATCTCTTTCATCAGTTCTGTCACCTGATCAAATAATTTCTCAGACATGATTTTCTGAGTTAATGCTCATAAGTCGAGCCAGAAGTGATAATTGCAAATGTGTTTTACAACCAGGCCACAACTCTATATATGTAGCTTTAAGCATTTCATAAAATTTCTGAGCTTCAGGATTAGGTGGTTCATCCACGTAATTCATATTGAAGTCAGTACCAGTAGCTTCCATGATCATTCTATGGTATGTGTTAGATGATTCTTCACCACAAGCAAATGATTCAATACACTCATTTTGGTCAATGTTCAGAGCCATTGTACTTTTCCCATGATAAATCCAAACAAAATAATTTGGCACAAAGCCATATTTTTCCAAATGTTATCTTATAGTATTTGCATCACGAGAATGGATATTCAAACACTTGCAATGATTACATGGATACCTATTTTTTTCTCCATCCATCCATCTCGATTGACTACATGCAAAATTGATGAAAGTTTCAAGCCAACTCAAAAAATCTTTATTCAAAATCCATTAATGAACCTTCTGTACATCCACTAATTATCTAAACTCATTTTGCCATGTTTTATTTACAAAAAATAATGCTCAATCATTATTTTGAATTAAACATTCTATTACTTCAAAATATACTAATAACTAAATAAAATTACTTACAGATGAATATTTAAAAATTAAATACCATGAATATCGAGGCAATGTGTTTGCAGAATCTACATGAATAGATAAAGCTATTTTTCACACAATAAAGATTAATAGATATCATAGTAATACTTGATAAAGGGAGTAAAATATGATAATGCACAAGAAAGGAAAGCAAAAAAAGAAAGACATTTAAAGTTTGAAGGGGGAGAGGGAGGGAGAGAGGGTGAGAGAGAGGGAAAGAGAAATGCTGAAAGGGAGAGAGAGGGAGAGAGAGGGAGAGAGAGGGAGAGAGAGAGGAAGAGAGAGAAAGAGAGGGAGAGAGAGAGAGAGAAGATACATATAGTTATGTATCGGTATAGATATAGTAAAATATATTTTTAAATACTAATATATACAAATGTATATTAAATATTAGTTGTAAATTATATATTTAAATATAGTTATGTATAAAGCTTTTATAGTAATACATAGAGTCAAAGAAAATTATTTATAGTTATATATTCTTTTACCTTTGGGATCCAGTGGAAAAAAGACACAAAACAGAAAACAAAAAAGTTCGTCTTACAACAAATCAAAACAAAGTTAATGTGGTCTCATATTTTAGGCATGCAATATATAAATATAAATACAATTTGAATCCCCCTAGAAATAGATGATGTCATCCACATAACAGAACAAAACTTAAGCAAAATAGGCAAAGATTAGATCCACATCCAGATATGTCAATAAAGTTTGCCTCACCTTGCTAAAATTGTTTATGATTTGCTAGAAATGTAATTGGAAAACCAATCAAGACCCTCGTACAGGCCCTAGCCAGAGGTTGCACTGCTTCTCTATATGTGCCAATGGCATTGGATAAGATAGTGAAGTCCCAGCTTGTCATAAATTTCAGCTGCATTCATCGCATTGAGAAGATCTTTCTTATTGCCAAACACTA
This sequence comes from Sapria himalayana, assembly GCA_029783825.1. Classification (NCBI taxonomy): domain Eukaryota; kingdom Viridiplantae; phylum Streptophyta; class Magnoliopsida; order Malpighiales; family Rafflesiaceae; genus Sapria; species Sapria himalayana. The sequence goes on from JAREIK010003291.1 coordinate 339,154, forward strand.
GCAAACCTACATCTCGAAGCTTTTCCTTGTTTAACATCCTATGCATCTCATCTCTTGATTCAACTACTCAATCTCTGTCATTGCTATCCACCACAAATATGAGACCTTGGATATTTTGGAAGTAATCCCTCATAAAGGGCAAATCTTGTCTTGACCCCCAACATCCCACACAGTGAAATTTATGTTTTTGTATTTAACAGTTTCTACATTAAAGACAATAGTATGAATTATGGTGAAAATTTCACCAAGTTTCAACTATACAGAATGGTTGTCTTTTTTCCAGCATCAAGACCTAGCATCAAAATCCTCATCTCCTTTTTGGCAAACAGCCTACTAAACATCTTTGTGAATGTAAATCCTTTGTCGTATGGTAGTAAAAATATCTAATGAGAGAAAGAAACAAAATCAATAGACATCAAGAGATGGTTACCCGAGAGGGAGGTCAACCTTTATATGATATTTTACCTATAGTATACATAATTAAAAAAAGAATTATATATAGTTAAACATATAATTATATATATATATATATATATATATATATATTCATACAAGTAGTTATAAGTAGTTATACATAAATATATACAAAGTTATAAATAAATATATTGATTTAATTATATGAATACATATGTAAACATAGATACAAATATAATTATATTTAATTATATAGTGTTACATAGTTATACAAATATTTATATATAGTTAAACACATATAGTAATAAATATGTATGTAGTTAAAGATATAGTTATATATAACATTTTTATAGTTATACATATAGTAAAATAATATTATATATAGTTATATTATTATACATATGATATATTTTGTTAAAAATAGAGTTATATAGAATTACTCATATAGTTATAAAATATTATATAGTTAAAAAAATACTTATATATAGTTATTAATATAGTTATAAAAATAGTTTACATAGTTACAAATATAGTAAAATATAATTATGAAGAGTTTTATATAATTATATAAATATTTATAAATAGTTATCATATACTATGATAACAACACACTTTCAAATGCTCAATTGAATTACACCACTATAGAGAAAGAACTTGTATAAACAATCTTTTCTTTTGGCAAGTAAATATCATATTTAGTGGGAGCAAAAAATCATAGTATATACTAAATAGTCTATAATCAAATATCTTATTGAAAAAAAAGATATCAGGCCTAGATTGATTTGATAGATTTTACTATTACAATAGTTTGAATTAGAGATATTAGATAAGAAATGTACATATAATCAAAATTAAAAATAGCTTATCAAGACTAGAAAAAGAAGATAGAAGAGTTGAAGAAGATATTTGATAGATTTTTTTGATTTGAACAAATTATATTATTGAATGAAAATGTAACTCCATGGTAAGTAGTATTGAATGAACCTTATCATTGTAAGTAGTACTCAAATCAAATTTTAAGGCAAAGTGTTATAGATTAGTAGTATCTTGCAATAATGTCACTTTTTGCTCGTGCTCTCAGGAATTTGTGGAACATGTTAATAATTATGTGATAAGTATTTTTAATCTCAAAAATAATGTTGATATTTACATATATATGCATAAATATATATGTGCATATACACTCACCTACACACACACACATTTATACATCCATATACATTAGTATACATTATATATCACAATACACATTTTTGTATTTTTGTATATATTCACAAATATATTTACATTTTTAAAGTAGTGTGTATATACTTGTATGCATGCACATACTACTGAACACCCATACAGGCACACACATATACCTATATACGTAATGTATTTTTAAAGTTAACCATGAAACTATTATATATGTGTGTGTGTGTGTGTGTGTGTGTTTGGGTGTGTATGTGTGTATGTGTGTGTGAATGTATTTAAAATTTTATGATTTTGAAAATTTAATTAAAATAAAATAATATATATTGTACACAATTTATAAAATATTGTAAATTCTTTATATTTAAAATAAATTTGTGTGTGTGTGTGTGTGAAGCATATTAATGCGTAAAATAATATAATGAATTAATTATATGAGCTTCTATTTTGTTCAAATAGGTGTTTTTTTAATATTTATATTAAAATAATTATCATTATACTCATATAAATAAATGAAAATGGCATATTTATAAATTATGTTGTTTTTACAATTATGTTAAAAATTAAAATATTTGTCATAAATAGATAATATTGTTTTTTTTTCTATATAATTTTTTATTAAAATATTAATGTCTGATAAATTTCTACCTATTATTTATTGTTATTAATAAATTTTTAGAAACATTAAAATTCAAACAATTATAATGTAGTGCATATAAATACATGCCTTTAATGTTTTGTAAATAATCAATTATTTCTTTAATTATCTTCAAACAAAACATATTACCATATAAATACATGAGTAAATTTTTTCTACAAGTTATTATTTTTTTATTTTATTCAAAATATATAAATGACCATATAAATATATGAATTTGTTTTTTAAATAATTATTTTAATTTTTTTTTAAATAGAATACATGACAATGTTTTTTTGTAATTAATAGATACATTTCAAAAATTATTTATTTATAATAAATATAACATATATGCATATAATGAGGTGCAAATTTTATTTTGTAAATAAATTTTATTTTTAAAGTTTTATCTTTGTAAATTGAAACTAATTCACACATATATTTTAAAAATTTTTTATAATATTTATTACACAGACATATTGTTATTTGTTTTGAAATTTACCACATGAATTTTAACAAATGAACATTTTATTAGAAATCAATTTTAGTTAAATGATATTAAGTGAAACAAAAATACAAACCCTAAACTTATTAAATCATAATGATTTATAAAAATATATAAAAATACATTTATGGTTGAAAATATTAAATTTAATTTCCTAAAATATATGGAAAGTGCTTAAGATTAATACAAGATCATATATATATATATATGAGATGAATGATATGAATTAATATTAAGTTTTTGAAGCTTGTAGTTATACATGTTGTAGATGTAGTTATATTTAGTTTTTCATGTAATTATATATATTTAGACATATGGAAATGTATAGGTATACATTTATATATAGTAATATGTTGATATACATATTATTAAAAACATTTATATATAGATATATATATATGTATAAATCTTTATACATTTAAGTTCCTTAAATCAGTAAGTGTATTTAAACATTACTATACATCAATATGCATGTGTGATATAATTCAAATTTTGTATATAAATATATTTTACTATATCTATAACTATAAAAATAGTATACATAAACATAACTATATATAAATATAACAACATATATTTAATACACACACACACACACACACACACACACACACACACACACACACACACACACACACACACACACATATATATATATATATATATATATATATGTTTGTATGAAATTAATTGATGATAGACACCTTGCTTTTATTGTTACATTTTGGAAAGTGACAGGATAAAGGTAGATATAATTGTGTGAAGAAGTGGTTAGATGTAACAAAAAAAAACCAAAAGAACACTCTATCATTATTTTTGGCTAACAAGAGACTCTAGTTGTCAAAATAAGCTAAATATAGAAATTACATTGGATTAATCATATGTATGTTTGGAAAAATACACCAATCACCATGACATTGAGCTCACCTAGTGGTGCATCATCATCACCATATTCCACAGTCTCTTAACATCAACTTCTTCCAAGGTCTCAAATATTCAACCATGGAATTTGACAAATTCTATGTCAAATAGAATGAGAGAGAGGTTAAAACTAATTCGATCTAACTAGTTTGATTAAAATTGAGTTTGATTTGATTTATTTATTCTAGTTTGATTGAATAAATATATCATTTTATTATCATTTTTAATGTTTGATTTTATATTATGCCTAAATAATACATAAAGAAATCTGATTTCAATTTATATGGTTCTATTTCTTATGAAATACTATGAAAAATTTTTTAGAAATCTGAAATGATTTCCCCCAACACATGAATAATAAAAAAAATAGTCATATTTAAAGTTGAATCCACTCTTCCACACATGTCAAGTAAAGAGAAAATAATGTAAACCTACAATATGATCAAAATAAATAATGAATATTTTGTAAAGAAGACGTCTCATAATTGTTGCATAGGAAAAGTTGAGAGAGAGATAGAGGGAGGGAGAAAGAGGGGGAGATAGAGAGGGGGGGAGAGAGAGGGAGGGAGGGAGAGGGGGAGAGAGAGGGAGGGAGGGAGAGAGAGGGAGAGGGGGGGGGGGGGGGGGAGGGAGAGAGGCAGAGAGAGAGAGAGGCAGAGAGAGAGAGAGGCAATAATAATTAAATATAAAATTTAATTATTATTGTTATATATTTTATATTTGTTATATTTTTTATATTTTTTTATATTTTTTATATTTGTTATATTTTTTATATTTTTTATATTTTTTATATTTTTTATATTTTTTATATTTTTTATATTTTTTATATTTTTTATATTTTTTATATTTTTTATATTTTTTATATTTTTTATATTTTTTATATTTTTTTTTATTTTTTTATTTTTTATTTTTTATTTTTTTATTTTTTTTATTTTTTTTATTTTTTTATTTTTTTATTTTTTTATTTTTTTATTTTTTTATTTTTTTATTTTTTTTATTTTTTTTATTTTTTTATTTTTTTATTTTTTATTTTTTTTATTTTTTTATTTTTTTTATTTTTTTTATTTTTTTATTTTTTTATTTTTTATTTTTTTTTATTTTTTTTTATTTTTTTTATTTTTTTTATTTTTTTATTTTTTTATTATTTTTTATTTGTTTATTTTTTTATTTTATTTAAATACCATAGTTTGTTATAAACATGGTTTTAAATTAGTTGAATAATAATATTTATAATTTTAATGAAAGATATAATGCTTTCTTATATCCTCTATGTTACATATGGAAGCTTTTAGAATTTTGTATAAATAAATAATGAATGACTAGCCAATATTATAAATAATTCTTGAAAAATTAAATATGTTGAAATTATTTTGGTGGCAAAAATCTTTGTAAATATATTTTTTTGATAAATTATCTATATTCATGATTTATTTATAATAATAATCAAAAACAAATATCTTATTCTGAGAATTAATGAATTGTTTGATTAGTTGGATATAATAAAACATTATGTAAAATAGATTTGTGATCTAATTATCATGAAACAAAAATTAAAGAATCTTATTTTATTAAACATATGTGCCGAATTATAAAACACATATAAGTGGTCGATATATTTAATGTCAAAATGGGGTGTGTTTATTAAAAAAAGAAGCATTACCTCCTTTTATTTCAGTTTTATTATTTTTCTAGCATAGATCAACATATAATAAGCATTGAGATTTCAAAAGTATATATTTATTACATCATTTGCATTCACCTAATTCATAGTGAATAAGAGAGGAAAAGAAAAGAGCCCATAATATAGGTAAGCATGTGCCGAACAATGTAAAATTTGTGTTTCATTAATATATATATTTTTATTCTCTTTCATAAATCTAACAAATAGGAAATCAAGTTATTCTCAACAATTGGTATTGGAGGTTTAGGTTGTGCATTATGATGCCCCAATGGTCGAAGTTACTATTAATGATAATAATGAATTTAATAAATAGTAAAAATTTTGCAGACAATATCAGCATGTCAAAAGAGGTGTTCTCAATTCTCATACACAGTGTTTTGCAAGTATTATCTAGAAGAAGTCATATTTTGTAGACAGCAATGACTACATATGAAGGAAGTGAAAAGAAAAAAAAAATCTATGAAATAAAATTTGGATTCTTGAAAATATAGATGGAGGATTATATATACTAGAAAAATCTATATCAACCCCTTCTGAGGAAGAAGATAGAGTCAATGAAGAAAGAAGAATACATACTAGCACTTGAATTCATCTGAAATATGATATCTTACCAACTTACTTTCAATATAAAAAATAAGTAGAGCATAGTATGGCTTACGAAGGCTCTTGCTAGTATATACGAAAAACTAATTGATGCTAAAAAAGTACACCTGATGAGGTGTTTTTTCAATTTGAAGTTGACAGAGAGCACATCAGTGACCCAACAACTCAATGAAGTCGACACAATCACAACCCAATTAAGTTTGTTTGGTATTGAAGTCAATGATGAAGTATGTGTATTGATACTTCTGTGTTCTCTATCAAAAATTAATGTATTACAATTATAGTTTTGCATAGTTCATCAAGAACTTATTAATTGAAATTCGATGATGTTCATGATCTAATTCTTAGCAAGGAGATTCAATAGAGATAGACAAGTGAAACATCAACCTCTTTAAAATTATATACAAAGATAATGGAATAAAATTCAACCAAGAGAAAATGTCAAAGTAAATCAAAGAATAAGAGGTCTAAATCAAAGAATCATTGTAATTATAATAGCTCAAAGACCATTAAGTATTGAAATTATAGAGAGACACGACACTACAAAAATCAATGCAAGTGTTAGTTATTTTATAGCACGGTAAAATGTATCACAAGTATATGAGTTTAATAAGTAATAAAGCTAACTCTATGAATCTGGATTATCATTTCATATATATTGTTTATTTGGATTAATTATCAAAGTTTCTTCATTATCTAAGCTTGCAATAAGTAATAGTTTCTAGTGTTTACTCAAGTAAACAATTCTATGGTTAGCTTTCAATAAGTAAACTGTATCAAGTCCATGGGTATACAATGTATGAGTTAATGGCTATAGCGATGATAAAATATGTGACATCTACTCACCCATAATGGTGGAACTTCTCAAACCCATCAAAAAGTCATCGACATCAATTCATATAGGAAATAATGTATGTTAGATGAGCAAGATATCTTCTATATTTTAATCAAGTATGAATCATATTGATAGTCAATGCTAGGGTATTTATAAGGGAGCCTATGCGGCATTTAATTAAACATAGTAATTAAAGTATAGTCAAATATATACATGTATTTAAATGTCTTCTAAATTAGTATCAGTATACATAAAGCCTATTACATTTTTATTTGAACTAATTGAAAACTGGTCAATAAATATTTACAGATATTAATTTGACATTAACACATATTAATGTGACTATACTTTAAATTTATAGATATTAAATACACTCTTACATTTTTATAAGAGTGTGTGTTTTTCCCTATACATAAGGCCATGTATAAAATATAGTTTATAGATATTAATTTAATTATACTTATTGGGTAGGCACGACATTATGAAATAATTGATATTTTCATAATGCAAATTTATTAGACGTGTATTTCATAATGATGACTTAATTTCAAATATATATTATTAAAAGCCTATCATATTAACTAGATGTTGTTATATTTATATATAGTTATGTTTATGCATACTATTTTTATAGTTATAGATATAATAAAATACACTTATATATTTATGTGTTATATACATACTGCCCAACACAAAACACCCATTTTGTGATTAAACTAAGAAAAATAGAATACGGTCGAGTGGAAAAAAAAGGAAATTAAGTCGGCATACCTACTGTGAATCATCAACATCCACACAACGAGAATGCTTTGTATCAAAAATGCATTAGGTATGTATACGAATAAGTTTATATAAGCAATCCAAGCATACAATGGTGATTAAAGAAAAAAAATTTTGGAAAAAAATTAACAGAATCAATACGCAAACTCTTGCATTAAGATAATTGATGAAGAATTAGGGAAGAAAATGTACCTTAAATCATTAACAAATTATCGCTTAATCTTCGAATATGTTTAGATGCGTCGGTGTCGAGAGAAATGTGGAGGACTACTTTGGACTTGCATCGCTTAATCTTTAAAAATATTTAGAGTAATCTCTGGAGTCTCAACAAAATAAACATCAAATAACAAATTATATATTTTTCCAAAATATTTATATTTTTAATTATAAATACATTAAATAAATAAAATATTATATATATATATATATATATATAATACAAAAAGACTCATTTATTTTATTTACTATCAAAATTTTTTATAACATAATTAATGTGCATGTAGCAATGTACACATGAAATATAAACACCTTACAATTTTTTATTATAATATTAATTAAACTATAAATATATAAATAATTTTAAAAAATATATGTTAGCCTTATTTAAAAAAATATCAAATAGCTATAAAATTAACAAACTTCATATAATAAGAAATACATGAAAAGATGATTTGTCTTCTAGCCACTCTCCTAAGAGTTATAAAATACTTTTAATGTTAAAAAATATAAATAAATTTATATTTTATGGTTATAAATTTTTAAGAATTCATCATATTAATTTTTATGAAGATAATATGTAAGATTTTTAAAGGCATAAAATTTCATATTATTTGATATCATTAATACTTTTTAAATTTCAATAAATTACATAAAATGATAAGATAATTAAAAAAAATTATATTAATTATTTTAATAAAGACCAAATGTTAAAAACTAATAAAAAAATATTACTTAATTATTTAATTCTTATAAATTTTAGTAGGAGCAAACATCTTTGTATTTATTTTTTAAATATTAATTTATTTTCTTTTAACTTTAATTAAAAATTTTATATTTATATTATATTACAAAATTATAAAATTTTTTATTAATTATTTTTTTAAAAGTTTCCTATAATTATAAATTTTTTTATTAATAATAATAATAATAATATTTATAAATTTATTCTTCAATTCAGATATTTTTAAAAATAGTTTATATTTATATACAATGAAGTAATTTATATTTATATTAGTAGAAATTTTAATGTATCCTAATTTAATTTTTAAAATATCAAAAAAAATTATTATACCTATTGAATTAATTATTTAATGTTACTTTAATACGAAATTTTAAGTTTCATAATTAAAAATTTTAGAAATTTTTTTTGTAAAATTTTTGGTAAAATTTTTTAAAAAATTAATACATCATAAAAATAGTTATTTTAGTCCTTATTAATATATATATTTTTTTATTTTTTTATTTTTTAAATTATTTATTTATAATATCATTTTTTTATGATTTTACGTGGAAAATGTAGCTTATAAGTATCTCTCATTTATAGACCATTACATACATTTAATAAACAAAGTTAAATAAAATATTAAAACTAATAAAAATTAAAAAAATTAAAAAAATTAAATAATTATATATTGGATAGGGAAATTTCGTCTCTATGTTCGGGATTTAATTAGCTAGTGAAGTTTAGTAACTAAATCCCTCGGTATATTAAGGATTAAATTAGCTAGAAAAGTTCCATCGCTAAATCCGTTGATATATTCGGGATTTTATTAGCTAGGGAAATTACGTCACTAAAATTTGTCACTATATTTAGGAAGTAATTGGCTAAAAAAGTTCTATCGCTAAAATCAGTCGATATATTAAATATGTAATTAGCAAGGAAAATTCTGTCACTAAATCTGCAGCTATATTTTCGGGATGTAATTAGCTAGGAAAATTCAGTCGCTAAATCCGTAGCTATGTATTGTATGTAATTAGCTAAGGAAGTCCGTCACTGAAATATGCCGCTATATTCCGGATGTAATTAGCTAGGAAAATTGCATAGCTAAATTCTATATTTTATTTGCTAGAAAAATTCTATCGCTAAATCAGTTTCTAAATTTTGTATTTTATTAGCTAGGAAAATTCCGACGCTAAATCCATTGCTAAATCCTCGCTTTTCTTGAGCGGAATTTATGAAAAAATTTCATTGCTAATCCATCACTAATCCGTTGCTAAATTCAGTTCATTTCTTGAGCAGAATTTACCAATATATTCCATCTCTAAGCCGTTGCTAAAATCCATGCTTTTTGATGCGAAATTTATGAAAATATATCATCACTAATCCATCGATAATCCATTACTAAATTCCTTGATTTTTTTGAAGCAGAATTTAGGAAAATATTCCATCGCTAATCCATCGCTAATCCGTCGCTAATTCATTGCAAATATTAATTTAAACGAAAAAAATAAATCCCCTGCTATTCATTAGCTTATTTCTTGCAATTTAGCTAGGGATTGATCTCTAGCTAAAATTCCCTAGCTAAATGAACATTTTCTTATGGTATAAGAAGAATAAGAAGAATAAGAATAAGAAGAATAAGAAGAATAAGTAGAATAAGAAGAATAAGAAGAATAAGAAGAATATGGAGAATAAGAAGAATAATGAGAATAAGAAAAATATAGAGAATAAGAATAATAAGAATAATAAAATGAATATGAAGAATATAAAAAAAATAAGAATAAAAAAAAGAATATGATGAATAAGAAGAATAAGAATAATAAAAAGAATATGAAGAATATGAAGAAAAATAAGAATAAAAAGAATAAGAAGTATAAGAAGATTATGAAGAATAGGAAGAATATGAAGAATAAAAAAAATAATAAGATGAAGATGTATAAGAAGAATAAGAAGAATAATTAGAATAACAAGAATAAGAAGAATAACAAGAATAAGATGAAAAAGAAGAAAAAGAAGAAAAAGAAGAAAAAGAAGAAAAAGAAGAAAAAGAAGAAAAAGAAGAAAAAGAAGAAAAAGAAGAAAAAGAAGAAAAAGAAGAAAAGGAAGTAAAAGAAGAAAAAGAAGAATAAAAAGAATAAGAAGAATAAGAAGAATAAGAAGAAGAATAAGAAGAATATATGAAGGCAGACTAAAACACTGGTTCAAGTGGTACAACGAGTTAAAGAGATGACCGATTTTACCCAAAAAAAGGCGCCTTGATGTATTTGGGTTGCCCAATACATGAAGGCAGACTAAAAGAAGAATATATTAATTTCTTTCTAGAAAAAATGAGAGGTAAGATTGTGGGTTGGAAGGAGGATATGTTAACTTTTGGCGGAAGAGTCACTCTCATTTCTCACATTTTACAGCGATCACTATCTCATATTCTATCGATAATCCAGCCCCCAAAAATAGTGTTCAAGAAATTGGAGAAAGAAATGGCTAATTTATTATGGGGTAAACGGAAAGGTAAAGCTAAGTTACACTGGATAAAATGGGATTCACTATATCAACCAAAAGAGGAGGCGGGCCTGAGTTTCACAAGTTTTGAGGTGGAGTCTAGAGCATGGGCTTGTAAAGGCTGGTGGAAACTAAAAAAAATGATAGTCTTTGGGCAAGATTTATGAGGGCTACGTATAACTGGGGAAAAGGAAAGAATAACAAAAAATCCTCAAGGACATGGAAGATGTTATTAAAACAAAAAAACCTAGTTGAATCCCACTCTAAATTAAACAAGAGTGGGTGGAAGTGGACTCTTGATCCACAAGGAGTTTTCACCTTGAAATATGCAAAAGCACAGCTTAGAATTAAAAGGAGGAGGTCACCATTGTTTAAATGGATATGGGAAAATAACTCCCCTCAGAAAATGAAAATTTTGCTGTGGAAAACCCTTCTAGGAATTATCCCAGTAGATAATAACATACAAAGGAAGGGCGTTAGAATTGCTTCCAGGTGCGAATGCTGCCTCTTAGAAATTGAAAGTATAGATCATTTGTTCTCTACTGGTAGGATAGCAAATGAAGTCTGGAGCAAAATAAAAATGGTTCAAGTAAAACAAGAAAAAGGTTTAAAAGACAGATTATTTTCTGGCTTGGAGCTGGATCAGGTAATAAAGTTTAGTATTTGCTTACGAAAAATATCCCTTTGGTAGTTGTTTGGTCTATCTGGAAGGCTAGAAATAAGAGCAGATTTGATAACGTTTGAATGAACTCGAATGATATATTAAAAGATATTTAAAAAGAAATCTCTTGTATCTCGGAGGCTAGCCCTATTAAAATAAGGAAAGATAAATCAGAAATTGAATTAATAGATTATTGGTGCTTATCATATGAAAATAGAAGGGGGCTAAGGGTTAAGAGTATTAAGTGGGAGAAACCGCCTAAAGGTAAAATGTCACTGAATGCAGATGACAGTTTTAACAGAGACATGAGGGCAACAGGAGGAGGAGGTGTTATAAGGGATTCACAAGGAAAGGTTTTAAAAGCTTTTAAGATTAACCTAAAGTGTAACTCAGTATTATATTCTGAGATTCAAGCTCTTCTTAAAGGTTTACAATTCTGTAGTGAGCTCAACCTTAGGGAATTTCAAATTCAAGTTGACTCAAAGATATTATGGATCTTGTTCATAAAAAGTTCAACCTCTGGAAATACGAATATGCCATAGAGTCTATAAATAAATATATAGAAGAAGGGAATGCGTCCATTGAGCACATTTACAGAGAGGCTAATTCCCTAGCGGATAGGCTGGCTAAAGAAGGTGCATATATAGGAGATGACATGTTTGACATAAGCAATCTCCCAACTAAATTTAAAGGCCTTGCAAGGCTAGATGAACTGGGAACTCCATATATTAGGATTGAGAAAAAATAAGTAATTTAAAATTCTGGTCTCTATATAGTTAACTAGTTAGAATTGGTTTTTACTATTTGGCTTGGCATAACTCGGAAAAGGCTGATGAGGTGTTTTACAGATTTGGCCTGAAATAAAGGTTATTCTTTAACAAGTACAACATTTATCCTAGTGGAGTAATAGGTTAAACATTAACTCTGAAAAGACTTGGATTTTACAGAAATATATATCTGCATTTATAGATTTGTTTAAATAATCTGTATTTTATAGATTTATACTTTATATGTGTTTGGATAGTTTATTATTTTGCAGTTTTTGTTCACAGGAGATTGGAAGAGAGGCAAAGTTGTGTATACAAGCTAGGCTGAAAAGCTTGGTTTTTTTTTCCACCTTGACTAACCTTTTTGCAGATATGAAGCGATGGAGAAGGATTTAAAGGGGGAAGATGTTGATATAGTCTTTCTAGACTGTACCAATATTCGGTGCAGATATAAAGAAGGTTTGCAAGAGGCATCCTGGTCCTAAGGGATGCCTAAATGGTTATGTTTACTGGTGTTTCTATTTGGTTTTGTTTGCTTGAAATGCAGCTGTAATTTTCACCTTAGCATTTGAAGGCTGAGAGCTGAACATATAAGATTAAGAGTCACCCGGTCCTGAGGGATGACTAAATAATATTGTTAGTGCTGTATTGTATTATTTTATTTCGTGTTGCTTGAAAAAAAAAAGAAGGTTCCCTAGTCCTGTGGGGAAGTAAAAATCTGATGTTCTTGTAGATTTCATAGATGCTAGAATTCCTGATATGTGATATATGCTAGCTGAATCGCAGAAGTTGTAGAATATAAGTTATCTAGCAAAACATGACAGGCATGAAAAATAAACTTCTTGGACATTTAAGCAAGGCTGATACTTGAAAAAGCAGCAAAGTTGGCATTTTAAAGCTGTTGAAAGGATGATGCTATGGGTGAATACATGATGCTAAATTCTGCTAAATTTTGTTTGTTTATGTTTACTGTCTTTTGGTGTTTTATTTGGTTTTGTTTGTTTGAAATGCAGCTGTAGTTTTCGCCTTAGAATTTGAAGGCTAAGAGCGGAACACATAAGATTAAGAGTCACCCGGTCCTGAGGGATGACTAAGTAATTTTGTTAGTGCTGTATTGAATTATTTTATTTCGTGTTGCTTGAAAAAAAAAAAGGTTCCCTGGTCCTATGGGGAAGTAAAAATCTGATGTTCTTGTAGATTTCATAGATGTTAGAATTCCTGTTATGTGTTATATGCTAGCAGGATCACAGAAGTTGTAGAATATAAGTTATCTAGCAAAACATGACAGGCATGAAAAATATACTTCATGGACATTTAAGCAAGGCTGATACTTGAAAAAACAGCAAAGTTGGCAAATTTCGAAATGTGGATGCTATGGGTGAATACATGATATGGGGATGCTACCAAATTCTGCTAAATTATGCTAAATGAGGATGCATGCTGCTATGCTGTAAAATCTTAAAGAAGCAATGTAGCTGAAAAGGGTGAATACATGTGGACTTAATAGGAAGAGAATGAGAAGCATAAGCAAGATATACAACACGAGATCAATCTAAAGGGAATATTAAAGATGTTTTTTTTCAAGCTTTGTAAAGATATTTTATACATTGTTTTATTTTGACAATGGCGTAAAAGGGAAATGGGGTAGATCTTTAGTTTGTAAAAATGGTATTCCTCAGCCAAAAGAGAAGTTCTTATAATTAATAAAACAAACTTTATAAAAAAAAGAAGAAGAATAAGAAAAACAAGAATAAGAAGAATAAAAAAAATAAAAAGAATAAGAAGAATATGAATAAAAAGAATAATAAGAATAATAAGAAGAATAATAAGAATAATAATAATAATAATAATAATAAGAATAATAATAAGAATATGAAGAATAAAAAGAATAAGAAGAACAAGATAGATAAGAAGAATATAAAGAATAAGAAGTATAAGAAGTATAAGGAGAATAAGAATAATAAGAAGAATAAGAACAATAAGAAGAATAAGAAAAATAAGAATAATAAGAAGAATATGAAGAAAAATAAGAATAAAAAGAATAAGAAGTATAAGAAGATTATGAAGAATAAGAAGAATAAGATAAATAAAAAAAATAATAAGATGAAGATGTATACGAAGAATAAGAAGAATAATTAGAATAACAAAAATAAGAAGAATAAGAAGAATAGAAGAAAAAGAAGAATAGAAGAAAACGAAGAAAAAGAAGTAAAAGAAGAAAAATAAGAATAATAAGAAAAATAAGAATAAGAAGAATAAGAAGAATAAGAACAATAATAAGAAAAACAAGAATAAGAAGAATAAGAAGAAAAAGTAAAATAAGAAGAATAAGAAGAACAAAAAGGATAAGAACAATAAGAAGAATAGGAATAAAAAGAATAATAAGAAGAATAATAAGAATAATAAAAATAATAAGAATAAAAAGAATAATAAGAATAATAAGAATAAGAATAATACGAAGAATAAAAAAAATAAGAAGAGTAAGATGGATAAGAAGAATACAAAGAATAAAAAGTATAAGAAGAATAAGAAGAATAAAAAGAATATGAATAAAAATAAGAATAAAAAGAATATGAAAAATAGAAGAATAAAAAGAAATATAAGATAATTTAGAATAAGAAGAATAAGAAGAAATAGTAGATTAATATGAATAAGAAGATTATAAGAATAAGAAGAATAAGAAGAATAAGAAGATTAAGAAGATTAAAAAGATTAAAAAAGAATAAAAAGAATAAGAAGAATACGAAGAATACGAAGAATAAAAAGAATAAGAAGAATAAGAAGAATAAGAAAAATAAGTAGATTAAGAAGAATAAGAGGAGTAAAACAAATAAGAAGACTAAGAAGAATAATTAGAAAAAGAAGAATATGAAGATTAAAAATAATAGGAATAATAAGAATAATAAGAATAATAAAAAGAATAAGAATAATAAGAATAATAATAATAACAAGAAGAATAAAAAGAATAAGAAGAATAAAAAAAATAATAATAATAAGAATAATCAGAAGAAATAAAAGAATATGTAAAATATTAATAATATGAAGAATAATTATAATAAGAAGAATAAATAAAATAAAAAGAATAAAAAGAATAAGAATAGTTAGTAGAATAAAAATAATAAAAAATAAGAATAATTCGAAGAATAAAAATAGTATGAAGAATAAAAATAAGAAATAAAAACAGAATAAGAAGAATAAGAAGAATAAGAACAATAAGAAGAATAAAAAAAATAAGAATAAAATGAAGAATATTAAGAATAAGAAAAATATGAAGAATAAAAATATTACAAGAATAAGATGAATAAGAAGAATAAGAAGAATAAGAATAAATAGAAGAAAAAGATGAATAAGAAGAATAATAAGAATAAGAAGGAAAAGAAGAATAAAAAGAATAAAATGAATAAAAAGAATAAGAAAAATAATGAGATTAAGAAGAATAAGATGAAAAAGAAGAATAATAAGAAAAAGAAGATTATGAAAAATAGGAAGAATATGAAGAATGAATATAATAATAAAAATAAGAAATATAAGAAGAATAAGAAGAATATTAAATTAAAAAGAATAGGTAGAATAATAAGAACAAAAAGAAAAAAAATAAGAAGAAAAAGAAAAATAGGAAGAATAACAAGAAAAAGAAGAATAAGTAGAAAATAAAAAATAAGAAAAATAAGAAGAAAATGAATAATAAGAAGAATAACAAGAATAATAAAAATAAAATGAATAAGAAGATTAAGAAAATTAAAATGAATAAGAATAATAGGAAGAATAAGAAGAATAAAAATAATAAGAAGAAAAAAAAGAATAAGAAGAATAAGAAGAATAAGAAAATAAGAAGAATAAGAATAATAAGAATAATATGAAGAATAAGAAGAATAAGAACTATAAGAAGAATAATAAGAATAAGTAATTTACAAGAATATGATGAATAAGATGAATAAAATGAATAAGAACTATAAGAAGAATATTAAGAATAAGAAATATACAAAAATAAGAAGAATAAGAATAATAATAAAAATAAGAAAATGAAAAATAAAAAGAAATATATGAATAATTAGACAAAGAAGAATAAGATGAATAAGAAGAATAAAAAAAAGATAGAAAAAGATGAATAAGAAAAATAAGAAATAAAAGAAGAATAAAAATAATAAGAAGAAAAATAAGAATAAAAAGAATAAGAGGAATAAAAATAATAAAAAGAAAATGAAGAATAATAAGAATAATAATAATAAAAATAATAAGAAGGATAAGAAGAATAGGAAGAATATGAAAAATAAGAAGAATAAGAAGAATATGAAGAATAGGAAGAATAAGAAGAATAAGAAGGATAGGAAGAATAAAAAGAATAAAATGGATAATTAGAAAAGGTAAAATAAGTTGATTAAGAAGAATAGGAATAATAAGAAGAAAAAGATGAAAAATAAGAATAAGAAGAATAAGAAAAATACAAAGAAGAAGAAGAATAAGAAGAATAAAAAATATAAGAATGATAAGAAGAATAAGAAAAATTTAAAAAATTTGAAGAATAATAATAATATGTAGAATTAGAATAATAAAAAGAATAAGTAGAATAAGAAGAATAAAATGAATAAAAATAATAAGAAGAATAAAAAGAATAAAAAGAATAAAAAGAATAAAAAGAATAAAAATTATAAAAAGAATAATAAGAATATGAAGAATAAGAAGAATAATATGAAGAATAAGAATAAGAAGAAATAGAAGAATAAGATGAATAAGAAGAATATAACAAAAAAATGAATCGGAAGAATAAGAAGAAAAAAAAGAAATAAAGAATAAGAAGATTAAGAAGAATAAAAAGTATATGAACAATAAAAGAAAAATAAAAATAAGAAGGATAAAAAGAATAATAAGAATATAAATAGTAAGAAGAATAAGAAGGATAAGAAGAATAAGAAGAAAAAAAATAGCAAGAAGAATAACAAGAATAAGAAGATTAAAATAAAAGGAAGAATAAGAAGAATAATAAGAATAAGAATAATAAGATGAATAATAAGAATAAAATGAATAAAAAGAATAAAAAGAATAAGATGAATAAGAACAATAAGAACAAATAGTTGAAAGATATGAATAAGAAGAATAATAAGAATAAAAAGAATATGAAAAATAAGAAGAATAAGTAGACTAACAAGATTAAGAAGAATAAGAAGATTAAAAAGAAATAAGAAGAATAAAAAAATAAGAAAAATAAGAAGAATAAGAAGAAAAAGAAGAATTAGAAGAATAAAAAAAATATGAATAAAAACAAGAATAAGAAGACTACGTAGAATAATTAGAATAAGAAAAATAAGAAGATTAAAAAGAATAGGAATAATAAGAATAAGAATAATAATAATAATAATAATAATAAGAAGAATAAAATTATAAGAAAAATATGAATAATCAGAAGTTTACAAATAATATGTAGAATAATAATAATATGAAGATTAAGAAGATTAAGAAAAATAAATAACATAAGAAGAATAAAAAGAATAAGAAGAGTAAGTAGAATAAAATAATAATAATAATAGAAGAAGAATAAAAAGAATAAGAAGAATATGAAGAATAAAAAAATTAAGAAGTAAAAAGAGAATAAGAAGAAAAGAAGAATAAGAAGAATAAGAAAAAAAAAGAATAATAAGAATAAGAAGAATAATAAGAATAATAAAAATAAGAAGAATGAAGTAAATAAGAAGAATAAAATGAATAAGAAGAATAAGAAAAATAAGAAGAATAATAAAAATAAGGATAATAAGAATAATAATAAGACTGAGAAAAATAAGGAAAAAAAGAAGAATAAAAATAATAAAAAGAATAATTAGAATAAAAATTATGAGGAGATAAAGAAGAATAAGAATAAAAAGAATGAGAAGATAAAGAAGAATAAGAATAAAAAGAAGTACCATACGGGCAACCCAAAGCTGCCCTCCAGGGCGAGGGAGATGACGTCTTACACCAAGGTTATGACCGATGAGCAGGTCGAGACTCTCAGAAAACAAATTGCTATTTACGTAACTATTTCCAAGCAGCTCATCGATATGCACAATACACTCTCTGCCCACAAAGATATTTCAGGAGCGCGGATAGGTAACATGCATGGAGATCCATTGATGCAGTCTTCTTGTCAAAAAATCAATCCTAGGCAGGGGTGGACTCTAACACCAGCACAACTCCAGATCCTAGAATGGTTATTTGATCATGGGAAAGGAACTCCGACCAAGCAGAAGATCAAGGAGATCACCTTCGAACTTAGCCGTCACGGTCAAATTTCAGAAACAAATGTGTATGACTGGTTCCAGAATAGGCGTGCCCGATCCAAGAGGAAGCAACTCGTTGTATCGTCGAACAATGCTGAATCCGAAGCGGATACAGAAGTTGATTCTCCCAACGGAAAGGTGAAGCAAGAATTCTTTCACTCCTCTCTGCCTCTTCAAAATCCTCTACTGCTAGGAGAACTCAATTTCCAGAAGCCCGAATTAAATCCAAGCCTGCATTTGATAGGAGATGAATATAATCATGGAAAGATGATTGGGGCGGGATTGTCGAAACAGGAAGCTATAATCCACACATGCATGTTGGGGAATACAACATTGCTTGATGTGTTGCTCGCAATTGGGTGCAGAAGCTGGCGGTGACCATTTGCTTGTCACAAATCGGAATCTAGTCTATTCTTTGTCTCTAAAGTTTATTCGAGTTTATATCATGTCAATGTATAACAATTTGTTTGTATTCTAATCCCATTTTTCTGGACAATTAGTAAGCTCGTCCTTTATTTAATCACCGATAGAAAAATGATCTCAGTTTTCTTTTTTCTAATTTGTATTTTCCTAGTAAAAATTAAAATAAAATTTGAGAAGAAAAAAAGAATAAAAAAAAGAAGAATAAGAATAAGAAGTATAAGAAGATTTTGATGAATAGAAAGAATAAGAAGAATAAAAATAAATATTTTAATAATAATAACTAAAAGAAGAATAAGAAGAATAATTAGAATAACAAGAATAAGAAGAATAAAAAGAATAAAAAGAATAAGAAGAAAAAGAAGAATAAGAAGAATAAGAAGAATAAAAAGAATAAGTAGAAAATGAAGAATATGAAGAATATGAAGAATATGAAGAATATGAATAATAAGGAGAATAAGAAGAATAAGAATAATTACAAGAATAATAAGAATAATAAGAATAATAAGAAGAAAAAAGAATATGAAGAATAAGAAGTATACAAGAATAAGAATAATAAGAAGAATTAGAAGAATTTGAAGAATAAGAAGAATAAAATGAAAAAGAAGAATAAGAATAATAAGAAGAATAAGTAGAATAAAATGAATAAGAAAAATAACAAGAATAAGAAAAATAAAAATAATAAAAATAATTAGAAGAATAAGAATAATAGGTAGAATAAGAAAAATAAGAAGAATATGAATAATAAGAAGTATAAGAAGAATAAGAGAATAAGCCGCATAATAAAAATTAAAAGAATAATAAGAATAATAATAATATAAAGAATATAAATAAGAAGAAGAATAATAGAATAAGAAGAATTAGTAAAATAAGAAGAATACGATGAAAAGAAGAATAAAAAGAAATTAAAGATTAAGATGAATAAGAAGAATAATAAGAATAGGAAGAAAATAAAAATAAAAAAAAATATGATGAATAAGAAGATTAATTAAAATAAGAATAATAAGAAGAATAAGAAGAAAATGAAGATTAAGAAGAATAGGTAGAATAAGAAAAATAAGAAGAATAATATGAATATGAGAAATAAGAAGAATAATAAGAATAATATGAAGAATAAAAAGAATAATAAGAATAATAAGAATAAGAAGAATGAGAAGAATAAGAAAATCAGAAGAATTAGAAGAATCAGAAGAATAAGAATAATAAGTAGAATAAATAAAATTAGAAGAATATGAAGAATAATAATAATATGAAGATTAAAATTAATAAAGAGAATCAAAAGAATAAAAAGAATAATAAGAATAAAAAGAATAAGGAAAGTAAGTAGAATAAAATATAAGTAATAATAAGTAGAATAAGAATAATAATAAAAATAATAAGAAAAATAAGAATAAAAAGAATAAAAAAAATAAAAAGAATAAAAGAATAAATAGATTAAGAAGAATAAGAAGAAAAAGAATAAAAAATTAAAAGAAGAATAAAAAGAATAAGAATAGTAAGAAGAATAATAAGAATAAGAATAATACGAAGAATAAGAAGGATAAAATAATAAGAAGAATACTATGAATAAGAAGAATATGAAGAATAAGAAGTATAAGAAAAATAAGAAGAATAAGAAGAATAAAAAAAATAAGAACAATTAGATAAATAAGAAAAATCATAAGAATACAAAGAGAATTAAGAATATTAAGTATGAGAAGAATAACATGAATAAAAAAGAATA